>CM065135.1:10810000-11285000 GCA_033026305.1 Cirrhinus molitorella
TCATATGAAATCAACAATATTTCTGATGCTGCTTGATGGCTAGAATTCATTACAAGTTACTAAAACCATAACCATAACCATAAACCATACCTTAAAAGAACCAAAAAAAAAATCTAAAGAACCTTTATCCAATAATAATAAAAAAAAAAACTTTGAAAGGTTCCATTGATGTTAAAGGTTCTTTAAGCCATGCTTCCAGCTTGGACACTCTTGCTTACTGTTCTGCGCTTTGCTACATGTTTATGTACTTTATGCTATTTTACCTTCAGCAGATCAGCACAATGCTCAAACAACAATTTTTTTTTGGCACAAACACTAAAACTAAAAACTTTGCGGGACTGGAATAATAATATGAAAAAGAAGACTCTTTGCCTTCCACTGCAGCTTACATTCCAGAGATGGGAAAACACAGCTGCCTACATTCAAACCGATGAGAAGGAAAATGCCTCTTGTGGAATTTACTTGCTGCATGAACTGCCACAGACTTCTAAAAGGATTGTGGTTCTTGAAACAAAGTAACTTGCTGGACTTCCAAAACAGATGGAACATAAACCGTCATCACAGACCCCCTCAGCATACAGCCAGGGAGTCCCATGAATGTCAACAGTTAATTCCAAATGTAGAGGAACAAGCCAAAACTGATCAACACACTAATCGATGCCACAAACAGGGAGTGCAAGGCACCGAAACCCCAACTGCTCCCCGCCGCAGCGATAGCAATATGGCTGCTCACTGCCCACATGTTCAATGTGTGTTTGCGCTTGGATGGGTTAAATGCAGAGCACAAATTCAGAGTATGGGTCACTATACTTGGCCACGCGTCACGTCACTTTCACTTTCACATATCTTCGTGTTGCAGGTCTCGCATACTGCTGTTCTTCCTGGTTAAAATGGAATGTTTACACAAAAACTTTTAAACTTAATTGTTGAGAGAAAACATGTTTGCCACTGTGTACCTAACACACATTTGTTTTGCATGAGCAACAGTAAGGTCAAGTCTACGTTTCACAGGAAGTGACAAGTAGACTACTACATCTTTCAAAAATCATAGTTAACCTCTCTGTATTTGAGAAAACAAGCACAGATATTTACTAAACTAAACAAGTTATTTCGAGTTATTTAACTCTAGTCCGAGTCAAGTCTCAAGTCATGAATATCAAGTCAAAGTCAAGTCTTTTATGAATATTTGTCAAGCAAGTCTCAAGTCCTAAAATTTGTGACTTAAGTCATGTGACTTAAGTCCCCCACCACTGTCTACTTCTTCCTTCATCATCCTGCAGTAGTGTAAGTCAGACCTTAGTTAAATTAAATCAGCATACTATCATCTCAAAAACATTGCAAGAGAGGTTAGAGGTTTTGTTTCCAGTAAGACTTGGAGAAACTTGTTGATGCCTTAATCACCAGCAGGGTAGATTATTGTAATGGCCTCCTCCTATTGTAGTGGCTGTGAATGACTAACGAAACATTGGTCAGTCCCTACCCTAAAAAAAAAAAAAAAATTGTTGAGTCAACTTAAAATAATTTGTTACCCTGCTGCCTTAAAATGTTAAGCTCAGGCAACTCAAAAAAGATTATTCAAGTTGAAATTTTAAGTTGTACTAAGTGGCAACTTAGATATCTGATTTGACTAAACTAAAAGTTTGTTTGCTAAACTTAACAGTTGTGTTTGTTATTCGGCTGCCTTAAAATTGTAAAATGAATCAACTTGAATATGTAAGCTGTTGCTTAGTAAAACATAACATTTAAATTTATAAGTTAAAATTTTAACAAATTATTTTAAGTTAACTCAAAACAATGTTTTTTACAAAGTAAAGACATCAATTATATAGGTTATTTACAATATGTTTTCATACTTCCTGTGGAATGTCACACATAACTTCCAGTGAAACTTCCTGTGAGTGATGAGAATCTCAAAGCAACCCAGCGCTGGTACGTCCCTTTTTGACCCAACGCTGGGTTACCAAAATTACCCAAACTGGGATGTTTTTAACCCAGCATTTTTTTAGAAAACGTATTTTAAATTGTAATAATAATTCACAATGTTTCACAGTTTTTTCCGTGTATTTTTGTTTAAATAAATGCAGCATTGATGAGCATATGAGACTTTTTTTTTTTTTTTTTTTTTAAGAACAAGCATACTGATATCCCAAACATTTTAACAGCAGTTTATCTGTACCTAACTGTAACAATCACCTTTGACTGTATCTGTAAAATATCTAATTATTGTTCTCTTTGTTCTTTTCAATATTTTTAGCCACTCATCCTGGGATGGGACAGCATCTAGAGCTGAACTTTTGATCAGAAATTTGGTTAGACTCACTGGGACCTTGTTGTTTGGCCATGTTGGACTGGTCATGAAGTTGTGAAAATTCATCACTGTCTTTTGTGGTATTTAGAGTCATTTAATTATGACCATGTTGGATATTGGTTAAACTTTGGCTATGTTGGTTAAACATATGTAATTTATGTTTGAAATAAATATTTTCATGCCCTATTTCTTTTGGAATTCAAAAAATACTACATTTCTATCATGCAAATTTAAGAGTTATATGTTAAATAAGTTTCAGACTATACAACACTTTATGCAGTTAAATACTGTTTAAAGCTTATGCAGTTAATTAATTGTTTAAATTGCCATGCATTTATATTCAGCAATTTGAAAAATACATACTGCATACATATGAATACACAAATGAAAATAGTTTACTGTAAAAAACAAAAAAACAAAACACGTAGCAATGTAAAAAAATACAATTATTTGCTGTAATTAGAAAATACAGGATAATGCTGTAAATTAAATTATAGCAATGCTGTTGTAAAATTAAAGTAACTGGCTGGCAACCCTGCTGCCAGTATTTTACTGTAAACTTTTACAGTGTAGAGCAACATTCATGCAGGCAAACATGTCGCGGTAGGACGGCATAAATCGGTAAAAATATGTAACACAGAACATTTGATAAAAATGCATTCAGATACGTTTGGACATTTCTACAGTTCTCTGGGGTTGCATGTATAATTGATACTTTAACTTTTAGCTAGCCTACATGTAGTTCAATATATACACTGTTGTGAATCAGTCGTGAGAGGACGTCCACTAGGTTACGTCCTTTACATGCATTTATAGACCGTCATGACTCTTTATGAAATCCTTATGAAATACTAAGCGGTTGTGAATAGACAGCCAATGATATGCTTTACACATCTAGCTAGTCAAGCTTTTAAAAAATGGAAAATCTTAATGATATACATGCTTATTTACATTTACATCTTTTAATGACAGTTTATATCGAAAAAGTGCCCTGTATGGTTAAGTGATTGAATTGTAGTCATATTTTACGCATTTTAAATTAAACTTCACATTGGAAATTTACTTGGTTACATATAATAGTTACATTTCTGAAAGGGACAGGTCTGTTTGAATGAATTCATGAATGAAAAATGTTTAAGATGATGAAGAAGAAGAGAGCGTTAACTCAATTAATTTTCCCTTACCTTTCCATGAGGAGAGCACTAATTTGTTGTTATTCAAAGGTTTAGAAAGTGTTAAAAATCTACTGTTGGGTAAGAACAGTTTGTGGTATTTTATTAATGTGGTTGATTTTTACTTGTTTGACAGGAACCGAAAGAAATGATGAGCACATTGTCAACTAAAATGATTTGGCTAAAATTAGCTAGTATGCTAAAAGTTACTAGGGTTAATGCTAGGGCTTTATTTACCCTAAAAAGAAACTCTGCTAGCGGGAGTTTTGCTATTTTATGCAGTTAAGCAAACTTCTTGGTGGGAAATTGATAGTTTTGTGAAAAAACATACATTTATTAAAACTTCAAAGAAATGTATATGTAATTTTTGTAGTAGCTAAGAAGACATGCAGCAGATAAGAGCACACCAGTATGTTTAATGATGCAATAAATGTTATTATTGTCAGATGTGGCCTTCTGACAGTTCTTTTCAGAAAATAAATAACCTGAAAGAGATAGTGAGAGATAGATACATATTTTTGTGATATGTAAAATTCAGGTGGAGCTGAAGAATGACACACTGAAGTCTGTAAATGAATTTGAACATGGATGTTTTCATTAACTGCTTTAAAAATATTTTGTGATTTTAGATTTGTTAAACATGTCCTCTGACTACCAAAGGAAGTGTAGAAGATGAAAGGCGAGGGTTGATGCCTTAGTGGAACATGAAAGCAGCTCTGAATCTGAGGGGTCAGTGAAGCCAGTCTTGGCGGGGAGGGTAGGAGTTGTTGTTTGATTAATGTTGTTGATTTTTTTTTTCATGCACCTCTCAAATTGAGATTTTGGTTTTTCATAAAGTGTTTTTTCAGATTAGTGGAAAGAAAACATCTAAAAGACACTTTTAAGTGTTTCCTTTATAGCACTTTATCTATGTTTGTCAATAGATTTCAATTACAATATGTATTTTTAAAGGCAATTTTCCCAAAATTAGTTTTTTCTCCTATACTGAGCCATAAATCTCCACTTCAGTAGCACTTCAGTAGCACACACCAAACTTACATTTTATACTGTCTATATCCTGAAGGTTTTTACAGAGGGATTTGTTCATATATAATTTGCTTGATTATATACAACATTTATCCAAAAAGAAGAAAAAATATTGTTTTCTGTCTGTTCTAAGTATTTACTGAATTATGGAGTGACAAAATGAGAGACCCCAAATTCCCTATGTAAAAACATTTGACTCTAATATGGCAAAAAAAAAAAAAAAAAAAAAAAAATTAAACAAGAATTCTGAAAATTACTTCATCCAGTGTTTAGATTTTTGTTCTAGAAATGTATGCAAATTAGTGCATATTTCATTAAATAATTCCTCATTTGCATATTTAAACCTAACATTTTAGAAAACTTGTAATACAAAAAATGTTTGCAATTATCAATGTAATCAGTCAACTGGGTAAGTAAGGTTAACTATTAGTTTTTTTTACCCTATTCACCTGCAGTGTCTCGCCTTAACATTAATGTAAAATTAGAGAAAATGCCACTGCCACAGATTCAGAATTAACTACATTGTACTGTTTCTATTGTCTTGTTTGAATAGTAGGTAATTAACAAATTGAAGTCATTTAAAAAAAAACAATGTAGCCTAATATTCACAGTAAAATGTGTTGTAGTAAATTCGAACTCTCTTTGCTTAAGTTTACAAATAATGTTATTGTTTGTAATATACATGTGGTTAAAACGTTATATAGACGTTCAGTTCTGACTGGATCAATTTTTGACTTTTTTTTTAGAACCATTGGGCTTATAATGGATGTGTAAGATGTAAACCTCAAGACATAAGTGATTGCCTTTAACGACGTTACAGAATGGGTGTGATTATTTTATGCAGGCTTATATACTTAATTTAATACATTAAATTAACATATACTTTAAAGAAGACCACACATTTAGACGTCCAGGGACGCGCAGAAAAAACGTGGAATTCACGGCCAGATAACGTCAAAGACGTCGGTTCAACTTTCATTTTGAAACTACTTTTCAACCATGACGGGACGTGTCTGAGTCTTTTCAACGGTCTTTAAACGTCTAAATGAGTGTTTACAAACTGTCAACAGTCATATGAGTAGTTTAATGATAACTTCGTTCAACTTTATTACCTGCTTGAAATAATCCATAAAACACTCATGCTAATAATTTCTGTTCCATTCGTCTGTACTTGATGGCCCAGCCCACTATGGGCACCTTGATGAATATTCAGGTGAGCGCCACCCATTTGAACCAAATATTTCAGGTTCTGAATATATTGTAACACCGGCATCCCTGCGAAACAGTGTGTCATCAGGAAGACGTGAACGAGAACGGGTAGGATACATCTCCCTCCTCCAAATCAGTCATTTTTTAAAGGTAGTGCAAGCTGTAGGGTAGACTGGGTACAGTTGGTACAGGGGTAAAGTTGAAACACCTTAAATAACTTGCATGCGCAACAAGTTTAATTTGCTTCACACATGCGTATTAACGCCCTCTTTGAGCTTGGGAAATGTGCGCTTTTCCAGTCTTAAAAAATCGGCGAAAGCTTTTTTTTTTCCAAGTTAAGTTTTTTCACTTCACCACAACTCTTCCACATTGAATAGCTTATCCTTACATGAATGTTAAAGTTAACTTACATTTCCTTAAACCTTAATCTGTGCACTACAAACTGACATATTGCATGACTTTGTGTCATGCAAGGTCTTCGTAAAATCTAGAGAAATGTTCGAGGTGGTCAGCGGGGTATAGTTGAGACACAATGTTGTACCCGCCCTAGAATCCTATAGCAGCACATGCAGTTTAATTGCAAGATGCAAGATGTAAGTTACTAGTCACAATATGGTTTATATTGTTTATTAGCCTATTGTTATTATTTTTATTAATTATGTTCATTGTTATTTTGTGTATTAAGTTATTGTTTGCATCTGATCTGTTTTATTATTGCTGTTATAATTAAACATTGTAAAACTGCAGTTGGAACAAACATCTTCTTGTGTTTATGAGCTAATTGTGGCAAATGTGACCTACTTATAAATTGTAATATTTTAGTAGACAAGTAAAGGAAATGTCATATGAAAAATCACTTCTTTTCAGTCCCTAGTTTTGGTGTGGTAAAGGAAAAAGCAAAAAGTGTACCAACTGTACTCGGTCTACACTATCTGATATTGATTTAGTACAAATTTACTTATTATTTATTTATAGCACGTAGAGACCATGCTATAAACAAACAGCTTAGATATGAATGAATGATAAAGTGGTGTTAGTTGTAGCACATGTGGTTTAAACAGGCATTTCCACACATGCTAGCAAAACCAAATTTTAACCAAAACCATTTAGTTGCCATATAAACACTATAGAGAAATAAAGTGTGCCAAAAAAAAAAACAAATCGGCTATTATTTATATATATAGTGAAGCCAAAGCATTTAATATGGCCGCTACCATCTTGGAGGACATTACGTCACTTGGAGCCAGAGATCGTGCAGTAGACTTTTGTTTGGAGCCTGAGTCTGTGCAGTAGTGTTGTGAGGTGGAGCTGCGGTATCAAAGTCCCGCCCAAATTCCCGCAGACCCAATCGCAAGATCACAATCATGACACCACACCCTGTTTTTAAAGCATCAGATAACTACCTAAAAGCAAACTTACTACAAAAACGAACACCTGAACATAAATCAGCATTATAAGAACTACCTCAAATGCTGGAAACCATCTTTGGAAAAAAATATTCAAAGTGCCATTTGATTATTTAGTTTGCCTCATGTCCTAGTTTACATGGTCCTAGATTAATAGGTCCACATAGAAAAGTTACAATGGAGAGAGATATTGACATATCTGGAAGGTGTGAGTTTTGTAACAGTATTGAATCTGTGGAACATGTAGTACTTGAATGTAAAAATAATTCAGAAATAAAGGTTGAAGTTGAAAGAAAACTTTGGGAATTCAAGGGAATAGAGTGGTGGAACTATGACATCACCTTGTAGGCAGATCGGCTGTTCGAAAATGAATTCTCATTCATGAGGGATTTATCACTCCCGAAACTTTGCTGCTTTTACAGGGTATATGGCCAATAATAACAGATTATATGTAGACTAGACGTGCACAAATAGCCCTTCCTTGATTATGAAACTTACTTCAGGCCAAAAGACATGGTGTTAACATGGTATTAAATAGTAAAAAAATTTTTCTCCTTGAATTCCTGTTAAAATATTTGGACATGATTACTACTGAACCCTTTTAGTTTGTGTATTTTCTTTCTTGTCTTAATTCTTGATTCTTTATTCATTTTTTTTATTCCCCAGCTTCAGAATGTGTGGTATATGGGCCTTATTTGGTAGTGATGAGTGCCTCGCGGTTCAGTGCACCAATGCCATGAAGATCGCTCATCGTGGTCCAGATGCTTTCCGCTTTGAGAATGTCAATGGTTTCACCAACTGCTGCTTTGGGTTTCACCGCCTTGCTATCGTGGATCAGCTGTATGGCATGCAGCCTCTACGTGTCAAGAAGTTTCCCTACCTCTGGTTATGTTACAATGGTGAAATTTACAACCACATTAGGGTAAGAAGCTGAAAATTTTTATCCGTTTCACTCAAAAAAAAAAAATCATTATTTCAAATCAATTCAGCCATTTTGACAGGAAAAACAAGAAAGTGTTTAAGACACTTGCGTGCACATGAGTCAGGCGCTACACACCAGCGCATATTGATATCAGTAGGAGTAGTGTGCTGCAAAGACATTGAGTGAAAGTCTCAGAGTATTCAAGTGCAGGCAAATGAGCAGACTTCTGTTCAAAATGTATTAATCACAGTGCAAAATATTGCCACATATGCAGATGATTTATTTACAATGTATGGGGTGTTGTTAAAAGCCTAAAATCTCTCTTATTCCTTGGTTTAACATAACATTTTTTTTCCTTTATAGCTGAGGGATCATTTTAAGTTTGACTATCAGACCAAAGTCGATGGAGAGATTCTTCTGCACCTGTACGATCGTTTTGGAATCGAGAAGATGGCCAGTCTGCTAGATGGCGTATTTGCATTCATCTTGTTGGACACTGCTAACAGAAAGGTTTTCTTAGGCAGGGACACCTATGGTTTGAGGCCTCTTTTCAGAATGCTCACTGATGATGGCTTTTTGGCCGTCTGTTCTGAAGCCAAAGGTATAATGAATAATGTATAACCAAATAGTATTTGTGCTCTTCTGGTAAGGCTGCATGATTAATTGAAATAAAACCAAATTCACAATATGGCTTAGATGTTTATCAAATCACAAAGAACTGAATTAAATTAATAAATATGTGCATTGTGTGTTTCAGAGTGAAACGTGTTCATTTTCACACATGCAGCTCATGATCCAGTGTTTTCACATTTCAGTGTGGCTGAGTTTGCAGCAAATGCTGTTCCATTTAAAAACTCATCTCTTTTCTGCCCTGAGTTTGGGTCTCATATAACATGCATTTGGGAACACAACATGCAGCACAATCTTCTCAACTGAGGAGAGCTTATAAAATGTCTCCCTGAGGCTTTCTGTCAAGAACAAGCAGAATAAATGATCTTTAGTACTATTATTTCACTATTTTATAGTGATGTTTATATAGTAACAAAATTTGCATTTTATTCTTCTTTGGTTTTTTTATTATTTAAACTCACAATTCACCCCTACCCCCAAATCATGCAGCCTTATCACCTGGTGCATTTCTTTGAGCTCACCTTTATTGTAGAATGTGATTTTTAACAGCATTACATTTTCACTGTAATTTGATCCAAACAGGTTTGACTCAGATTACACACTCCATGTCCACCCCTGCAAAGATCACCCCCTTCCTCCCGGGACACTTTGAGGTGTTTGACTTAAAGCTCAATGGAAAAGTGGAGTCTGTGCAGATGGATCGCTTCCACTGCTGCACAGATGAACCTAAACATGCCTCCTATAACAATCTGAAGGGGCTTGGCACAGGTAGATGTCAAATAATGTAATAAAATTAGTCCACATTACTTTTGCGTTTACATCTGTTTACACTAGCATTTACTGTACCATCAGTCAAAACTAAATCATTTCTCTATTTTCATCAGGCTTTGAATTGGAGACTGTCAAGAGCAACATTAGAATCCTGTTTGAAAATGCTGTAAAGAAACGCTTGATGGCTCACAGAAGAATCGGTTGCCTCCTCTCAGGTGCCTGTTCTCATTTTATTTGCTTTGATTTAGTGGGTTTGTTACTCTGACTTTATTGTTCACCCTATCTATGATGTTCTTGTTGCAGGTGGTCTCGATTCAAGTCTGGTTGCTGCGACACTCGTGAAACTGGCCAAAGAAGAGCAGCTTCAGTATCCCATTCAGACTTTTTCCATTGGCACCAAGGACAGCCCAGATGTTGCTGCTGCTCGCAAGGTAATTGACACTGTGACGCCTTGATATTCTGATCTGTGTGTCACATTTTATGAATAAAGGTGCACTTTATGTTGACCTTAAAGCAATAATTGATCTGTTCATATAAAAGCAACCATTAAGCAATTGGACCATGTACAGTATGAAACAAATAATCAACAAGTTATCAAGTTATTAAACAGTGGGGTTGTATAGCTGTGGAACACTATGTCTTCATCATATCCAGTGACCTACAGTAATTGTTGGTTCTGGAAGTCTGAACAAAAATATTTAAAATTTTTATGACTGAATTAATCATTATCTTTTTAACAACTCACAAACCCACTGCAGTTCTTACATTAACCTTGGTTAGGAAATCCCTGGTTTAATGTAATGTTATATTCATGATGTTGGTATCAAATAATTCTATTTATTTTATTTCTGTTTTGCATTTTTATGTAAATATGGTACATATTCCAGTGTTTCCCACAGGATTTTGTGAGGCTGTGGTGGGTGGACCTCAGCCCCTCTAGGGGGTTTGGGGACATGCCCCCCTGTAAGAAAATTTTACATATTTTAAAGTTAAAAGTTACACTTCGAGAGTTCAAAATTAAGAGTTCCAACATGGGTTCAGTGTGCAAAGCTGGTAAATTGACTTGTACTTAAATTTTAAAGGGAACTCAGTGCTCTTTTTTGTAATTTTTGTTTGTTGTAATATAGTGTCTCAGTCTAAATTACACTCACACTGGTGAACTGGTGAAGCCAAACTAATTAGAATATAATAATAATAATATTCTATTATTATTCCTATGACAGCAATAGCCATATGTTGTAAAACAATTTCACTGTAAAAAAAAAATAAATAAATAAAAAAAGGAGTAAATAATTAGTAAGTCATATAAATGAAATAAAAATTCTATACTTATATAAATTAAAATTTCTATAGGAGCTAAAACTAACCACTGCAGAGACTCACTCTCTGACAGCAGGAGGCGCTTATGAAACCAAGGGGTAAAATGCAATCACAAACTTCTCTAAAGTCAGTTCTTCCAATAAGCAGTGAGCTTGCTCTGGCTGTACAGTATTTTCTTTGTCTGTGTCTGTTAATTTTAGTCCTTGCTTGCAAGAGTTAAACCTATGAGCTTTTATTTTGCCGGAAACTGCAATTGAGCTTTTATTTTGGTGGAAAACTCCAGCTTCATCTCCTTAGAAATCTAATGAAATGCTGTAAACATCTGCCCATTAAAATTGTGAAAATTATGCTAATGTAAAAACAAGAAAACAAATCGCTAAACACAGCACGTTCAAAAACAGAGTTCACAGCATTGACTGTCAAAGGAGCTGCTCTGACAAACTTGAAGGGATAAAGCCATAATTAGGCTTAGTTCCTTTGACGGACACTTTGTCAAAGCGATGGCATGAAACACAATGTTAAAGACATTTTGTATTAAAATGATGAGTAGAAATATATTTTCGGTTTATAATGAAACCATGGTGGGACAAATTAGACTATGGCGGGGCACCACACTCTAGATAATGAATGGGAAACACTGATATTCTAATAATCTAAATCTAAAAAGTACTTGGAATACGTTACCTAAAATGAGTAACCTAGATTACATTACTAACTACAATAGCATTTACATCTGTTTACACTCTTGCAATTACGTTACTAACTACAATTGTTTTCTTGTATTCTGCAATCAGTAACAGACTACAATTTGTATGCAATCTACTCTGAACTAGTGCCATACATGGTTCTGTGGGTGGTAGATTCATTTTAACCAGTTTTAACTGGTGTTGTGTGGCAGGTGGCAGACTACATTGGCAGTGAACACCATGAAGTCAGCTTCACTCCTGAGGAGGGTATCCAAGCGGTGGAGGAAGTCATCTTACACTTGGAGAGTTATGACATCACCACTGTGCGTGCATCTGTTGGTGAGTACAGGAGCTAATCAGACTAATTATAAGAGTAAAGGAACAATCCTACTGATGATGTGGTATTTCAAGAGTTGAAAGAATTTTCCTTCAATCACAAATATGATACCAATCCTGGTATCATATTTTCATCTCTGTTTTGACTATCAATAATAAAACTGCTGTTTTCAATGTGCCCACTGATCATTCCTCTGTTCTACACACCTGACCATTTGAATTATTTGGATTTGAGATAATGGTGGTCTGAAATTTGAAAATCGTATTATCCGCATTATACTGCCTAGGCCTAGAAAATTAGTTAGCATGACATGCATGAGCCTGAACACAATCTCTCATCTGTTTTCATTGATTACATTTACATTTAGTCATTTAGCAAATGCTTTTTTGAAAGTGGTTTTGTGCCTGTTTGTGATGGCACAATGATGCGCCATTTCACTCGCAGAACGCAAGCTTCTAGAGGGCACATAAGTCTGAAGTAGTGAATATAGCAAACATTAATGCATTGAATTTTATGCAAGCAGGTATTGGTAGACAGTGTAAATTGATAAACAGAGGTGTGATGCACATTCTGTTCAGCACATTAAAAATATATCCACGTTCTGGATCAGTTGTAAAGGTTTGATAGAACTGTCTGGAAGACCTACCAAGAGAGCACTGCAATAGTTCAGCCTGGACAGAGCAAGAGCTTGAACAAGGAGTTGTGAAGCATGTTCCGAAAGAAAGGGCCTGACTTTCCTGATGTTGAACAGTTTTAGTGATGTGGTCTGAAAAATCAGCTTATCATCAATCACAATTCCAAAGTTTCTGGCTGTTTTTAAAAGAGTTATGGTTGATGTGCCTAACTAATTGGTAAAATTGTGATGAAACGATGGGTTTGATGGGCATTTTTTAACCACAAGCAGTTCTCTCTTGGCAAGGTCTTATTGTCGGATCATTTGGATGGAATGAAAGGTAGAACTGAGTGTCATCAGCATAGCAGTGATATGAAAAGCCATATTTCTCACTGACAGAACCTAGTGATGCCATGTAAACAGAGATAAGTAGATAAGATAAGAGATAGATAAGTGGACCAAGAACTGAGCCCTGAGGTTGAGACCTGCACGGGACGGATTTTTCAATCCTGCTCCCGCTCCCACTCCCACAGAAATGTTATCTTGTCCTGCTGCCGCTTGTGACATTCATGTTTTGTCCCACTCCCGCCCATAAAAGCCTGCATAAAAGTAACCTATATTGATTTTTTTTCAGTACATCAATGGAATTTACATGAAACAGGAACTCTCTTCCCCTAAGTTCCACAAGATCCCTGCATAAATGCTCTCGATAAAATATATGTTATTTAGGCCAAGCATCAACATCCACAAACCACCATTATTCTTAACAGAAAAGCAAGCATGGGTTGCTGGCTGCATGCATCCATGGTAGAATGCAAGCAAACAATACTCTCAAAGCTGACATCTCAGTTCATAGTGATCTCATAAAGCTCTTATAACACAATATTATGCAAAATGAATCTTTCACAATGTCTACACTTCTTATGTTGTAATGAGAGGATTCATGAACACGCAATTTTCAGCAGTATGCAAGAACTTTAGAGTGAAGAGTGGATTCTAACTGAAACACATCTGATTGGCTGATGTGTTCCAGAAATGAACAGATGGCATTGCCTATCAAGTGCCACACTCTGTTGCGTTGGGTCCTGCGGTACTCCCGTGGGAGTGCTGGTCTCTACCCTGAGGCACCCCAGTAGTTAGATGTTGTGACATGGACACTTTACCTCTCCAAGATACCTTGAAGGACCTAGTTTTGGAATCAAAATATGTCATTTCCATACCAAAACTACATATTGTACAGTCACCATTATGCAGATTGATCATAAACACAGCTAAAAAGCTTCCTACAAAAGTGGCCATCCTTCACATAACATTATATTAGATATAATGATATTAATGATAATGATATTGATAAATGATATTATAATGATAATGATATTAATCTAATATCACATAACTAATATCTACCTAATATCTATCAGTTTTATCACAGGTAGAATGCAAAATGTTTCAATACAAGCATTTCAGTTAAAGGGAATTCATGCAGTATTTCAAACTTTTAACCCACTGTAAAAAATCAACCTGCTGCAACAGTTTAAATTCTGTGGATAAAAAATTGGATTTAGCAACCCTAAACCCAGCATGAGCTGCATCCAAAGCAATTTACATGCAAGAAAATATGCAATATTAGAATGATTGCGGGAGCAGGATTAACAAAACAGTCCCACGCAATGCTTTAATACAAAAACGACTCGACTCTAGAGAGCAAAAGCCAAATCCCAGAATTTTTTGGGCAATTTAGGAATCGCATTTTTTTAAGTAAAAAAAAAGACATGTCTGAGGAAAAGAGGACATATGGTCACCCTGGTTAATTAGAAATAGTGATGCAATAAATGGCGCTGAACATAAGCATGTGAATTACACGCACATCACTTCTCCACATATGAACTAAACAATAATATGGAGTGATGACAACAATCAGACATTTTGATTGTTGTCTTGGGGGCAGCCGTGGCCTAATGGTTAGGGAGTCTGACTTGTAACCAAGAGGTTGCGAGTTCGAGTCCCAGGTCCGGCAGGGATTGATGGTGGGGGGAGTGAATATCCAGCGCTCTCTCCATCGTCAATACCATGACTGAGGTGAGACCCTTGAGCAAGGCACCGAACCCCCAACTGATCCCTGGGGGAGCAATGCAATGGCTGCCCACTGCTCCGGGTGTGTGTTCACTACTGTGTGTGTGCACTTGGATGGGTTAAATGCAGAGCACAAATTCCTAGTCAATGGCCTCACGTCTCGTCACTTTCACTTTCACATGCAGCGGCATTTTGTCGGGGCTGAATGATGTCACTCCGTGATGTGACCCCGTTAAAGAACCGACGGCTCTGTAAACTTTTAAATTGCCTAGCAGGAATTCTATGTCAGATCGGGCATTTTATTCAATATCGATACCTGATACAAATATTGGATTGGAGCATCCCTAGATGGTTAATGCCCGCATTGTGAGCATATGTCCATGGCTATTGCTGAGGCAAAGACCATAGAATACCCAAGACGTGTCACTTGTGTAGTTTTCAATGGGGAAAAATGCAACGCTCATTATGGCCGTGAAGCCCCGCCTTCTTAATGAAAGAGCCAATTGTTGATTAGTAAAGCCAGCACGTTACTTCAACAGCCATTAGAAGTCCCGGTTGCTATAGAAACAGTCGGCGTTCTAAGACGTGTGCTCAGTACTGCGCATGCGCACTGGCTGATCTAGCCTGAAAAATAAGCATTTTTTTACTGTATTGGGTACACGAGAGGTGTTTTAAAGATGGCCGCCAGTGGAATGACTTGCCTTAAAGGGACTTTGGCTGAGGTCATAGTTCTCATTCATAATGGGGCTTCACTCTGGCTCTACCCAGCCATGTTCCTTGGTTTGTAAAGACTCTGTGCTGCACTGGTTAGGGAAAAGGGAGACCCTGATGTGACACTGAACACTTTTCCATGTCAAAGGCAGTTTTTGCAAATCTGAGTGTTGGCATGGATTTAAGTGTACACACACACACACTTTAAGATCAGATCTGTGCATAGGCACATTTTATAAATGAAGCCCCTGGGGAAAAGGCAGTGTTTCTTAGAATCATTCACTTTGGGTTTTCACACCACTATTGACTAATAAGGACTGAAGTCTTGCCATGTTTTGTGTGTGCAGTCATTATCACAGAAACTTTTGTTCATAAAAGACTGAAGAACAAGCCGCTTGATGTGTAGAAATCATTGTCTGTAGCACAAGCAGTGATTGGGATTTGAACAGATTATACCCTGCTTATGAGCTAGTAACAGCCATGATTGACATGGCAGTATGAATTTACAGTATGAATTTAGAATTTGCTTTGATTTATGTTTGTCTGCAGGTATGTACCTGATATCGAAGTACATCCGCGAGAAGACAGACAGCGTTGTGATTTTCTCAGGTGAAGGTTCTGATGAGCTGACACAAGGATACCTCTACTTTCATAAGGTACATATCATTAAGGGCTCTATTTACATTTACAGTGCTTCCAAATGTATACAAGACACACTTGAAAAGGTACGAGTGTCATGATATCGGATAAAATGTCAAACTAAATAGCTGGTAAAAATACATTACAAAAATGGTGCAGACAAGTGAAGCTGGTTCATAACGTAATGAGATGACATTCAGACATTTTAGTGACTTTACACCCAAAAACATTTGTGGACACTTATGTGGGACATTACAGTCATAATTTGTTGGATGTATTTTAAGACTCAATTGAATGCTTGGCCTGCTTTGAATTAGGCGCCATCACCTAAAGCGGGTGCTGATGAAAGCGTTCGTCTGCTGAAAGAGCTTTATTTGTTTGATGTGCTGAGAGCAGACAGAACCACAGCTGCACACGGGTAAGACAAAATATCCATTCCTTCTCTGCCCTTCCTGCAGTAACTTAATGATTTCCACTGTATTAATGACACCAAACCTTTTTCTTTAGACTTGAGTTGAGAGCGCCTTTCCTGGACCATAGATTCACTGCATACTACCTATCTCTGCCTGAAGAGATGAGAGCACCTAAGGTGGGTCCTGATACCTTCATCCCTCCTCACGTCAGTCCAAACCGCATCTGTTACCACAGTTGCTATGTCTGGTCGGAAAAGTAAAACAAAAATAAAATCTAAGCAATAGCAATAATATTAGGAAAGGAAGGAAAGGACGTGACGTGTGGTCAAGTATGGTGACCCATACTTGGAATTTGTGCTCTGCATTTAACCCATCAAAGTGCACACACACAGTAGTGAAAACACACACACACACACACACACACCGTGAACACACACCTGGAGCAGTGGTGCCCGGGGAGCAGTTGGGGGTTCGGTGGCTTGCTCAAGGGTCTCAGCTCAGTCATGGTAGAGAGAGCACTGGTTATTCACTCCCGCACCAACAATCCCTGCCAGACCTGAGATTCGTCTCTGCTTAGTTTATTGGTGTATTTTTGTTTTCTCTTCCTTTTTCAAGTATCATATTAGTGACTAATGTAAATAATTTGTTTGATTGGAACAGGATGGTGTGGAGAAGCATCTTTTGAGGGAATCATTTAAAGAGATGAAACTCATCCCAGATGAGATTCTCTGGAGAAGGAAAGAGGCCTTCAGTGATGGAATGACATCCATGAAGAAATCCTGGTACATAAGCCTGCAGGAGCACATAGAGTCTGAGGTACTACAGTACACATGTACACACTAGGGATGCCAGGTTGAGGACATTTCCCACTGATTAATAAATTGACAACAACAGTTGTTTTGAAAAAATATTTGTCAGCGATGCTCAGGATTAGTAACGATTACTAGCTTGACACCTTTCCCTACCTTTCCCTATCTTTGAACAAAACAAATGCTTGGAAAAAGGTGGGTTCATTATTTTTCTCAAAGCAGAACTCAACAATAAAACTGTACAGTGACAATTTGCTTATATTAAATAGAACTTTTATTAGCAAAACAATCATGACAGATGTAATTAAACTGGGAAAAGAACCCTGTGGTAAGCCTAGTTACACACTGACCATTATGCCATGGATGAAGACAGTGTTATAAATGCTGTTTTCCTGCCTCTAATGTATCTTTTCTCCTTCAGGTGAACAACTCTCAGTTGGAGAAAGCTGCTAAGCTGTTCCCTTTCAACCCCCCCACAACCAAAGAGGGCTTCTACTTCAGACAAGTCTTTGAGAAGATGTACCCTGGCTGCTACGAGTGGATACCTCATTACTGGATGCCCCTTTGGATCAAGGCCACGGACCCCTCAGCCAGGACCCTGTCCATCTACAAGCCTGATAAAGACCAGTGATCACATCAAGTTTCAAACCTTTACTAAAGATTATCACTACAGCATGCACACCTGCCTCAAGTTATTTAATCATCAGGCTGCCTTGCTGAACTCTTAAGTTCAGTGTATAAAAAAAAAATAATGTAAACTTTGTATCCATAGTTTTTTTTTAAAGCCTTATATTATTGAACAGTGCTTTTAATAATTACCCCTAATAACAAAGTGTTTTTAGCCTTATGAAAAGGTAATTAAGTAATATATATATATATATATATATATATATAAAACACTTGATGTAATTTGTATTATTTGGTGCATCAACACCATAATCTGAAAGAAAATGAATTTGAAATTCAGTAATTAAATAGATGTGTATATAAAGTGAGAGTTTAAAGCATCTTCAAACTTCTGCATTCAGTGCTTAAAGATTTCAATTACTCTGGAGACTTTAATATGTGCTTAAGTCACTGGTTTGAAAAAACTAACATAAAGATTTTCAGAAAACTTGAAATGTGATTTGATTAATTGCACTGCTGACAAATGCACAATTACAACCAAACATTCTACAAGAAATTAGAAGTTCCACCACTAAAGAAAATATTGTTTGTCAAGCTACAATCACACAAAGATATGGGAGTGGCCTCTGTCAGTGTGACATCACACAGACGAGAAGTGGAGAATGGCTTGGTTTGAAAAAGGGATATTATTTTTACAAATTAAATAACAAACACTGGGTGGGTTTTTATCATTATAGGGTGGATGTGTACACACACTATCAACATACATTTATATTCATACAACATAAGTGACAGCCGAGGTATTTATAGTGGTCTGCCATTTTCTTAAATTGATATTTATACTATTTTTAACCACAAATGCTCATCTTGTCTAGTTCTGCACTGCACATACATAGTTTGTGTGCTGTGATTCAAGACAGAGTATCTCGAAAAACTTCAATCTCACTTTCTCTTCCAACTTCAAGTCATCCATACTTGATCTTCTTTGCATGTTCACTTTGTAAAAGGTTTGTACTTCTGTTTCTGTATAGGGCGATTTTGAAGTTACCTGTCTTGAACCTAATCTGTGAATTTTTGTTCTGGAAGTGAACTAACCCTTTACTAAGTTAAAGACAAAACTACAATAGCTTATTTATAAATGAAACTGACCTGCACTTGAAGCCCTGAACAGGTCAGCAATTTTGCTACATTTCACTGTGGTCCGCTTCTTCTCCTTCCTCAATTGCTCTGTTTCGTTTGACAGATGCGAGCCAATAGCACTGTCAAGAACTGATTTATTATCAAATCACAAAATCGGAAATTATAACTTTGGTAGTGTAGAATGGGGGAAAGCGCCCCTTGGGCTAAAACACCGACACAAAACACACTTTTCTTTTGTTGCCAAGGACCATCACACAGGAACAGCGAGCAAACTGTGGCCCATTTATGTGTCTCCTGTATTGACCGCGTAAACCACCCAATCACAATGCGCTATAGATTGAGCGATGTGTTTTGCTACGTCTAAAGATCGCTTCATCCCAATTTCTTACTCGTCGGCTTTTCCCTATGTTTTCACAGCAGATTTATGAAGAACGTGCTTACTCTGCAGTAAGTGATGAGGGCAAAGAGCCAGGTAGGACTGAAACGATTTGTCGACAAATATTTTTGTTGTCGAGTCGTCGTTTGATCTCATATAACACAATGTAAAAAGCCTGCAATAATGCGGTTTCACCAGTGTGGCGCAGAATGCATGTCACGCCCATTTGAGCTATTTAGAAAGCGAAAGTGAATTGCTTGTTTCGTGAGAGATTGCAGTCAATGGCGTATATCCTCCTGAGACCCAGCTGTGGAGTTTTTCCTCTGTAGTGGACATTAGGCTATATTTAGTGAATTTTAAAAAAAAAAACCTTTCTTGTTACAGTTCAGATTGTGTTGTTATGGTTTAGATTTTGGAATTCACTTAATATTGCCTCTCTGGATAGTCTCGAAATAAATCCAGGTTACACATTAATGCTATTTTAAAATGACTTTAAATTAATAAATGATAGAGAGATTAAAGTGAAGTTGTGGTAGAAATGGAATTCAAACAATATCTTTCCAGAGCTTGAAAAAAGGATGTTTTGACTGCTATATACATAATATTTATTGCTGTAGTACTTGTTTTATACATGCAATCATGCCCATGGTCACAGACAGACTTTAATAATTACAGACCCGGATCCAATGTCTAATGCATTTTTATTTTTTTCTTGTGATCATCAATCAATCCTTAAAAACAATCAGAGCCTGCATTTCTTATTATTTAAGAATATTAGTAGGCCTTTATTTATTTTGTTTATGCTCTTTTTATTTTATTTAGGTTTTGTGTATACTTCATTTATATTTTATTTATTTGTGTTTCATGTGTCTATTATCTCACTTGCACCCCTTTTTTATTTGTTTAAATATTTTTACATCCGTTGTTGAATTTGTTACAGTTAATACACATTAATACTTAAATATTGAAATATCAATTTTATGTCCTTTCTCTTCACTCGTCAAATTTCTGGGACAGTTTTTTTACATTAGTGTATGATTTTCATTATTTTGCCTAGGGCCCAACAAAGCTACAGGTCGACACTGATAACATTATATATGCTATCATTCTTGCCTGGAGCAGACATCTTAGTTTTTCTTAGAGAATGGTTCAGTTCTGTCTTTAATGACATGTTTAGTATATGTTGCTAGTATCTTCCTCATACTGTAATAGCTTCTCATTTTTCAGTAGTTTTTCAGTCTCAATTTTTCTGTAGTTGCCATTCCTTCTTTCACTTTTTTACTAACATTATCTGAAATACGAATTTTAACAAAACATTTGCTTTTTCTTAGTCTCTTATTGCTGTTGTTTCTCCATCAGAAAGCATCATATACTCTCTCTTAATCTCATTCATTCTTTTTATCATTCTCCAGACATTTCTAACTGTCTTCCTTCCCACTGAGTCACGATATTTTGTCCAGAAGTCTTCTTTCTTCATTTTTTTTTTTTTTAATTCTTCTTACATTTGCTTGTTGCTTTTTATATATTTAAAGGGTACATAACATACAAAGTTTCACCTAGTCCCATGTTAATCTTGAGTACCTATAGAGTAGTACTGCATCCTTAATATCTCCAGTTTTATCATATTTATAAAAGAAAAATACAGCTTTCCTTTTCTCTCCAGAAAAAAGGCAAGCTCCTGGAGGCGTGCTGTGGGCAGAGCTATAGAGTCAAGTTGATTTCTAACGAAAGACAGAAATCTGATGCAGTTGTACTTACATGACTGGGATCTTTTATCACTGGGACAGCTCCATGTTTTAATAGCAAATGATATGCAAATCCAGCATCGACCTGGGCCTTGTTTATAAAACATTCATCACTAAAATGACAGAAACACACCAACGCACTTGCTACACTCCGTTGCTGCCCCGAAAAAAATCACATCCAACATTCTTACATTTTTCTTACATTCTGATATTTTTCTTGCAAATGCGAGTTTATATCATGCAATTCTGACTTTATATCTCAGAATTTCATGATATAAACTCGCAATTTCTCAGAGTTACACTAAAAAGAAAAAAGAAAAAAAAAGAATCCGTTTAATTTATCATAATATATCATATTTATTTATCCCCAAACCCCCATCCCTCAACCCCCCCACCCCGCTGCAATTGTTGAAAAGCTTTCTTTGTGTTCTACTGAAGAAACAGTCACCTACATCTTGACTCTGATGCCCTCTAAAGGAAACAAACAAATGCAAGAACTTACTGATTTATTATGCCACATTTGAATATTACAGGGATATAATGCAACAATGAGTGATCATTCAAAACATCTTCTGATTAGATCTTGACAGAAAATGGTCTCCGGCGATTAGAAAGAGTGATTTGATTTCCTAGTTGGTCTCTTTCAGTGTGTGTTTGCAATTAAGGTCGGCAGCGCTGAATGAAGCGAGGATACAGGCAGACGTCACGGATGTGGTGTCGGTTCAGCAGCCAGGTGAGGAATCGCTCCAGACCCAGACCGTATCCACCATGAGGACATGTGCCAAACTTCCTCTGCAACACAAACATTCACACGCTTACATTTTGAACATCTAAATGTTTCAATTATTGTGGTAAAGGGATATGCCGGTATCCAATTTTAATGTTGCGATTAATTGATTAATTTATGTTTTTAATCACGGTATACTGTATTTTCACTGTATTAAAATTTAGCTGCAAAAAAGTGTTGTCATAATACAGTTTAGCAGGTTTAATAAATTTTTTCTTATAACAAAAATATCTGAACATTTAAATGCAATGAAGCAATACACAAAAAATGTATAAAGTTAAAAATTTTACACAGATTAATGTGCAAAAGAATTGAAGGACCAATAGGTATTACTTTACAGTATGATCTCATTAGTTAACCTTAGTTCTGTCATGACAACTCTCGGAAAGGTTTAGCATGGTAATGGTTATGACGATGTTAATGTATTTGGTCTTGGCAGAATAGATCTGCTACACTGCTGCTGAATTGCTAATGCTGTTGGTTATTGTTGTAGTTGTAGATTATTGCTGCTGCTGTTGCAAGTAAGTACAGGAACTTGCTACTGCCAAAGCATATGGCGATACGGTGCTGTGAATATTTAAGACATACTGCTGCTGCACAAATAGCATATAAAATAACCCCGTAGCAGATCTATACGGGTGGAGCTGGGGAAGGAGGAGGGTTTCAGAGGAACTCTGAAAGCGCGCTACCGAATACCCAAGTGAATTCTACCATCCATTTAAATGTTAAGCTGCAAGCTCATTGGTTGCTTACGCAACATGAACCAATCAGCTTGTGCCAAGTTGTATACTCTGTGAATATCATTTGTTACGTTAACGATCCATCGGCCTGCGTCATCTAGAGTTTCATGGCAGAACTAGGTATTTAATGCATTAACATTATCAGTGAGCAAAATCTACATTTGCTACAGAAGTTATTAATCTCTGTTAAAAATAATACAACTCTTTACGTTAGCTCAGGTTCATTAAAAAAGAGTTTATTACTTTTGATTTTAACAACACGTTGTTGTTGTTGTTGATGATATTATTATTATTATTATTATTATTATTATATTAGAATTACTTACAATTAATGAATGTTTAGAAGAATTGGGAGTTTGTGTTAACTAATTAATTAACTAATGAAGCACTAATACAAAGTGTGACCAAATTAGGGCTGAAACGATTAGTCGACATTATCGACAACGTCGACAATAAAAAATTGTCGACAAATATTTTTGTTGTCGAGTAGTCGTCTGATCTCATATGACCTAATGTAAGAGCCTGCAATAATGCGGTTTGACCAGTGTGGCGCTGTAGCGCAAGACTGTAGAATGCGATTCAAGAGAAAAAAAAGAGCGCTCAGAACAAACGCAGTTGAATCTAAGCGTCGTTTCTATGAATATGTAAATGTATTGCACGCGTTCCTCTCAGTATCGAAGTAAACAACGAAAACTGACAACAGTGTGAAAGCAGCAGTTAAAAATGTATCTGATTACAACGATGTGGATGTTTGCACGAGCTCTGCAGTTCAGTAACATTAACTTACTCCAGTAATGTCCGCTCACATCATGTTTATTCATATAGTACATTATGCAATAGATGGCCTTAAATCAAACAGCGTTACGGTATTAAACATGAAAAAACCATCGCTTTCAGTTAGAATTACAACTTGATTTCCTGTTATAAAGCAGCTCTCTCCAGTGTAGATGGCTAGTGAGAAAATATTTCTATTAGTGGGGAAAATAAAAAAAAATTTCATTACAGTGATAGTTTGGTTTACAGAGATCAAAGCTTAATCTAGCTCAGAACTGTTTTGGTTATTATAACCCTATAAGGTATTTTAAGACATATTTTGAATAAAATAGTTTATCCAAAAAAAAAAAAAAAAAATAGAGCATCTTATCACTTACCTTTATTATGTTGCTTATCCTTATGTCTTACAAAAGGAGATGTAATGGTGTGTATAAGACAGTCTCTGTCTGTCATCTCATTTTGTGTGACAAATATATCCATTTGTATAATGATTTGGTAACACTTTACAATACCGTATCATTTGTTAACATTAGCTAATGTATTACAGTTTTTCTCCATTGGTTTGGCTCATTTCTTGAAACAGAAATTACATTCTCAAAATGACATGGACAAACCTCGAAACCTCTTTGCAAATGTTCACAACAGAATGGCATTTCTCATTCATTTTATCAAATGGCAAATGCCTCAGTACGTCTCAATTGTCTCAGTGCATCTTGGCAAATGATTAAGTACAAGTAGCCTACAGTTATACACTTAACCCACATTTAGCACATTTTCCAAATGAATAGATCTTGTAGATCTAAACTGATTAGTTGATTCTCAGTCTTATGATCATTCTCTCCAAAACATGTCAGCATGATTTCATTGTATAAGTACTCGCATGCACAACTGTCTGTTCAATTGTCAAAATTGGTCAAGAACATAATACCATGAATACCATTTATGAATTTCTTTGAATATTTGATAAATTGATGACAGTCATTGACAGTCAGGTAAAACTAGACTAACGAAGGGGGAGTGTCACACACAGGTGTTTTCCATGATCGTGTGCTGCCAAACACAGATATATAGACATATATAGAGCTTGACCAGCGCCAGTCCGATCTCTGAACATGGATAGACAAGGCCAAGCAAACGGACAAGGGGAAGTTCTTCCTCAAGGAAGAGGAGGAAGAAGAAGAAGAAGAAGAGGAGGACTGAGAATGCGTGGTGGAGGAATAGGGGGGAAGAGGCCGAGGAGCGGGAAGACACTGTGCTGTCCCGAATGAAATTCGGGCCACAATTATAGACCATGTCATAAACCATGGCCTCACAATGGCAGAGGCAGGTCGTCGAGTGCAGCCTAATGTGCCTCGCTCTACAGTCTCCTCCATCATTCAAACCTTTCGCAGGGAAAACAGGTATGTACTCTATGTAATCTATGATGGAATTATATGTTGTATAGGACAGGGCACTGTGCGTGAGGCCAAAAATCTATAACTTACTGTAGAGATTTTGTGTGCATCTGCCTACAGTAGTAGGTCTATACTAGCAGGTAAAGAGGACTAGTGGAATGTTTTGATACTAAATATGACGAGAAATATATTTAACAAATTACTGTAAACAATGGAATTACATTATTTATACAGTTTAGAGTAGTATTCCAGTCACTGTGCAATGTTGCATTAGGATTGTGGTGAAGTTACTGTGAGTAAACACACTGGTAACTTACTGTATTCTGTTTTTTGTGTAGGCTTGGACGACAACCTCGCGTGGGTGGCAGAGGAAAACTGCTCAATGAACAACAGGAAAGAGAGATTTGTAACATGGTGATGGCAAATAATGCCATCACATTGAGACAGATCCGTGATGCCATCCTTCAGGACAATCATATATTCCAGAATATAAACACAATAAGCATCTCCACAATAGACCGGGTTTTGAAGAATCATCAGATGACAATGAAACAAATCTACAAGGTACCATTTGAGAGGAACTCTGACAGAGTGAAGGAGCTGCGGTACCAGTATGTAAATGTAAGTCAGTTACTGGTTGTCTCTCATTGTAACCTTACCTGTAATCACAGTAAGCAGTAGTTCACTTATTTGGTTTCAATACCTCCTTTACCTGATTTTCAGAATCAGTATTTGCTTCATCTGACTTCAACAATTTCAACAGAAAACTGCAGTTTACTGTATTATACAATTATCATTATAATCCTTATTTTGTTGTCTCCCAATCAAATCTATCTAATACTGTAGGTTGTACTGTAACATCTCAGTAAGTCATCAGTATTTCCCACTCCCCTTTCTATGAAATACCCCTGCAGTACTTCCTCATAGGCCTATCACTAGTTTAGAACCACTGGAGTAGTGGCCTGTAGTATATTGAACCTGTGGGGGAGAACATGTAATTGTCTAACTGTAGTATATGACTCTTCTGTATGACTGATTTTATGTTCTTTACTCTATTTTAGAGAATAATGGCATTGGAAGGACATGAGACCCCTCACATCCTGGTGTTCGTGGATGAAGCTGGCTTCAACCTGGCCAAGGGCCGAAGACGTGGCCGTAATATTATTGGCCACCGGGCCACAGTGGATGTCCCAGGTCAGCGAGGGGGCAATATAACTATGTGTGCTGCCATTTCTGAAAATGGTGTGGCCACTCACATCCCCAGTCTTGGCCCATACAACACACACAAGCTCCTCATCTTCTTGGATCACCTTTATACTGATTTTATCCCTGAAAATGAGAGAGGTCTCATAGGGCCTCACCTACCCATTTATGTAATTGTGTGGGACAATGTCAATTTCCACCATAGCCCACTCATTAGGGGCTGGTTTGCAACGCATCCAAGGATGGTCATGGAGTTCCTACCACCTTACTCTCCTTTCCTCAATCCGATAGAGGAGTTTTTCTCTGCTTGGAGGTGGAGAGTGTATGAGCATCATGCTCAGGATCAGCCGTCCCTGCTCCATGCTATGGACGCAGCGTGTGACGACATTACAGGAGATCAATGCAGGGGATGGTTGCGGCATGCACGCCGTTTCTTCCCTCGTTGCATCGCAAGAGAAAGTATCCGCTGTGATGTGGACGAGAATCTGTGGCCAGACGGACAACAGCGTGTAAATAATCAGGAGGGTGAAGACAGTGGACAAGAGCGGGAGAATGAGTACAGAGACCACTGAATAAGTCCTTGTTTTTTGATTTTGTGTTTATACAATTTATTACTGTAATGTACATTTTCTTTTTACATATATATGAAACTTTCTTTGCGTGTGAATAAAAAATTGTTAGAATTTCCTTGGTAGTGTGAGTGCAATCTGTGATGTCAAACCTTGGAGGCTACTCTTTTCTGTTGTATATTGTTGGTCCTCTGCCATAGTGACAAAACATCTAAACATTTTGTATCGCAGTACTCACACAATGCCAAAGGGACGATGCATTTTGGGGGCACTGACTATTCAGATTAGAAAGAAATGTAGTTTTGACACATGAGTGAACTGTTTTAGGAGAGATATGAGCTTTTGCAGGTGAACCATGTTGTTGTGATCAACCATCCAGGTTGATTTTGACAAAAGCACCAAGAATGATGAGAAGGTCCGATCTGTGTCGAGAAATGAGCCAAAGCTATTGAGAAGGATCTTTGCCATTTTGGAGACACTGACTGTTTAAATGAGAAAGGGATTTAGATTGAAGCCTGAGTGAACAGTTTTGGAGGAGATATGAGCTTTTGCAGGTGAGCTATAGTGTTGTGCTAATCTGTAAGAGTGTTTTGCCAAATGATCTTAGAGTTTTGAGAATGTAATTTCTGTTTCAAGAAATGAGCCAAACCAATGGAGAAAAACTGTAATTAACGTGAATGAACAATACATTTATTACGTGTATGTAATCATTTTTTTTTTTTATGTTGGTTAATAAAAATGCAACTGTTCATTGTTTGCTCATGTTAGTTCACAGTGCGTTTACCAAATGTTAAAAAACAACTTATGATTTTTATAAATGCATTAGTAAATGTTGAAATTACCATTAACTAAGACTAATAAATGCTGCAAAAGTTCATTCTTAGTTCATATTAACTAATGTTAAGTAATGAACCAAAGTATTACCAATTCATTGTATAATAATTGTAATTACATAATATGCTAAAGCGATCTTAATTTATGTTAGAATATGTATAACATAATTTTTTACTAATTGCAAAAACTGAAAATCAAAGTATACTGATTAGCTAGTAAAATAACAGACGATTAGTCGATTAATCGTTCTAATAATCGTTAGATTAATCGATTATCAAAATAATCGTTTGTTGCAGCCCTAGACCAAATAATAAAGAATCAAAACACTTTCAAACAATATCTAGGGCATTTTTAAAATCTGGATTTACATTTTAAACTCCAGATTAAAATGTAAAAAGGTTTTTAAATAAATGGCCTATTGAGTATAAAAAGTATTTGACCCTGTAATAAACACCACTGCTAATACAAAAATTTGAATGGCTATTTAAATCATTTAAATCATTTTAGAAAGAGGCAGCTGCTTTGTTTACAGTGTTTCCGTGGTAACAGCTGCAATTTGCTGATTAGTGCCATATACTGTGCTGAGAGTGAATGTGCACATTCAATTAGAGCATTTCTCACATGTTCTGCCATGTGCTTCTCATCCTTACTTGTTTACATCAGACCGTACACACTTCTTCAACACAGCTTACAGCGGCCTTGTGCATTTAACTAGTTAATGGGAAAAAGTATCCTTAAAATGAATTCAAAATTCAGAATAATTTTTAATAAATAATTGTTTTCTGTATTTTGAAGTGCCCACGATAACAATACCGTGCATATTCATTATTGTGATATATAGCATTACCAAATACAGGCCCATGTCTATTGTGGTATGACAAAAAGCTGGCCAATATATCAAATATCCAAGATGATTTTGGTAGCATTTCAATTTCAAATTATTTAGATAAATCAGTTTATTTTTAGCAATATACAAAAAAAGTTCATAGAAGTGGAAACAACAACAACAAAAAAAATCCAAACTTTGAATGGTAATGCATATGAAATAAAGCCAATAGGCTGTTACCTGGTCGGTGTACCAGTAGTAGGGTGTGGGGTCAATTCCCTCTCTCTTATACCCTTCCAGGAGCTCCTCAGCGTCCCAAATACGCATGGAGCCACCCACAATCTCACCAACATTGGGCATCAGCACATCCACCTAACAAACACAAACTCATGAGCCAATTATAACACAATTTAGCTGAATACTGCCCTCCTAAAGAGTCATTTATAAAGACTTGGGTAAAAACACCTGGAATGTGGACACATTTTCCTAAAATGTTATTTCTATGTTTTGTTTCTGTATGTTTTCTTTCATATATACAGGTGCATCTCAATAAATTAGAATGTCACGGAAAAGTTTACTTCAGTAATTCAACTCACATTGTGAAACTCATGTATTTAATAATTTCAATGCACACAGACTGAAGTAGTTTAAGTCTTTGGTTCTTTTAATTGTGATGATTTTGGCCCACATTTAACAAAAACCCACCAATTCACCATCTCAACAAATTAGAATACTTCATAAGACCAATAAAAAAACAATTTTAGTGAATTGTTGGCCTTCTGGAAGGTATGTTCATATACTGTATATGTACTCAATACTTGGTAGGGGCTCCTTTTTCTTTAATTACTGCCTCAATTCGGCATGGCATGGAGGTGATTAGTCTGTGTCACTGCTGAGGTGGTATGGAAGCCCAGGTTTCTTTGACAGTGGCCTTTAGCTCATCTGCATCTGCAGATTCTCTATGGGATTCAGGTCTGGTGAGTTTGCTGGCCAGTCAAGCACACTAACACCATGGTCATTTAACCAAATTTTGGTGCTTTTGGCAGTGTGGACAGGTCAGCATCTTTAAAAAGTTGGACAGCAGAAGGAAGCATGAAGTGCTCCAAAATTTCTTGGTAAACGGGTGCAGTGATTCGGTTTTCAAAAACAGTGGACCAACACCAGCAGATGACATTGCACCCCAAATCATCACATACTGTGGAATAGGGCTGTCACGATTCGATCCTTCGATACCTTTTGCGCATTTTGTCAGTAAAGCCGGTTCTGTAATGAGCGGTAAATGCCATCAGGTGCGTGAATTCCCATTCAGCCGTATTTACCACACAGAGCCGTTGTTCACTGACTAGCCGCGCAAATCTACGCCGATAATGAATGTGGTTTTGCGCAGCTCGTCAGTGATAGATGAATTACTGAAATATATGTTCTAATTTATTGAGATGCACCTGTATATATATATATATGTGTGTGTGTGTGTGTGTGTGTGTGTTCACGCACTATTAACACATTTAACACACTTGCACCACCCCAGACCTACGTGGGTCATCTGACATTTCATACAGTTGATTGATAACAAAGATGAAGCAGGGCAACAACTCACTGGACCTTAGACAATGTAGTTAGAATATCTCATACTCAGTTTTGTATCATATTTACATCATATAGTTAAGCAATATCACACAAGCAATAAGTGCAATCACACAAGTGCAAATGTGATATTAATCTTATACAACAGTTTAATAAATAAGTTAGTCGTCTATTATTTTAGACACAATCTTGTCTGTTTTGCTTAATTTTGCCAATAAAAATAGACAAAAGAGATTGTTACAGTGCTTTTGTCCTTTGCATATTAATCTAGGAGCCTCACTGGTCCGCATAACTGTTTAAACACTAAATATGTTTCGACTGGCTGTGATTGCAGAAAAATTCTGTCACTAGATCCTGACCGATTCAGTGAGGCGACGGTCCTCAGGGCAGCGCTGCATATAGAAAGATTTGATCTCAGCAGGGAAACGACAAAGCAGAATGGTCTCGTTAATGGTGTCAGTCATCTGTCGCTCAGGGGCTTCTGGGATATCCTGTAGAAATGACACACAATAGTCAATTATGCAGCAGGTGAGCTCATGGTAATAACGTATGAGGCTCAATATAACAAACCTCTCCAAACTCATAAAACGTGCCATCATCCTTCTTGATGTTGTGCTCTTTCAGCCACTCAATGGCTTCAGTGTAGTTCATCCTCCTGAAGGGCCGTTTGGGAGGCTTGAAGTCCTAGGAGAAATGAAGAAAAAAAAAAGTATTGTACAGAGCCTCCATACTTTCTGACAAACTTCCATTCATTTGTGGCAATGTTGTTATCATTAACTAAAACTAAACATATTTTTAAAAAAATTTACATTAATTGAAATATTTTTTTTGGTCTTTTTATGTCAGTTTTTTTTCCAGCCAAGGCAACATTTCTAATTTTAATTTGAAGTTGAAGTGGTAAAATGTCTAAGACTGAAATAAAAATGAATAAAACAGAACATATAGAGCTTACTTACTTTATGATGAATTTATGACCTTTCCAGTCACCATTTGACAATGGTGTTATTGTTAACTAAAAGTCAAACTATGTACGATAACTGAAATAAAATAAATAACAAAAAAATAATTTATTTAAAACTTGTATTTATTCATATACCTATTTTATTTTAAGGCAGTTTCAAGGCAACATTTCTAATTTTCATGAATTAAATATTAAGAAAAAAAAAATCAAAAAGCTTAAGCCTCAAAAGCATAAACATTTAAAAATGTAAAAAATAAAATACATATATATATATATATACTGTAATAGTACATTAATAATACTAAAATGACACTGTGATATGAGTTTTTCAGTTAAAATAGATCAATTAATGAGTGGTTGATTTACTGTGTCAGGGGTCATACCGGGTTGAGATCGTAGAGCAGCTGCGCAGCAGGAGACTTCAGGACCCTGTCAACCACGTCACACACAAGATCCTCCAACCGGTTCAGAAGGTCTTCATAGGTCATGAAGGGACACTCAGCCTCAATGTGGGTGTACCTGAAAACACACAGAGCTGTTTTACACTCACATGCTTCTGTTTGTTTGAATGAACAAATCTTAAATGCCAGACTCACTCAGACAGGTGTCTGCGGGTGCGCGACTGCTCAGCGCGGTATGACTGGGCAATGCAGAAGGTGTCACCCAGTGCAGGGATGCAGGTCTCCAGGTAGAGCTGAGAAGACTGCGTCAGATACGCATTCTCACCAAAGTAGTTGAGACTGAAGAGGGTGGAGCCACCCTCCACCTGGGTCTGCACCAGAGTGGGCGGAGTTATCTGAAGATGACAACAAACATAAAATAAGCATTACGTGCCTCAAAATTAGATTTTGCAATACTTAAATAGTAATAGTTCACCTACAAAAATTGAAATTAGCTGAAGATGTACTAGATGAGTGTGAGCATGAGTTTCTTCATCAGATTTGGATAAAATTTTATTATGGATTATGGACTGTGCTTTAGCTTAGAGCCCTGCACGAGCCTAAAATCTAGGCCCTAGCCCGGCCCTTGTCCGAAAGCTTATCAGAAGGTCTCCCCCCCCCCATGCTCTAAGACAGGGCTATTCAATTGGCAGCCCACGGGCCTAATCCAGCCCGCCAATCATTTTCATTTGGCCCGAGGGAGAAGTACGCTCTGATCGCACATACGGCTTGAATTGTTTTTGCACCAATCTACTTTGTCCACAAGGTGGCAACTCTGGCCCAGGCCATTAAAAAAAGAAAAGAAAAAGATGCAAGAAAAACAACAATCTGCTTTCGCACCAAACGCGGAATGCACTGCGCTGGCTAGTGTAATGTTAACGGCTACATTTAATAGGTCAAATTGAGGGAAAATGCATTTATTAGAAACATTAGTAGCAGTATTGGTAGCACTACTTCATTAATAATTGGCTACTTGGTAAAAGTAGCCAATATACTCTTTATGTTGTTTCTATATTCATTTGGAGGTTCAGTGTGAAATTTTGACAATATAAATATGCAATTAATCATGATTAATTACAGATTTTTTTTTTTTATTGATAGACAGCAATAATGTTAACATTTTACAGATGTTGGTGTTGGTAATATGAGGTAATTTAACTGCTGAATATACATTTCAATTTAATATCTAATTTATAGGCCCCCCAAAAAAAGAGATCGGGATGGCTCCCACCCCCTTGGCCCCTTCAAATTTTCAATTCGGTAATCCAGCACTCAAATTAATCTAATTGAATAGCCCTGCTCTAAGACAGAGAGTTGTAAAGTCTCCCTCCGAAAGTTCAAGACACCATTGGCTCTCTGAACTCCCAGAGGTGTGACCTCCATAGGAGATAAAGGACTCACACCAGTGACCGGTGCACAGTGCTTATTACTCTCAGTGCTTTTTACTTGTCTTCTGGTTGCTGAGTCCCAGAGCCAGTGCATCTGTACCAGACAGGACTTGAACACGATCAGTCAGTAGTTCTTTTAGAAACTAAGAGGATGAGGAGCATGAGCTATCAGCTCTTCGTTCTTAACTTTCCACCTGGAAAGAAACTCCAACCCCCAGAGTCAGAACATCTTGAGTTCTTCACTCTTCAGACACAGAAGAATGTGATCACGATTCCAAAACCACCACTGCTCCAAACCATCAAGACTTTCAGCCAAGACTGCATTCGGACGCTCGTTCAACGACCAAGGCAATGCAAGTATCATACATTTAACTAAACAAACAGAGGTTTAGTATAAGCTGTAGACCACAGCTCTGCACAGTTTAGCTCTAACCCTAATCATACACACCTGATCCAGCTAATCAAGGTCTTCAGGATTACTAGAAACTTTCAAGCAGGTGTGAGTTGGAGCTGGTTGGAGCTAAACTCTGCAGAGCTGCGGCCCTCCAGGAATTGAGTTTGAGACCTCTGCTGTATACCATTGTAAAATGGCGCTGATGGTTTTCACACAGGTGGTTAATGGACTCCATCCATAGCTTCATTTTTCTTGCTCCTCACTTGCCTTTCCCCCATGCATGCGTGACTGTATGTTTGTTTGTTTGTTTAGATTGGTTATGTGTTAGTCCTTAGTTAATGAAATTCTTGTGCACAAATGACATTACTTTTTGATTCTGCCTTGCAAATTAATGTCCCTTTATGATTTCAGATTCAAGCTACATGCTCTAATGCATTAGTATAAGAAAATATGTGGCTAAGAAAATATCCTTTCTTAGAGTACATATGAAATTACCCTGAATGTTCACTGGACGAACAGATTAGTTGATGGCAATTCATTTCTGCTACAACTGATATAAATAATTGAGATTAATCACAATTAATTGTAATTATTTATATATGTTTCCCTTTTGAGCACGACTTGCCTAAAATTAAATCTATAGATACAAAACAGCTCAAGCATATCACAATGTTAGTTTAAACACTTAACCTATATAAATGTGCGCTATTAAATGCTAATATTTTTGCTATTAAAGGTAAGAATAATACATTGTTTGGAACTGTAAAGGATCTACTTTTTTGTGTGCACTCACAAAATCAACAAAATGTTGTGCTTTTATAAAATGAAAAAAAATGATGAGTTTCAGTCTTAAGCAGGAGCGTTTCTGATAAACCAAAACTCAGCGAATTCTAGCCTCACTGACTTGATAAATATATCTATAGAAAGCTTTGAATTACTACTTTAAAATGAAATTATTCAAATTGGTCTGAGGGTCTATTGTCAGCACATTTCTGAGTGAAGTATAAGCCCGTTCACACCAAGAACGATAATGATAACTCTAAATACAACGATAACTATATTTGCGTATACACCAGTAAACGATAACTGTCTGTTTTTATTGCATTCACACAACTTCACTGTTATCTTTATAGTTATCGTTCTTGGTATGAATGGGCCTTATTACTTTAACAAATAGTTTTGGGAATAACCTCGCAATAACCCCGGCTGAAGAAATGATCCCGGAAACACTGCGTGACGATGGATCGGACTTTCAGGATCTTGGAGACGTTTTCCCCACGGATCATCATGTGCCTGTTGTTCAGCTGCACATCCACATCAGATTCCTCATTCAGCAGGTTATCGGCGCCACCTGCCGGAGCGAGTCCTACTAGCTCCCAGAAATCACAGTGCAGCTCATGGCCGCCTGGAGCCTTTCATAACCAAACAATAAAAAAAACAATCATCATTTCAGACATCATATAGGTTTGGAAAAGATTTGAGGGTGAGTAAATATTGACAGAAATATAATTTGTAGCTGAACTACAGGTAATTAATATTAAATTAAGATCTGATTAATATTAATTATATGATTTTCTCACCTGTTTACCCTTAGGAACAGGTTTCACGATTCCATACAGAGCAACAGTGCTCTCCGTAGACAACACCAGTCCATTGTAACATTGACACTGTGAACAACACAGACAGTCATCATCTCAGAGACTTTTTCAGCTAGACTTTTCTGTATTTTGCTTCCTGTCCCATCAAATATTTATATTTTATAATTATTTTAACAGATTTTATAAAGTATATTATAAAGTATATTATAAATTATACTTTAGAAATTATATAATTGTAATTGTATAATGGTATACACTACCAGCCAAAAGTTTTTGGATAGTAAGACTCTTTTGCTCACCAAGCCTTTATTTGATCCAAAGTACAGCAAAAATTACTAAATATTTTTAAATGTAAAACATTTTAAAATAGCTGCTTTCTATTTGAATATATTTTAAAATGTAATTTATTCCTGTGATTTCAAAGCTGGATTTTTAGTATCATTACTCCAGTCACATGATCCTACAGAAATCATTGTAATATTCTGATTTGCAGCTCAAAAAGCATTTATTATTATTATTATTATTATTATTATTATTATTATTATGTTGACAACAGACGAGTATTTTTTTTTCTTTGAGGAATAGAAAGTTCATAAGAATTCATAATCTGAAATAGAAATCTGATCAATTTAAAGCATCCTTACTAAATGCAACTAAATTTCAGTAATTTTATATTATTTTATTTTATAAGCATTTTATATAACTTTTGTCATTTATGACTTTGTAAAATATTAGCAAACACACACAGTACCAGTTTATCTGTGAGAACACATTGCAGGTAACCAGTTCCATCACGAAGCACAATAAACAGGAGGTTCTTTCCTGAGAAAACATGAGCAAACATATTTTAAAACAAAGTATATTTACTAGGGATGCTCCGATCTGATATTTGTATCGGGTATTGACATTGATATTGGATAAAATTCTATATCGGGTATCGGTGACAATTGGCCTGATCTGTCATGTAATTCCTGCTAGATGATTTAAAAGTTTACAGAGACGTCTAGGCTCTTCGTAAAACATCAAAAAATGTCCAGGATTCAGCTTTAGCTCTCTACAGTCGCCATTCATTGTGTGCGTTTTTGTATTAAAGCCTTGCGTGGGACTGTTTTCTTAATCCCGCTCCCGCAAACATTCTAATATTGAATATAAGTTTTATTAACATCATCGCTATCAAAATGCAGATTATTTAAATTGCTTTTTTTCCACGGAATTGGGCTGATTTTAAAATGTTGTGGCAGGTTGATTTTCTCCCGTGGGTTAAAAGCTTGAAATATTGCATAAATTCTATTTGACTGAAAAGTTTGTATTGAGACATTTCGCATTCTAACTGTGATAAAATTGTGGTAGATATTAGTTTTGTAAAGGATGGCCACTGGAAGCTTTTTAGTTGTGTTTATGATCAATCTGCATAACGGTGACTGTAAAATGTCATTTTGGTATGGAAATGGCATATTTTGATACCAAAATAAGGATACCCCCTCCTGCTATGTCCTCTTTTTTGAAAACTAAAATATGGTCACCCTAAATTAACACTTATCGATGTTACTGAGGTGAATGTTTATGCTGCTATATACCAGAGGTGGGCAAACTATGGCCCACAGGGCACATACAGCCTGCCAGGCGTTTTCATTCGGCCCTCAAGGCAGTTGGAACAAAAATAGCTAATTTGATGCAATATCAGTAAAATCCAATAGATGGCACTGTAGCATGTAGTGCGGTATCTGCTTGTTAAGTGATGACATAACGTTCATCCAACAAATGTTGTTTCCTGGTCCAAGCTTCAACTTATTTCCCTTGAGAATACAATCTCAACGGCCTTTATGAGCACTGTTTATTCATATTAAACATTTAAGCTAAACATTTTCAAAATTACGGTGTACACTACAGCCTCCAATGTTCTGAACACTGCTAAATTTACGTGATTTTCTTGTAGAGTGAGGGGATATAAATAAATATATACTGCTATATACTGAGATATCTTATTTGTTTATTTCTGTCTAATCCACATTTGCCACTTGTTAAGTTAAGGACTGTATAATGCTGGAGAATGTAAAGGGACATATCCTAAAGACAGGGATGCATTCAGTTTATTAGGTAATTCTGTACTTTTTTTAAATGTAACTTTAGTATCGGATTGGTACTCGGTATCGTCCAGTACAGAATCTCAGGTATCGGAAGCGGTTTCTGAAGTACAATAGGCAGGTTGGAGCATCCCTAGTATTTTCATCATTTTCACTGAAACTCAGTTATCTACATGCATGTTCTTGTAGTAGATTCTGACTGGAACCATTCCATAAGCCTACCAAGAAATGATGTATGGTCATTTCGGACTCGTTTGGTAGAAGAAAATTTAAAGCTGCTCACCTTGTCTGCGTAACCGATGGACCCAACCAAACACCTTCACCCTCTGCTCTCTGAGCGCCTCCAGCTTATCAATCTTCACCTGAGAATGTCAAAATAAGCCAGTAAAACTAACTTTTAACGATTAGGAGGAACACTTTCATATTGGCTTCACTGGCTATGTTAACATGAAATTCAACAATAATCAGTCTGATGGTTCAATGGATTTTAAAAGTCTTCATGTAAGTACATCAATTGATCTGATTAAAAGAGTTGGTAAAGACCATGAATTATATGTTTTAAAGGAAAATATTAGCCATGTAATTTTTTGAATTGGATCAAATTAATTTGTATTGAAGAATTTTGAGTCCCACAATGTTTGTTTTTAAAACTACTGTCAAACTGTCAAATTGCTTTGTTCCTTTCTAAATGGCTTTGTAATAAAGTATCTTCTAAATGCATAAATGGTAAATGATACATTTAACATTTCCACTCTGATAGTAATTACAAATCAGTATTATAATGTTGTTAATACAAATTGTTAAGAACCATTTTGTTTATTAATTATATCAATTACAGCCCCTACCACCTACCAATTTTCACATTGTATAATAATAAACCTAATTTTTTACAGCATCTTTCATGTATAAAATCCAAGTGCTTTACATAAAAGCATAACAACTATGTGATGTTATACAGTCAATATTATATTCTGTACTTAATTCAGGACGCACTCACGGTTTTGGGTTCAGGAAGGCTGGGATTGTTCTTGATGATGATCTTTTTAGCTTCTTCCAGATTCTTCTCTCTCCGTTCAGCATCTTCGGTCTGTCAATCAGGATATCAGACAGACAAGAGGTCAAACAGAACCATGATGTGGAGCTCGGTTTACTGGACAGGAATTATAAGTCAATAAAGAGCAGGTGAAATATAGTACCTCCTTGTCTTTGTTGTCATTCTTCATTTTCTCTTTGTTAAAGAGCTTCTTTGTGTTTTTCATTTGAGTCTTAGAGATGACAGCCCAACGCTAACAACACAAATACAACATAATGGTAACACAAAAGGTTAATATTACTTGGATACTCTAAATAAATAGGTACATTTCTATTCCTATGAAACTTTGACAATGTTATTATTAACCACCTCAAAACACGTTCTTATGTAAAATATGCATATTAAATAATGCATGATATTTATAAAAAAAAAAAAAAAATGAAATGGGCACAAACATTATATGCACCATGAAAACAAAAATGTGCATTTGAGACAATGTGAGACTTAAGTTTAATTTTGAAAACAAATTCAAAACATTAATAAAAGCTATAACATTATAAAGAATGTGTATGTAAATATATTTAAAAAAAAATGACACAACATATATGTTTTAAATAGAATATTTTATATATCACTTAATTCTATATAACTGTCATTTGTGTATTGGGTTAAATGAAGGTTTCGTTTAAAAAATATATATATAGTCAGGGCTCGAGGTTCCAACACTTTTTGTCAAATAACTTTATGTTTGTTAGTTGTTGGTTAGAGCTAATTGCAGCTTTCACACCTCTCCTTCTTTCTGCGAGTCCACATAGATCACTGGAAAAGGATCTTTTCCAACAAATAAGAGAGCCTGAAAAGATTACAGAGAACATTTAGGAATACAAAATACAGAAAGCAATCTGTAAATACAACATTTAAACCAGTGGTTCTCAAACTTTTTTGGTCGTGCCCCCCTTTAAACGTATAAAAAAATCTGGCGCCCCCCTTCTTCCCGAATTTCCATCCCACCCGAGACTAACAAATAATTTTATTACCATTACAAAAATTGTAAAAATCTAAAAGGGAAAAAAACATCTGCAACACTTGAAACTTAAAATAGCACTGAGAGAATAACTGTATTACTTTTATTTTTGCTGTTTTATGCTGTCCCCAAGGCATAGGGCACACACACACACACACACACATACAGACCTTTCCTCCTCACCTACGCAATTAACACCGTTTCTACACCAGACGCGAGCGGCAAAATACAGTAGAACCTATTTTAATCAGTACCCATTATAAACTTAAGTCACCGTGTCTAAACCGGACTCTACAGTTGTCGCGTCGCGTCACAGCGCAAAAGCTCTTCACTGGACGCAACAAAGCGAACGTTGCAAATCATTTTAACTTTGTGTCAGTACGTCATAAACAAAAAAAGGCATCAGCTTAATGTCGGGGATTTATCGCGCTCCACATTGAGTATAGACAGCATGTTTACAATGGTAGTTTTGTTGCGTCCCGTTTAGAGCTGTTGCGACGTGAAAACTGTAGCGTCCGGTGTAGACGCAGAGAAGCTGTGTTTAAGATACGTCTCCTCATATTTTCTGCATTTAGCTTTTGAATGACTAGCACCTGCCTGGGTCTGTGCGACTTCATTTGTTGCTTTCACAGACCAATCCGTCTCCCATTCTAAGTTACGCCCGACTTTTTTTTATTTTTTCATTTTTCTGCAGATGGACCGCGCCCCCCCTGCAATACTCTTGCGCCCCCCCTGGGGGGCGCGCCCCACACTTTGAGAACCACTGATTTAAACTGTATTTCATGAGAAAACTCAACCAGATCAAGCACCTTAAGTGGAGTTTTAAAGGGCTTCTGCTCTGATCCATCTCCATCCACATCACTGCCCTGTTTATCAGACACATACAGCTCTTCTGCAAGAGCAAACAACATCAGCTTTAGCATTTCACCATTTAGCAAGCAGATTCACAGTTGACAATTTGACATCACTTCTGGAAAAGGCTTGGGTCCTTAGTGTGCTACCTTTAATTTACAAAAAAAAAAAAAGCAGCAGCTGTTTTGAAATGCATAAAATTGCATACTGAACCTGTCAGATTTTGTTAATGTTTTACTAATAGATGATATATTAATCAGCATTCTGATGCAACCCTCTGCAAAGACTGCGGAAGTTTAACCACTAGATGAGTATAATAGGATGAATACAGTATTATTGTAGAATGTTAATATACCAATATTAGTGTACTACAGTGATATGTATAAACTGCAGGGTTTGGTACCGAAACCCAGGACGTAATTTACACTGGGGACAGGGACCTTTTTTCAAAAACCCGTTTGTCCCCCACTTTTAAATTCGTTTGTTATCTTAATGCCTTGTATTGTAGAATGCACGCTCAGCACCGCCAAGAATTTTGAGCGATCGTTAAAACGAAACCGAAAGTAAAACGTTTAGAGAGCGACTCCCCAATGCGCGCAAATTAGGCTACGTCATAACATATTTTGGCATATGTAAGCTATAATAGGTTGTGCATATAGCTTCTATCATGCTTGAAAAATTCGAGTTTCGCTCTCAAAATGCACCAGATTTATGCATTTAAAATTTAAAATTAACAACATTTTCTTATGGGGGCATACAATGTGCACCCACAGAACCCCCAACCCCAAGAAATTTGAATCTGTTAAATTACTGTAGTTGGGTTAGGTGGCTTAGGTTTTACTGTTGTTGTGTTTTGTATTTACTTAAATATTAATGTATACTTTACACTTTAATATAATGTTTAATTTAAAGTTTGATTTTTGTCCAATAAAAATAAAATAAAACAAAAAAATAAAAATGTTATTGTGTCATCCTAGTGTATTAGGGTATTTACGCAGTGTATTGATCTAAACAAATATATTATTGGTGGCATATTGAAAAATAAAAGTACATGTGGCGTACTGCAGTACCCACCCCAACACAGCTTTGCCGACCAATCATGAAGACCTTTCGGCACTTCATGTCGCCACCCCCATAGCTCCAGCCTGAAATTATTCCTAACGTTACGTGCCAGACGAAAGCTCAAGTGAAAGCAATAGATAGATAGATAGATAGATAGATAGATAGATAGATAGATAGATAGATAGATAGATAGATAACAGGGCGCATGCGTAAGCGACTGCACGCCTTCTTGAGCTCTAGAAAAATAAATGTCTGTAGATGCCCTGGAGCCGGCTCTCCCTTAGACATTCTACTCGTTATTCCCTTACAACGGCTATTGAAGCGGAAATCGCACATTAACAGAAAACAGCTCACTTCCACTTGGAAAAATAAAGTGGATAGAATGATAGGTGATAGGACAGCATGATCTGATGCAACCCTGCAGATAATATGCAGCATATCATCATCATCATCATCATCATCATCGTCGTCGTCAAACTCACTGATCGACATCTGACCGGCGCCCTCGTCCGCCATATTACGCCTTATAGATGAGTTGAGTCCGGTTAGGTTTGGGAGTTATTTCAGGAAAACGATCCGTTAACCGGTTCGCCAGTCTCGCTTCTTGTCCCTACTCTCTCATGCGCACGAGCCGCTGAGAACGCATGCGTATATGCAATCCGTTCGGTGCTGTCGCTTCCGCTAGGGATTGGTCCGTTTGCAAAATGACGCTTTTCCAGGAAAGCTAATTGGTTGGTTTAAGGTTGGAGGGCGGGAGTAAAAGAAGCATCTTTCTAATTCATTTTTGTTAAAATAAAACCTACATACGATAGATGATCTCTGACTGGAATATTACAAATTCCTGAAAATTACATTCTTTGATGGACGTCAATTCACATTTCGATAGGTTCAGGACTAGGCCTGATGCTTTGGAGAATTGCTGGATATAGGCCTACTTTGGTGCTAAAGGAACTAGGTTAGCATCTTTCAAAACAAAAATGTTGTATTATCAGACTGATTCAATAGAGATACCATGAAGACCACTATTAATAATAGGCCTATAAGAAGTGGATATCTGCTAGTCAAAATAAATAGGGGAATAATGGACACCTTCTCTGTAGCTTAAGCTTTATAAAAATACAGGAAAAGAATAAAACTATGTTCCACCAAATCACTATAATCCAAAATAAATTTACAACTTATCTAATGTTTCATTATGTGTTGGTCCCTCATAAATTCAATTCAATTCAAGTTTAATTGTATAGTGCTTTTCACGATACAAGTCATTGCAAAGCAGCTTTACAGAAAATTTTAATTTCTACAATATATTTAGTTGTAGCTTACTAGTGGTGAAATGTAAAAAAAAAAAATCAGTTAATGACATAATCAAACAGATGATATTGCAACCAAACTCATAGCAAAATTTGGTAGTGCTATATGTTGTTTGTCCTCTGAGGGGTTGGCATCATCTCTTCTCAGGTGTTCTGGATCCAGACAGAAGCTTTTGTGATTCCTAGGCAGAAACAGAGAAACAAATAGATAAATAATTAGCATAGCTGCTGTTCCAACCAAGCAAAAATGTTGTTTATCCAGAATAATAATGTGCATTTGATCAGATGTAATTCAAGTACAAGGTTATAAGGTACATTATGTGAATGCTTTGCTGAAGAGATGTGTCTTTAATCTAGATTTAAACAGAGAGAGTGTGTCTGAACCCTGAATGTTATCAGGAGCTTTCCGTAGCTTGGCAATGTTTCTAAGATGGAAAAATGCTGAATCCAGACTGAATCTCATCTGTAATGGTATCCAAACAATATTTTAGCAAGTCTTTTAGCAAATATTATGGCAAAAATTGTATAATCATTTTTAAGCAGTGAAGGGTCACAAATTGTCCAAATTAGTTAAAAAGGGAGTAAGTTCATGAGCAAATAATTTGTACAGCTCAGCTGTAAGTCCATCACACCCTGGAAATGAATTGATGCAAGCTCTGCACTTTGTACTTCCTCAGAATTAACAATGCTATCACAAAAAAATCCTACCACTTTCAGATTTATAGGGTTTGTGATACAAATAGAAATAAATGTATAACCAAGAATTTTAAAAAGAGTACTGGTCAAAATTATTAGCCCTCTGATGTTAATAGTCAATAGTTTATTCCTTTTGCTTGATAACAGCCTTTAGTCGTTTGCTATAGTTCTCAACAAGGTTTAAACATGTCTCCTGAGGAATGACAGCCCATTCTTTCTTAACAAATCTCTCAAGCTCCTCCAGATTTGTTGGTCTTCTGGCACAAACTCTGGAATTTAGTGTGCCCCACAGATTTTCTTTTGGATTCAAGTCTGGGCTTTGTGCGGGCCAGTCAAGAACACTCAGTTTGCTCATTTGGAGGTATTTCTTCACCAGAAGTGAGGTATGCTTTGGGTCGTTATCATGCTGGAAGACAAAATGTCGACCCAAACCAAGTTTTCTTGCAGACTGTCTGAGGTTGTCTTTCAAAATCTTCTTATAGTCTTCCTTTTTCATGTTTCCTTCAACCATGACGAGATTCCCAGTTCCAAACGCACTGAAACATCCCCACAGCGTTATACTCCCACCACCATGTTTCACTGTGGGAACAGTGTTCCTGGGATTGAATGCCTCTCCTTTCTTTCTCTAAACATAGGCAACATCTCTGTGGCCAAAAAGCTCTTGTTTTCTCTCATCTGACCAAAGGACACATTTCCAGTATGCATCACATTTCCCCAGGTTGTCCTTAGCAAACGTCATTCTAGCTTGAAGGTGTCTTTCTTGGTCAGCAACCTCGCAGTTCATTCCTGTGCAGGGCTCTAGTGACTGTCTTCGTTGAGACATCAATTCCAGACTTGGCTAGGTCATTCACTAGTGTCTTGGCAGTTGTTCTTGGGTTTTTAGAAACCTCTCTCACTAGTTTTCTGTTGAAGAGTTTGGGAGCCAAATGCGAAAAAGCTCTACCTCCTTTAGTGGACTTTGCTATCCTAAGTACTACCAAAAGTCCAGAGTTTTGCGACCTTAAGGAGCATGATGGATTGTAGCATGGTAGAAGTTTAGTTAGGTATGCAGGAGCTAAACATTTAAGTGTCTTATAGGTAAGTAGTAATATTTTGTAACTGATATGGAACCGAACCAGTGTAAAGACTGCAAAATTGGGGTAATATGATCATATTTTCTTGACCTGGTAAGGACTCTAGCAGCTGCATTGTGGACTACCTGTAGCTTGTTTATTGAAGATGCAGGACAACCACCTAGCAATGCATTATAATAGTCCAGTCTAGAGGTCATGAATGCATGAATTAACTTTTCTGCATCAGAAACATAACATGTTCCGTAGCTTGGCAATGTTCCTACGATGAAAAAATGCTGAATCCAGACTGAATCTCATCTATAATGGTATCCAAACAATATTTTAGCAAGTCTTTTAGCAAATATTATGGCAAAAATTTTATCTTTTATTTTATCTTTTTTTTTTAATACTCTTTTGGAAAATATGAGTTAAAAAGTTCATGAGCAAATAATTTGTACAGCTCAGCTGTAAATCCATCACACCCTGGAAATGAATTGATGCAAGCTCTGCACTTTGTACTTCCTCAGAATTAACAATGCTATCACAAAAAATCCTACCACTTTCAGATATAACTTTATACATAAGCTAACTGACTGAGTCCAGAAACAAGGATGTCATCTGCTCTGAACATCTTGAACAGTAAAGATTTTTATAAAAATGGCACGTTTGCTGTTTTCTTTGTATCTTTAACACTTTTGTCATTAACACCAGTTGTTGAGGTGGTATAATTCCACTTTTCAAACTTTTCAAAAAGTATGCAGAATTGGGTTCTCCCTTTTCAAGCCATTTTCCTGGACCTTCTGTAAGCACCCCTACCCTTCAATAAGTAAAATCATCTAATTTCATTTGCAGAGCTGCAATTTCAATATAAAAATTTGAGGTAACTTCATGATCAGGCTGTCTTCAAGAACTCTTCTTTTTTTATTTTTAAATTTAAGAGGAGATATCTCTAAAAGTGTGTAATTTGTCAAAAATAAGTTTATTATCCACATCCACAGTTTTGTACCCAGTATATTTCTAAGAATCACATTTTGTTGGTTAAGTCAAATCATAAATAAATGAAGTAATAAATAAATTACAGTAAATAATAAATTATACATTAAAATATGCTATGAAAAATGCATTAGATAATTAGATTATATAGGTTCTTTGACCAATATATGAGCTTCTCATCTCCATATCTGCTTCTCATATCCACAGAAGTATTGTAACCATATATTTTTGAGAATGTCATTAGTAGAATGACACTCCTGAAGGAAACAAAAATCTGATTTGTAGATTTTAGCTAACAAAAAAAGAGTTTTCCTTCCGTTCTCGAGGCCTGGAAGAAAATCATATGTGGCCCCTATGAGAAATCTAAGCCTTGCTTGGGGCATCTTCCACATAATAGCCCACTTGATGTTCCTATTTCCCAGGTTGTCTATCTGCCTTTGTGCAGTATCATCTGTGTCATTGATATATTTATTGGCTACAGCCAATTATAAGATGGAAAATATAATGTGTGGTCAAACCAGTGTTATTTTAGTGGCACTGAGATGCTGTTTTTGTTAGTTTTTATTTAATTTCATATTCCATTTTCATCCAGTATTATAACTTTGTTTTATTTTAGTGAATCTAGATGAACTAAATTAAAAATATAGCTGCAAGCAGCAACGACTGGGGCCAGTCCCAGCTGTCACAAAGGGCGAGACCAAGGTGGCACCATGGAGACATGCGTCCGAGGTGTAACCTGTGTGCCTGTTGACTGAGGCATCACAGGGGACAACAAAGGGCTGCAGTAAACTAGCTGAGGTGGGGCTGAAGGACTGGATGACTTCTGCGGTGGGAGGTGGGAGAGGGAGGCTGGACAGGATTACTGGAGCAGTGGTTTTCAAACTGGTTTGAGAACAACCCTATATTTACCTTTTTAAATTGATGCAACCCACCCACCCACACATATATATATATACACACACACAAAGACAAAATTAATAACCCCTTATAAAATATTTCATTCTTTTTCAAATAACTCCCAAGTGTTGTTTAACAGAAATACGATTTTGTCAACACAGCATTTTTAAACATAATACTTTATTCAGGAAGCTTTTAGGGTTTATAATACAAATAGAAATAAATGTATAACCAAGAATTAAAAAAAAAATAACTTTTGCTTGATAACAGCCTTTAGTCGTTTGCTGTAGTTCTCAACAAGTTTCAAGCATGTCTCCTGAGGAATGACAGCCCATTCTTCCTTAGCAAATCTCTCAAGCTCCTCCAGATTTGTTGGTCTTCTGGCACAAACTCTGGACTTCAGTGTGCCCCACAGAATTTCTATTGGATTCAAGTCTGGGCTTTGTGCAGGCCAGTCAAGTACACTCACTTTGCTAATTTGGAGATATTTCTTCACCAGAAGTGAGGTATGCTGGAAGACAAAATGTTGACCTAAACCAAGTTATATCAAGACTGTCTGAGGTTGTCTTTCAAAATCTTCTTATAGTCTTCCTTTTTCATGTTTCCTTCAACCCAGATGAGATTCCCAGCTCCAAATGCACTGAAACATTCCCACAGGATTATACTCCCACCAACATGTTTCACTGTGGGAACAGTGTTCCTGGGATTGAATGCCTCTCCCTTCTTTCTCTAAACATAGGCAACATTTCTATGCCCAAAAAGCTCTAGTTTTCTCTCATCTGACCAAAGGACACATTTCCATTATGCATCCCATTCCCCCAGGTTGTCCTTAGCAAACTTCATTCTAGCTTGGAGGTGTCTCTACTTCAGAAGTGGAGTCTTTCTTGGTCGGCAACCTCGCAGTTCATTCCTGTGCAGGGCTCTAGTGACTGTCTTTGTTGAGACATCAATTCCAGACTTGGCTAGGTCATTCACTAGTGTCTTGGCAGTTGTTCTTGGGTCTTTAGAAACCTCTCTCACTAGTTTTCTTTCCAAAGTTTTGGAAATCTTTCGCTTCCTGCCTCTGCACTATCTTACTAGTTGTTTTGCAAGATACTAATCCTTAGCTTAAAGAGCAATTTAAAGGCTTAACTAGGTTAATTAGATTAATCAGGCAAATTAGGTTAATTTGGCAAGTCATTGGACAACAGTGGTTTGTTCTATAGCTAATCAAACTAATAATTTCTTAAGGGGGCTAAAAATATTGACCTTAGCAGTTTTTTGTTTATTTATTTTTTTAATTCGTTTATTCAAGCAACTATAAGAAATCAGACTTTCTCTAGAAGAAAAAAAATAATAGAAAATAATGTGAAAACATTCTCTTGCTCTGTTAAACTTCACTTGGGAAATATTCAAAAAAAAATTCACAGGGGGCTAATAATTTTGTCTTCAACTGTATATATATATATATATATTTGGAGCGAATCCCCCATTTATATGTGGATATGCACCACATTTCTGAAACTTGCAACAAGTATGCCACTTTGGTCCTCCGCAGCATCAAAAACATCTTGTATTCAAATTCAGAATGGACTATATATAGCCGGGAAAGTGGGCAATGCTTACCTTTTGTCATCTAAACCTTATTCACCAAACATATTTACTTTAAGTACCCCTGAGATTTTAAAAGAAATATTTCAATAATTATGTTTCACATTTCTTTGATGTTGATTAATGGTCACATGGCATGCAGGTAAATAAAAATATTTCATCTTTTTTAGTAAGTGTTTTATTTTAATTGTTATTTTAAAACAAAGACTAATGAAACACAATGATGGTTCACTCCTATTCTTTTGAATGGGAGAAACTGCAACGCGCAATATAGAGGAATCGTCCCACCTTCTAAATGAAAAAGAGAACTTTCTCATATAAACCTGAGGCTAAACCAGCCAATGCACATGCAAAAATAAGCCTTTTAAACACTATTTGAGCATAAGAAATAACATTCATGGGGCAGTTAATTGATTAATTGCTTTTTGTTGCTGATTGGATATATGCAATTTAATTTAATTTTTGAGATTTCAGGATTACCCCATTCATTAATATAGGACTTGGTCTTGTATGAGCTGCCTTGAAGCGTTGCAAATATGACCACCAAGAGACAGTCCTTGAAAAGGACTTTTTAAAAATGATTTATTTTAATTTTTTTATGATTTAATTCATTGTCAGCTTTTCATTAAACCCACAAACCCTCTGCAGTTCCTGTCCGAACCCTAGTTTGGGAAACCTTGATGTAATAAAATGTTTAATGCACTTCCTGTTGTAAATTACAATGAATAGAACATATTTTCTGATAATCATATTTAAATCAATGGCTACGTTTACATGCACCAATTTTTGTCAATCCGAATGAATTGAATTTGATTGCAGATCTGTTTACATGTACTCTTAACATTGTAATCTGATTCAAATATCAGTTTATATGTGTTTTATATACATTCCGCTTAAAACTTCTGCGCACACGCTCTGCCTGTGATGTCATATCAATCACACTTGTGGAGACAACCATGGACGTGACAGAGCTCATCATTATTTTTGCCATGTTGGCATACACATTCATAAATCAGCAACGTTTTTTTTTTGTGATCTAAAGAAGACGTGAATGTGAACTTGCGCACTGCGTAATGCATGTCAACATTGCGCATGTGCCCCAGAGACTTCTGAATATGATTGAGAAAGTAGTCGGTTTCAAGTGTTTACATAGTCATTTTTTGCTGTTGGATCGGATTAGAAAAGAAATAACCCACCCCTTTCAATCCGATCGAAATTTCATTCTGTTCGAGCTCAATCAGATCGATTACATGAACGTTTTTCAATCCGATTGAGCCGTCAATCCGATTACAACTGGATTATTTGGGTGCATGTAAATGTAGATAATGTGATAAACGAGTTAAATCAAAAGTAATCTAAAAGTAATCTGATTAGATTAATGAAGCAGGTTGATGGGTGCGGTCTCGCTTTCCTCTGGTCCACGTGCGGCCATGTTTAGCATAAGAATCCAACTCTTTAACATTTTAAACAATGTTTAAAAAAAAAGTGAAAAAGTGTGACAAGGTGCAAAAAAGATCATTTAAATTTAGCAGTGAAAGTTTAAATAGGCTATACACTGGTGGTAATCGTTTGAATCCAATCGTTAAAAAAGATGAGTTTTGGTTGGTTGGAGTGGGTCAAATTGAATCCGAGGTGGCACAAATCAGATCGGCGGGACACCCCTCGGCTGAAATCGCATTCGGTATTTTTTCGCATGTAAAATCGTATTCCAGGGGTGAAGGGGTCGGTCCTTCAGATCATTGCAGGGGGGGCTTCAAGACGTCCACTGGTGGTGCCGTGCCTGCTCACTCAGTTGTGGATGCTGCTGGTGTTTTATTTAGAAAACATTTCCAAAGAAATACTTCTCCAATTATTATTTAATGCATTTTCCCCTTACAAATTAATGAACCTTATTGTAAAGTGTTACCTAACAATTTGAGTAAATGTGTAAAATGTAGGGGATGATGCCATGAACAACGCGCATATGTTAAAACTGTAACATAATCTGTCATACCATGTTTAATGATTATAATTTCTTTGGAGAGAAATTGGCTCTTTTTAAACTAATTTAAACCCATATCTTAGTGTGTGATGCTGAACTCTGGTTTTTAATGGTGCTTGTATTCTTTGCATTGTTCTAAACATTAATATGTTATGTACAACAACAGCATGCTGTCTCAGTGGCCTGACACTTGATTTTAAATCTGCTGGATGGTAGGTATTCTTAATTCTTTCTGACAAACAAGATAATGTGAATTACAGTATGTACAACATTTTCTAAATGTTTAAATTGCAGTGTACCACATTTATTATAAGGGGGTAGAATCCAGTAAACAAACTCAAAAGAGTGTCCCAAAGCTCTAAACTCCTCCCACAAACCTTAATCAAGAGCAGGGGCGTTGCTGGGATTGGAAGAGATAAGACGCTTAGCCCCTGAGAACAACCATTTGCCTCACTGGCCACATCTTTGATGCTTTATCTGAGCAATTTATTTATTTACATTTACATGACATGTAATAAGCTGCACAATTCTGGATAAACTGAGAATGGAATTATTTTTGTTTGTTTTAAAAGATCACAGTTTCCCCATGTATGGTGACCAGGAGAGGACATGTTCGGTTTACTTAGTTTTGTGGTTCCCTCAACATATTAACATGTGTAAATGAAATAATTCTGTCAAGTTCGTGGACACGATGTAAGAATGACATTGCCTTGACAAAATGATGGCCACATCTTCTTATGTTGAGGGAACTTTTTTTTTTTTTTGGCCACGAGTTTAATGCATAAACCAGGGGTCTCTAAATTCAGTCATAGAGGGCCACTGTCCAGTAGAGTTCAGCTCCAACCTTAATTCAAAACACCAGAATCAGCTAATCAAGGTCTTATATACAGTCATGGCCAAAAGTTTTGGCAGTGACATAATTTTGTGTTTTGAAAGGTTTGCTACTTAAGCTGTTGTGGTGTTCATTCAGATTGTTTCTAGATTATTGTGTAGAGTGATCAGATGCATTTTATATAATTGCTAAAAGCTTCATTGGTCCAAAAAATTAACAGCACAAAAAAACTAATATTAACTAACTAACTAGTTTTTTGATCCTGACACAAAATGATCTGCTAACAAGAATTGACTAATATCAGCAGCACATAGTGTGAATGAGCACTAGAGCACTAGTGAAATCGCTATCATGCCAATTAGATTGTAACAGCAGACTGATTGCTATAAAAGAAGGGAAGAAGAGCTTCCAACCATAGTGTTCTTGTTAGCAATGGTTACCTCCAAAGAAACACAAGCAGCCATCATCGCTTTTACATCAAAATGGCCTCACATGCAAGGAAATTACTATAAAGAATATTGCACCTGAAAGAACCATTTACCGGATCAACAGAAACTTTAAGGAAAGAGGTTCAACTGCAATGAAGAAGTCTTCAGGACGTCCCAGAGTGTCCAGCAAGCGCCAGGACCATCTCCTCCTGAGGAGTTACGGAATCGTGCCACAACCAGTGCAGAGCTTGCTCAAGAATGGCAACAGGTGGGTTTGAGAGCATTTGCACGCACAGTGAGGTGAAGACTTTTGGACAATGGACTGGTGTCAAGAAGGGCAGCAAAGAAGCCACTTCTCTCCAAGAAAAACATCAAGGACAGACTAAAATTCTGCAGGAAGTACAAGGCTTGGACATCAGAAGACTGGTTCAAAGTAATTTTCTCTGATGAAGCTCCCTTCCAACTGTTTGGGACATCTGGAAAATTGAGAGAAGAAAAGGTGAAGGCTACCATGAGTCCTGCGTTGTGCCAAAGTGAAACATCCTGAGACCATCCATGTGTGGGGTTGCTTTTCAATCAAGGGAGTGGGCTGTCATAATTCTGCCAAAAAACACTGCCATGAATAAAGAATGGTATCAAAACGTCCTGCAAGAGCAGCTTCTTCCAACGATCCATGAGCAGTTTGGTGATGATCCGTGCATTTTTCAGCATGATGGAGCACCATGTCATAAAGCAAGAGTGATAAAGAAGTGGCTTGAAGGTCATGACACTGAAATTTTGGATCCTTGGCCACGCAAATCCCGGATCTCAACCCCATTGAGAACCTGTGGTCAGTCCTCAAAAGGCGAGTGGACAAGCAGAAGCCCACAAATTGCGGTCAACTCCGAGAACAATATGGCAAGAATGGATTGCTATCAGTCAGGATTTGACCCAGAAGCTAATATCCAGCATGCCAGAGTGAATTACAAAGGTTATGAAGAACAAGGGTCAACACTGTAAATATTGTCTCATTATAATTTTTTGCCCATAAAATCCTTTAAAACTTATAATATGCGTATCATTGTTATCATTGTCAAGAAAAAGAAAAAAAGAAAAAACGCATTTGATTACTGTAATGTGGTGCATACCATTTCATATACAGTTGTTTTGGTATTTGAACTTTTCTAGCAATTTTCATCTACTGCAAGATTACTTTACAGTAGTAAAATGAAAACATTTTTTTCCCACAAAAGTTCACTGCTGAAGTATACATCTGTATCTGTAATTTAATTTTTGTTGTATACTGTAATAGACATTGAGCTGCAAAAATAATTCCTGAATCTTAATTAGAGTTTTTTTTTTTTCTTTGTTTGTTTTTTTTTTGTTTTTTGTTTTTTGTTACAGTGCTATTGATTTCAATGTTCACTGGGCAGGGAAGTCATCAGTGTATTTTAATTGTGTGTAAACATTTAAGAATACCTGCAATAAATATTGAAAGCTTGAAAGACAAATAAATGCCACTGTTAAAAATTGCTGTAAAAAAAGGGCCAAATTTTGACAGTAACATGCTGTTTTCCATTAAAACAGTGCATTCTGGATAATATTTGTCATTTTCGAGAAAGTAGCCTGCTGCTATATCGTGAATTAATAGCGTTCAAAATCAACACTCAGAGTCTGTGTTTCAAATCACACCCTACACCCTCATTCACTATTCCCTTCATGAGTTTACTAATACAGTCCACCTGACAGAGACAGTGAAAACTAATGAGTGAATTCAGACACTGATGAACAGCTGCTGTTAATGAGCAGATCTACTGATTGAAAGAAAAACAAGACAAACACAAGGACTACAACTGACTTCAGTCACAGATTTAAATGAAATCAACTGAATATTTAAACAACACACAGTCTTACCAGCTTTACGTTTAGATGATGTTGTTTTAGTTTTGCTTGACATTACCATTGTGGAGATCAGTGTTTGCTTTAGTTGGGCTCCTGACCTTTGGATTTTGAACATTACTTTGCTGTAACTGTATCTTCCAATGATTTAGCTATGGTAGAACAGTTATGGTTGGGTGTGTGATGTTGATTGCAAGCATATTGTAGTCTGACTTTGACTTTTGCTGGTCATTTGAAATACTGTTAACAGTGTGGACTCATTAGTTATGGTTTATTTTTCCCCAGGGCTTTATATTATTAGCTTTACCAGTGTGGTGACAATCAGAAAAGCAGGATTTAAAAACAGTTTAAAACAATTTGAACTACTGTTTCAAAAACACTCAAAAATAGACATCAAGAATCAGCATATGAATCTCAACAATGGTGACAATCAAAAGCTTCATGCTGCAATGCATGCTGGGTACCAGCACATTACAACGCTCATTCATGACTCCCAGCATGCATTGTGGCATGAATAAATTATGCTGATGAATTGTCTATTTATTTTCTTGAATTCTTACTATGTGTTTTTTCTTTTGTGTTGCATTTTAGTATTGTGTTTTGTAATTTTCAGAAAATATCAGTTTATTTATTTTGAGGATTATCACCATCGTTGAGATTCATATGTTGATTCTTGATGTGTGTGTTCAAATCACAAGAGAGATTTTTTTTTTTTTCATAAATTTTGTTTTTATGGTCTTTCACAACAGTTCTCCTCAGGTAATTTTGCTTTTATTATCGATATTCAATAAAAGAGAAGATGCTGATAAGAACTAGTGAATAAAGAGTAAAGTTGTTAAAACAAACTCGTAAATGGCAGAATCAGACTTGCCTTTTCTTTGGCTTTTTAAACCATGTGTTATTAAATCACATTGTTACAGCAGCCAACAAAAAGTTAATGCTAAAATGTTAAGGTCTAAGAGCCCGACTAAAGTAAACACTGATCTCCATCATGGTAGTGACAATAAGATAATAAGACATTAGAGTCAATAAGATCTTCTGTAGACTTCTGACAGAAATAAAGTCAGTCTAGTAATAATTGAAACTTGTAATGCTGTTTTAGGAGTTGTTTATTGAGATCTTGAGAGATTTCATTACTTCTTTTATTTCAGTTGATTCCATCTGTGGAAGTCTGTGGCTAAAGTCAGTTGTAGTTCTTGTGTTTCTCTTTCATTCAGTGATCCTGCTTGTTAACAGCAGATGTTCATCCGTAATGCTCAACCATCACTTAATTAATCACAGAATTATCTCATTAACTTCAGTGTTACTCAAACACTCTGTAGTGTGGACACATTATTTGTTCACTTAAAACTGAGGATTTTGCTGTGGAATTTAAAGGGTTAAAGATATAAGATGGGAAAAAAACAGCATTAAATGTAATTTAACAGTAAATAACTGTAATTAATTTACGGCAAAGCGCTGTAGAAAAACAGTATCTTGCTGGCAACCAAGCTGCCAGTAAATTACCGTTAATTCAAGGAAAAACTGTGATATACTGTAAACTGTAACAGTCAGATTTAGCCAACAAAACAAGTTAATTTCACTAAAATATTGTTGAATGTTAATAGAAAAACAGCTATGCAAAGTCTTTGACTGGTAAGGAGAGTACATGTTTAACTGTACTGTATTGATATGTTTTTGCACAAGAGAGATCTGTTAGTTTAATTTAGTTTTGTGGGTCACCATTGTGCTGGAGAGTAGAGTCTGTGATTCAGTCAATGATGAGCCACAAACACTGATGTTTTGGTGCTTTATTTAAAGACAGTAACTGTGTGTTTGCTAATGCAGTGATAGTCACTTTAGTACATGTGTGCTAATGATGATCAACAAAGATTTCGGTAAAAGTCATGTCATGGTTGGTTTTCTTATTACACTTTAAGTGTTTGCTCTTTTAAATTAAGATTTATTTATTTTATAATGGACTCAAATGAGAAAAAATCACTGTACTAACACCATATAAGCACTACTTCTTTGAAAACTCATGGTTTGAAGCAATCGGTTTCCAAAATGAAATGAGTTACCACATGGTATAATAACAGTAACATACTGTAACAATGAAGAGCTGTAAATTAACGGTAGAAAGCTGTAAATTAACAGTACAATGCTGGCACCCCAGCTGCCAGTAGATTACTGTTATTTTACAGTGCAATTTTTTACAGTGTGGCTTGTCTTAAAGTCTTGTTTAAAAAACAAATAGTTGGTCAGTTAGATGTTCTAGATATTTGCTAGTTGGTTGCTAGGATATTCTGGGTAATTGTTAGGCTCGTGCTATGCAGTTGCTGGGGTGTTGCTAGGGTAAATGGTTGATACAGTGTGTTGTAGGTGATTACAGATATTCCTACCTCTGTTAATAACAGAAAATCAAACATTGTTTTCAAAACTGATTTGATATTATTGTATTTATTTCTAATGTTAGGAAATTCAAAAGTTTTTGTTGCTGTTAAACTTGCACTGAAATGTGATATACCATCTAAGGAGCCTGTAATTTTAATAGGACTGCATATCTTCTTTAGTGAACATTTATAAACTGTTGAAGATTTTTATATTGTCTATTGACTTTGGTGCCATAATGGATATTGAAATGTTGTTATTTATTTTTAATTTTAAGCAGTATAACAACAAAACAAACACTTTCGCTTTCACTTTCGCTTTCTAAGGCGCTCAAATGGGCGTCTCCCGCTAATGTAGCCCTACATATGGGGCGGAGCGACACAGGCGCAACCCGTAACCGTTCTGCCGGCTGCAGTAAGGGTCCTTCACGTGTGGATGACTTCGCTGGTTCCAGATCATTCGGGTGACACGATGAGTGTCTGCAACAATCAAGATGTTGACGCGACTGTCCTGGTAATATATACTGGCGGAACTATAGGAATGACTTACCGTACACAAGGTAAACCATAATAACAGCGCTGACACGATTGTGTGGGGGCTCACATATAATATACGACTATCATTGAACTACAGGCACAGTAGGCTACACTAAAGTACAATAGTGTATTAACGGCATAAACATTAATGCATAGGTAGGCCTACTTAAAGTAGCCAAATGATAATCTTTAGGATGAATCTACATGTGTTTGAAAATGTTAAACCTAAAATGTATTATTAATGGCAATATATGTGATACATATCCAATCAAGTGCCATCTGTAAACAAATGATGCTGGGCAGTGGGGGATTAGGCATGGGCATATGGCGATGTAGCATGATGCTGCAGTATCAGGACCGCAGCCCTAGGACCGCATTTCTAGGCGGGGCTCGTGTTAGCAGTGGACATGCACGCAACTGATATTACCTGGCTTTCCAGTAAATGCGGCGACTGTCGAATGCGATTTTTTCACGGAACACACACACACACACACACACACACACACACACATTCCCGGCAACAGGACACGCGGAAGGGGGGATGGTGGGGGGGTTGCTATTCTATTGTAAAAGCACGGAGCGCGTACTTGGCTTAGCCCTACATATACAGCAAGAGTTGCAAGGTACTGTTATTGTTTGTACATTGTTCTGTATGCTTAAACGTTAATTTATGTATGAATGTTTAAGTATTGCAAACCATACTCTAATCTTTCAGTGCAGGTGCACAAATCCTGTTCTACAAATCACAAATTAAGAAACTCATGCACATGTTTTGCTGCTATTACTTCAGTGAATATGGTGCAAAACACATTCACGCAGCACAGGGCCGTCGCCAGAAAATCTTCATTATAACAACAAAACAAACACTTTCGCTTTCACTTTCGCTTTCTAAGGCGCTCAAATGGGCCTCTCCCGCTAATCAGAGTAGGCCTTTTTAATTAGGTTGGCTTGAGAAAGTTGGCTTGAGCTTTACAAACTCCAAACTCAGCCCAGATCTTCAAACTGTTCTGACTCGAGTTGCAATATCTTTTCTTTTTTTTTTTTTTTTTTTTTTTTCCGGCCTGTCAGTAACACAGATAACACATAACAGTGTGTATGTGTAGCTATGCTATCATCATTCACAGCCTTTTTTTTTATTTTTTTTTTATTTTTTTTATTAATTTTTATATTTTTATTTATTTAACCATACTATGACCGACAAGACCGGGGGACAGAGAAAACCAAGAGAGGAGAAAGAAGGAAGAAAAGAAAAGAGAGAGAAGAAAAAGAAAAAAAAAAAAAAAAAAAAAAAAAAAAAGAGGATAGAGAAAGAGAGAGAGATAATCTGCTTCCATACCTGCTGACAAAGAGAGAAAACAACAAAAGACACAACAGCAGAAAAACTACAACAACATCCAATGTCCGTATGTATCACAGTAAATACTAAATGTTAAATGGTATTGCGCAGCACACATAACTAATATTACAAAATATGTTTGAAGCAACAGCATTTTAGGACAGTGAGTGTCTGTGAGCACCTGTTTTTACACCAATGTGAATGCTTGTGTGTACACCTGTGTGTGTGAACGCGCTTGTATTCATAAGGTTCCTCCATGTAAATGCTTGATAGTGTGAGTGGGGAACCACAGCCCCGCCCCGCTAGGCATGAAGTAGGCACGAAGGAGGCCCGGGCTCCCAAACATCCGGAGGCCCCCCAGGGCGCGGGAACCCCAGGAAAACCACCGCAGGGATAACCGCGGCCCCCACCCAGAAAAGGGCAGAGGAGAGCCCGGAGGAGGTCATCCGGCAGCCACAATGCAGACGCCCCAGGGGGCCACGGCGGCAAGCCCGCAGGTCCCGCCGGCAGTCGGCCACACCAGGGCAGACCGGCCCGGGCCCAGAGAACCAAGGGCCCCCCCACCCCCCAGCAGGGGCCCAGCGAAGCCCAGCGGAGCCAGGCCCTACCGAGCGACCGTCGAGAGCGGGCCAGAGCCCACCCGAGCATCCCGCCCCGGAGCCAGAAACCACCAACGCACCGGCGGCCGGGAGCATCCCCCACCGGCAGGGCATGGTGGTGGGGTGGGCCCTCCATGATGGTTGAGGCGGAGTCAAAGGCCTGACCTGACACATGGACATAGACAAACATAAACACACATACACAAGCATCCCACCCTCATGCACGCAACCAAAAACTCACACACTCAAACCACACGTAGACGCACAAAAAAAAAAAAAAAAAAAAAAAAAGGACACTGTACCCACACTCACACTCCCCATTTGTACTCTATACTCCTGGGACCAGGCACCACTAACCCCAAAAGGCCAGTCAGCGCCAGACCCCGGAGCTGAATCCCCTTCGCTCCGGTGTGGAGACTGGAAGACCACCCCCGTCCCTGCAGCAGCAGAGAAGACCACCAGCCCAGACCCCGACCGGGCGGCCAGCTCCTCCTCACAGCCCCCAGCCCCGGACAGAGAACAGAGAACAGGGGTGTAAGGGGGAAAAAAAAAAAAAAAAAAAAAAAAAAAAAAAGGAAGACCCCGTGCTTCACCTCACCCGCTCAAATGTAGTGTTGGTGTATGTTGTTCTAAAGTGCTTTAAAACAGGGGAGGGGCAAGACACTAGGACACGTCAGCTCGTGTCAGCTCGGCCCCTCCCAAGAGCCCTCAATGTCTATGTGCGACTTAAAATTGAGAAGTGGGCATCGGCACCAGAGGGAAGGCTGAATGAACAGACCACCCTCTGGACGCCGTTCAGAGTGCCCACCCCCAAGGCCCTATATGTATGTGTCATGTGACAGTAAGTAATGAGAGTGTCTAAGTAATGATGTATGATTGGGATGCGAGAGGCCACGAGGAGACAGAGGAGTCCCAACTCCCCTGCATCCCAGCGACACACCCGCACCCCAAAAACCCTACCTGTATGTTGGTGTGATGGGGCGGGAGAGGGGAAGCATTAGGGACGGGGAGGAAAACATCGGAGGAGGCAAAGTGCCCCCCCCGCTGGAGCCAGCTCCCCCGCTGACCCCATAGGCACCCCTGTTGTCCCAAACCCGTCCCGGGCAAGGGGCACAGGCCCATCCAGACCAGGGCCCACGGCAGCCCGGGGTGGCCCACCAGACCCCACAGCAGAGGAAAAACTACCCCCACCCCATCATTCAGTCGACTCCCAGACTACCGAAGACAATAGACACCCAGGTTAAACCAGTCCTCCGCCCCTATTGGGTCCCTCCCTCCCTCCCTCCATGCAGAGTGAATACTGACAGATGGTAACGACGTCCCCACCAGCTAAAGACACCCCCGGCCCCACCGATGCATCGGAAGCCCCCGCACCAGGGCCGGGCCCAGGCGCATGCATCCACCCACGCCCCCGGCGGCACACCCACCAGGACCCAAGCCCCCCAGGGCCAGCCGGAATCCCAGCCCGGAGGCAGAGCGCCCCCAGAACCCCAAACCCCCCCCCCGGACCTACCCCGGAGCAACACAGCCGCCAGGCCGGCAACCTACGTCCGCCGACACAGGCCTCCCCAGCAGCGCCGCGTGCAGTCGCCAGAAAAAAACAACACCCGAGAGCCACCAGTACCCCATCCAGGCCAGGACCGCAGCCCCAGCGCCGAATCCCCCAAGAACCCCACCCCCCAGAGAACCCCCAGACGCCCCAAGCCCAATTGGCCCTCCACGCCAACAACAAAAATCAAAGCCGGACAGAATCAGGACCCCCCACCCACACTAGGTGATGGAGCTGATCAAAGGAGCCCAGAGAGAATGATCTAATGTGGCAGCAGAAGCTGTGTCAAGATTAATATAGTCCAACAAGCGATCTCTATATTCGTTGATATTAAGATTATTTTTATTTTTCCAGTTCATGAGGACCGTCTTCTTGGCAATGCATAAGGCGGTGAAAGCCATGAGGATTGTGTTATCTTCTGTAGTGATACCATCAAGGTCACCCAACAGGCAGACTGACGGAGAAGCTGGAATTGAACATTTAAGACACTTTGTTAAGTCTTCACAAATCCCATACCAGAACCTCTGAACAGGCGGACAGAACCATAAAGCGTGGATATAATTGTCAGGAGTATTGTCTTGACAGTGTGAGCAGTTATTAGAATCTATAAAACCCATCCTGAACATCCGATGACCTGTGTAGTGTACTCTGTGCAGGATTTTATACTGTATTAACTGTAAACCGGGATTCCTAAGCAGTTTAAAGGTTTTTGAACATATCTGAGACCAGAAATTATGGTCCCAGCTGACTGATAGATCTGCCTCCCATTTTGCAATAGGAAGCGATACTGATTCATCTATTTTAGAAAGTATCTTGTATATTTTAGACACTAATTTGGGGGTTTTGAGACTAAGAAAATCTGCCACACTTGGTGGTATTTGTAATTTAATATGATTAGGCTTAAATTTCTTTTTTATTATAGATTTAATTTGTTGATATTCTAAAAATCTGTTCTTATTGATCCCATATTGTTTAACTAATGTGTCAAAGGGAATAAAGTCTGTCCCTTCGACTATATGTTCCAGGTATTTAATACCTTTTCTACTCCAGTCTGTGAAGTTTATCACATTATTGTTTATTAATATGTCAGGATTGTTACATATGGGAGTACGTTTGCATGGGATTAGTGAAGACTCAGACATTTTTAGAAACTCCCACCATGCTGTCAGAGAAGAGCTGATACTGATGCTTTTGAAGCATACGTGTCGTTTGATGTTCGAGCTAATGAATGGCAGATCACAAATCTCTATATTATTGCATAATGCCTGTTCTACATCTAGCCAAATTTCATCGAAGAGGGTGTGTTTTAACCACCCTAAAATGTGTTGAAGCCTGTTGGCTAAGAAATAATGGTGAAAGTTAGGCAGATCGAGTCCTCCTTTATCTTTGGTCTTTTGCAACGTTTTTAAGCTAATACGCGGTGGTTTACCTTTCCAAAGGAATTTAGAGATGGAGGAGTCCAGAGATCTAAACCAGTCAGGTGATGGTTTGCTAGGGATCATTGCAAACAAATAATTAATCCTTGGCAAAACCATCATTTTTATTGAGGCGACTCTTCCCATAAGTGATATGGGTAGAGACTTCCATCTAGCTAGATCTTCTTCTACCGTCTTTAAAAGTGGGATATGATTTAATTTAATTAGATCTGCCAGCCTAGGTGAAACATTAATACCTAAATATTTAATATTTCCAGATTGCAGTGGAGTGGAAGAGTTCTGGAAAGAACAATTAATTGGAAGAACTGTAGATTTTAACCAGTTTATTGAATAATCTGAGACTTTTGCGAAGGAGTTTATTAATGTGATTACCTCAGAGAGAGTGGTTTGTGAATGCTGAAGGAAAAGTAACACATCATCTGCATAAAGACTGACTTTATGTTCTACATTCTTGCATTTAATGCCTTTAATCACTGTAGTCTGTCTAATTGCTGCTGCTAGTGGTTCAATAAAAATTGCAAACAGTGAAGGGGAGAGAGGGCATCCTTGCCTGGTGCCTCTCTTGAGACAAAAGCTGGACGACGTTTGGTCGTTTGTCCTGACACATGCTGTTGGAGAGTTATATAATATTTTTAACCAGTTTATGAAAGAGTTTCCAAAACCAAATTTGTGTAAAACTGCAAATAGAAAGTTCCAGTTAACCCTATCAAAAGCTTTTTCTGCATCTAGAGACAATATTGTAATTTGAAGGTTTTTATTGCATGAATAGTTTATTAAATTAATTAATCTACTTGTATTTGTTGCGGAATGCCTCCCTTTTATGAAACCAGTTTGGTCGGGATGAATTATGAGAGGGGTTATGTTCTCTATTCTTTTTGAGAGAGCTTTGCAGATTATTTTAATGTCCACATTAATAAGAGATATTGGACGATAGCTAGTAGGCAATACCGGGTCTTTGCCTGGTTTTAACAATAGACTGATGTTGGCAGAATTCATATTTGGTGGAAGTCTACCATTATCCTTGGTTTCCTGTAACATTCTGTAGAATATTGGCGCCAGAATAGGCCAGAATTCTTTATAGAATTCTGCTGGAAAGCCATCTGGACCTGGAGCCTTTTTATTAGGCATACTGTTCAGAGCTTCCTGAAGTTCATCTGATGTCAGTGGAGAATCCAATGCCATCGCCTGATTGTCTGATAATTTGGGAAGAGTTATATTATCAAGGAACTGGTCAATTTCGTCTTTTGATGGGTTAATCTGAGGTGAATATAAAGATTTGTAAAAGTCCCTGAAAGTGTTATTTATTCTTTCAGGGTCATATACTATGTCCTCAGTTAAGTCTTTAATAGCACATATAGTTGTTTTTTCTTTATTTATTTTTAACTGGTTAGCTAGGAATTGACCTGATTTGTTACCATGTTCAAATTCTTGCCAGCGAAGTCTTTGTGCTAAGAATTTAGTTTTTTTATTAATAATTTCATTTAATTCTAGTTTTGCTTTACGTATTTTGTGCAGCATTCCCTGTTCCTGGGAGGATACATAGGCTTCTTCTAAGGATTTGATGGTTACTTCTAATTCCTGAATACATTTAATTTCTTCTTTCTTTTTATGTGATGAGAATGAGATTATTCTACCTCTCATCACAGCTTTGCCTGCTTCCCAGAGAACAGATGCTGATGTTCCAGGCAGGTCATTGTATTCTAAATATAAAGCCCATTCTTTCTTGAAATATTTAATAAAGTCTTCATCTTTAAGTAGTGATGTATTAAATCTCCAATTTTTACTTGGCGGGGTGGCCTTCTTATTTATTAAAGTTAAAGATATAGGAGCATGATCGCTGACAGCTATAGGGTGTATCTCTGTGTCTGAAATGTCACTCAGCAATGAGCTGCTGACTAAAAAATAATCCAACCGAGAGTAAGAGTGATGGACATGTGAGAAGAAAGTATATTCCCTACGGTTGGGGTGCAAAGAACGCCATGCATCGCAAAGTCCATAGTCGCTCATGTACTGTTTGACTATATTTGTCGAATCCCAATTGCGCTGAGTTCCAGCTGTACTGAGCCTGTCCATTTCTTTATTTAGTCCAAAGTTGAGGTCTCCCCCAAGAACAAGTGCGCAATCTAGGTGTTCAGAGAGTGCGGTGAAAAAAGCATGAAAAAAAGAGGGGTCATCAACATTTGGACCATATATACTGACAATACATAACGTTTTGTTAAATATAGATAATTTTATAATTAGAAATCTACCTTCTGGATCTATAACTGTATTAATAATTGTGAAATTAATATTTTTATGTATTAAAATTGCTACCCCCCTTTGCCTAGAGTTATAGCAGGCTGAGAACACATTAGGAAACTCAGTTGTTTTAAATTCATCTATAGCTGTGGCAGGTCTATGAGTCTCTTGTAGTAAAACAACGTCTGCCTGTAGTTTTTTAAGCTGGCTAAATATTTTTAACCTCTTCTCTCTGGAGCCAGCTCCATTCACATTCCATGTGATAAACCTTAGTGCGCCCATATATGTGTGTGTGTAGCTAATGCTGCACGCTGTGTGTAATGCTCAACTAAGTGAGATATACGCGGGCTTATATATGATTGTGTGCGAGTATGTTTGCCATGTTTGTGTGCGCTGTAAAGTCGGAATGGTTGTGTTGACGCTGAATGTATATGTACTTGGTCGTGCCGTGCAGATATATAAAGATATAGGGTGTTGTGTGTGTGTGTGTGTGTGTGTGTGTGAGTCGGAAAGCAGGCGATCGGTGCTATGAGAAGAGTTAGAAAGGAGAAAGACATACAAGAAAACAAGTAGGGAGGGATGCAAGTAAAAACTTGACAGAAACGAAAACATTGCAACAACATTTAAACGCTGCGGAGATTGACGGTATCGTGTTTGTTATGAAATCGTGTTATATTAGCGAGTTAACATAATTAGAGGTAGGCTAAATGTAGGAGCATGTGATGAAAGAGGAAATAATAATAATAATAATAATAATAATAATAATAATAATAATAACGAATTCTTATCTGGAGTGATGTTAATATAACCAGGGAGTGGTACTGAGGTCGCGGTAGAGCCGTCCGTCCACGTATAGCCGGTCCACGGCGATGACAGCTCGGGAGCCCTTCTGGATGAAATTGCGTCGGATTGGGAACAGAACTTTGCGTCGCTCCAAGATCTCTTTGGGGAACTGGTCGTTTACGCTGAAGTCTGTTCCTTTCAGCTCCTTGCCGCGACTTTTCACTTGCTCTTTCTGTTTAAAATATCCGAATTTGGCCACAATAGGACGCGGCCTCGGGGCTCCAGGTTTCTTCGCTCCCAGCCGATGGACTCTTTCGAAGCAGATGTTTTCCACGGTGTCTTCCGGAAGCTTCAGGTATGTCTTGATAAAGGTTTTAATCGTAGTTTCTGCGTCCTCCTCGGCAGATTCCGGAATGCCTGAAAACACCAGGTTATCTCTCATGCTACGGGCCTGGAGATCGAGGACAGTCTCTTTTATTTTTTTATTTTCTTCACTTAGATGGGACATATTCTCAGTTAGAGACTTAACCGAGTCCCGTAGTGATGCGTTTTCAGCAGCGAGTGTTTCCACCTGTTGCTGGCTGAATTCCAGTGATTCCCTCAGGGATTTGAATTCACGGTGCATGATCTCGACAAGGGACAACCTCGCGTCAAAGCTGGACAACCGCTTGTCGATTGAATCCAGAATGTCGGCAAAGCTTTTACCTGTCGGCGATGTTGTTTCGGGCGAGTCTGTCGGGCGACTTCTTTTGGAAGCCGGCGTCTCGCTTTTGGCTGGAGAACATGCAATTTGGTTCTTCTTCATGACTATAACGTCGAAGCACCAGTCGATGTATTCCTGGAGTGTTTCCAAATTTTCCTCGCTGTTCTCGCTGTTCATTCAGTTTTTCCGCCAAGTCTCCGGCGTCTGACGTCACCTACAGCATTTCATGCCCGTAGCATGAGAGATAACCTGGTGTTTTGCAATATCTTTTCTAACTGATCGGACTTACAGTTGGATCACACCTGGCCCACCCAATCGGAAGCTTGGCCCACCCTAGCCCCTCACTATATGTCTTAACAGCCAATCACAAAATTGGAGCGCTATTCAGTTGAGCTCCATTTACATATTTGTTTTTTTCTCACTGCCTGCACCCACAAACATTGTTATATTATATATAATTTTCGCGCTATCAATATGTAGGGTATTGAATTCGCTTTGCGCTGTTTAACCTTACTTTCACTTTCGATTCTGCGATTAACGCGCACTCTGTGTTGCACATTTTACGCGATCAATTTGTCGATTAGCACAAGATTGAGCACCAAATCCTCTAGCATGGTCTGTCAGTCATCTTTCCTTACCCGCGACACGTGATTATTAGTCAAATCCATTTCTGATTCCTGCAGCAGCTGGTGTTGGATGAAGGGTTGCCAAGCCCGCATTTTTTCCATGGCATTTACTAGGGCTGTGCAATGAATCGAAATTTAATTTCGATTTCGGCTTCAAACGATTATGAAAATGCAGTAATCGTGATAAAACGATTTTTTGCTCCATATTCCGTCCCCTGTGGTGCGTTTTTGCTCCTCCATAAAAGCCCAATTGCACATGCAAATAAGTAAAACCATGTAAAGTGACTTGCATAAAATGCGACGTGCTTGATTTATTAATGTTTATTTGATGTCCTATTTTTAAATGCACGAAAGATAATTTGCGCTGTTCTGTGTATGCGTTCAGAGACGGAACAGAACATGGACAAGTAAAATGAACGCTTGTTTCAGATAGCCTAGTTCAGTTTTGTAGGCTATGTAATTGCAAAGTGATTAGGCTTAGCCTATATTTCGTTTCGGTTTTTTATTTAGTTAATTTGGAAAATTGTTGGGAGGATTTTTTGTTTGTTTGTTTGTTTGTTAAATATATAAGTTTTTGTTTTTTAAGTAGGCCTAACGAACAGTTTGATTTGCCGTCTCAAGTCAGGACTGCAGGACATGGAGGCGCCAGCGCGATCACTTGCATTTTTTTCAAACATGATAAATAGGCCTACAAAGAAAGCTTTAAATTATTACTTAACGAAAATCGAAAAACTCAACAAAAAACTGTTTCATTATGTAATTGTAAATATGCATTTCTCGGGTGGCGAGTCAGGATCTTTGCGACACTGACTCAGAATAACCTACACTAGTTTATTCATAAATAATTCAAATGTCTCCTTACTATTTCCACCCGACACATTCATGTTATTTATTTTTGCCGGTGCTTTGTGGCAAATTTCAGCCTATTGCTTGAACGCGAAGCTGCACTGAACGCACTGCTGCTGGCTGAGAATCTAAACGCTGTCCGAGCCGCTCCCGAAAGTGAAAGCAGAAGTGAAGTCTCACTAGCGCGGCAATTAAAAAAAATATATATATAAAAATATGGAGAAGCCTAAAACAGGCCTGACGCCCGTCCCGCATCTATCTTACGCAGTGGCGGAGCCAGGGATTTTTCATAGGGGTGGCCAGGCAGGGGTCATCAGTTACTCTGGGGTGGCACATTTAATTTCGTTATACAAGCAAACATGGCACCATAAAATACCTTTTTAAAAAGTATTGTAGGTGCCTAAATCATAATGATGTGTAATGTGCAATTGCTACAATACTTTAATTTTAATTACAATTAATTTAAATTCACATAAAATGTTTAGTAGTAATTCTTAGTTTTTAGTCAATTCATGATTCATTTGACTGCTTTTTGATTTGTAGGATATGATCAGTGTGCTGTTTTAGACTAAATTATGTTTATTTCTATAAAAATGCAAAACGTCAGTGAGACAATGATCAAATACTGTAACACCAACTACCCCAGGTCAAAAAAAAAAAAAAAGTGCAGTTCTATAATATACTTAAAGTGCTCTATTTTCACATACTAATTTTGTACTTAACAAAAATTATGATTTTGTCATAATGAGCAGCCCTAGAATTTACTTTTAAAGTGCTGTCATGGGTTGATTTCCCCCGTGGTTTTAAAGGTTTGAAATTACTGAAATTAAATTTCAATTAAATACTTGTATTGAAATTAAAAATTATTTAGTAAGATAAACTTAAGAACATCTAAATTTTACTCAACTGTTCTGTTTTGTGACACTATGAATAAGAACTAAAATGTGCTTTTAACAAGCTATCTCTGTATTAAAAAAAATGTATGTAGTTACCATTTGTAGTACACTTAAGTGCACTAGTGTACTAGAATGTATCCAAGCCCCGGCCCACCTCGAATTTCACTTGGCCCACCTTGGCCCTCATGTCTGGAGCCGGGCCTGCTTTAGACTTACATTGACGGAATGTTCAAATGAGCCACACTGTAAAAAAAAAAATCGTAAAATAATGGTCAAATGACTGGCAGCTACGGCTGCCAAACAAAAACCATAAAATTACAGCAAAACATCCTAATTAAAATAAAGTGCAAAAACTATAATTTTACAGAAATGTTCATTAAAGGTTTTACAGGGGAAAAAAATTATTTTACAATTTCCCCTCTTGTTTCAATTACATTCTTTTACTTTAATTTTACGGTTTTTGTTTGGCAGCCATAGCTGCCAGTCATTTGACTGTTTTTTAACAGGACAATTTTTACAGTGTAAAACCCTTATTTTACAGTTTTTTCCTTGTTTCATTTACATTCTTTTACTTTAATTTTACGGTTTTTGTTTGGCAGCCATAGCTGCCAGTCATTTGACTGTTTTTTTAACAAAACTTTTTTACAGTGTAAAACCCTTATTTTACAGATTTTCCTTGTTTCATTTCTATTCTTTTACTTTAATTTTACGGTTTTTGTTTGGCAGCCATAGCTGCCAGTCATTTGACCGTTTTTTTACAAGACTTTTTTATAGTGTAAAACCCTTATTTTGCAGATTTTCCTTGTTTCAATTACATTCTTTTACTTTAATATTACGGTTTTTGTTTGGCAGCTGCTAGTCATTTGACCGTTTTTTTACAGGACCTTTTTTTACATGGTTAAACCTTTATTTTACAGATTTTCCATAGGTTATTATGATCAAATACATTCAATTAAGTAATACACACCAATATTTCTACAAAGAAAACAATGTTATTTAACAGATTTCCCCTAAATCATTACGATCTAATACCTTCAATAAAATTAATACATACACAAGTTTGTAATTTAACAGTTTTATTTTGTAAGATAAAATTCTGAACAATAAAATCATCTTGCAACTTTAATAGACAGCATTTGTATAGTATTTAAAACATGTTGAAGTATAAGTTAAATGGAGTGATTCAGTTACAAATCTTAAATGAAATAGAACTAGAAATAGGATAGATTTACAGTAATTAAAAGAAGAACAGTTTCATGAAATTCTTATTAGGATACAGTAACCCATTCCAAACCAAAAAACAATCAGAAAACTGAAACAATTACAGGATTTTCACGGTTTCCACATGTTCCTGACCTCTGCGTACTCCATGTCATGATAATAAACATTTCACTTGTCTTTTAATTGAACATTCTAAATATACAAGTGAATAAATATAAATAAAATCAAAACATACATTAATAGGTCCATTATTCCTACCAGACAGATATACAGCACATTAAGAAGAATCCTCCAAACAGACAGTAATCATCTTGATCCTTGGTGTATCTGTGAAGAAAAAAACAACAATATTCAGAAAATTTTTCAATTTTAAATTTCTTAACTTTTCCTTTAAACATGTTCTAATGGGAAAATGCAAACATCACCAAAAGAGAAACATAGACTAATAGTAATGGACACTCTTTTCAAGATCACTGCGCACTGTTAAAAACAACAACAACAACAACAATATTATTATTATTATTATTATTTGTACCCCAAAATAATGAATTTATTCCTAGAAAAAACGAGCACATCTATTTCATTTTGAGCGCACAGACATGTGAACGACCCCTGAAGGGTATCTGCAATTTAGTGCTATCTGGTATCCTGTCTAGTTTTAGGACTCCTGCCACTGTTTACATCTGTTCAAAATCCCGACATTTAAAACACAAACAAACTGCTGGCTCTCACTACTTGACACTACGTTGAGTGTTAAATGAAGAAGAGAACCACGTTCTGTATATCTTCGTACTGCATCCCTGAACATTCCTGCAAACTTGGACTAAAAGAATATGAGCATGTCTCCAAACACCTTGTTGAGCTGCAGGTTTAACAACACAGATGTTATGTTTTGATGAGCCGGAGGTTTAAAGGGTTAGTTCACCCAAAAATGGGTTTGGAACAACATCAGAGTCATTAATGACATAATTTTCATTTTTGGGTGAACTAACCCTTTAAGTTTAGCAGTGGCTGCACTTAATTTAATTAGGAATAATTAAATTATTAATTTGAATTATTTCGCCTGAAATGTTTACTGCTCCAAAATGTTCTATATGTTTCTTAAAAATAAGATAAACTGTGTTTAATAGAAGAAATGTTGTTGTTTTTTTTACCCAGAAATTTAAAAATAACACATTTTAGAATTGTAATCTAAACACTGTGATAGCATGAAATTTTTATCTAAGGTTATCATACTGTCAAAATCTCATACCGGCCCATGCCTAAGGGTGAGTAAATCATGTTGTATAAAGCTGAAATAAAGTTTCATACATCTATAGTATGAAGGAGAGAATATATTGTATTTGTTTTGGATGCATGCCATTAAAACGGACAAAAAGCAAGTTTTGTTATAGATTGCAGATGACACTTACTAGTGATGGGCTTGTTTCTTTGTTGCTGCTTGTTCTGCCTCCAAAACAAGTTTATGGTTCCAATGGTAGATCTATATAGAAAAAAGGTGAAGAGTTTTATCATTAACAGTTTTTATCTATGAAGACAAGTATAATTTATATATATATATATATATATATATATATATATATATATATATTTTTTTTTTTTTTTTTTCTCTCGAATTCACATTGCTGGACATGACAATAGCTCTGTCTTTAAGTTAACAGTATTTTATGAGGTCCATTATAATTAATCCATTTAATGTGCATAAAACAGTTACTAAACATGTACTATAAAGCCATGGTTAATTTAACATTGGACTCTGGGAAGAGGTCCTTAAAAGCATACTCAAAAATGAGAATTCTCTTATCATTTACCCACTGTAATGTTGTAATTTTGAGAAGACAACATTAATTTTGTGGTGAGCTATAGCCTATATGTAAACTTAAGAAAAAATGTAAAATAGTCTGTTTGATCTAAAGTAATTGTTTGCATGTATTTCTATTTTATTTATCTTTTTGCACATAAAGGTCATTCCTATTGAAAACAAATTTAATTAACATGCAGACAAACGTCCAGTAATATGGCTGCTAGTGTGCATACATTAACTGTCTTAATGTTACCATGGCAATACTCACCGCCTGATGGTGTGGCTGGATATTTTTCATTACCCAAATTTCTGGATCATGAGGGAAACAAACACACACGACATAATTCATATTAGTTACTTACTTTATATTACTTTACAGAGACATTAGAAAAAGAGTTTATAAAGTTTTACTCACCAGCTCCACATAAAATACTCTCATTATAACCGGTCCGGTAAATTAGTCCCACGTTAAGGTGTCCAATGAATTCGGTTTGACTTGCTCTGCTTAACCAGCGACAAAGTAGTTCTCAGTTTATTCATTCAAAGTTCCAGTTATTTTATTCGTAAAACCAACTTAGCAGACACATGCTAGCAGCACTTCGTAACATTAGTTGGCAGTAAACTGAAATATACTAATATCGCTATTGTGCTAATTCGATAAGATTCTCATTTTACACACTGTTAAATACTGACATAGCAGAAACATTTGAAAAGTTCTTACCTTCTGTAGTTTGCAACATGTTCGCTGACTGTTGTGATTCTTGTCCATGTATGAAACACCTAACCGTATCAAAGCACTACTGCAGTCTGCAAATGCCAAGGAGGCCAACGGACATATATTCAAACTTTACCCGAAGGCGCGCAAAGCTGTCATTGGCCAGATCCATGATGACGGTCGGAATAACCTATCATGCTGAATGATGCACTGAGACGCAGCCAGTAGTGTGATAGCATTCCAATAATAGGGAAATACAACAACAATAAAACAAAAAAAAAAAAAGAAAAAATCCTGTTTATTTTATTTACACACACACACACACACACTGTATAAGCTATAAGTGTTGCGCTGATCCCAGTTCAACTGCCTTCTGTTATTCAGAAAAAGAACTCCTGCACATTATTTGGTTTTCTAGCATCTTCTACCTTTATCAAAAGTCACTATATGATTTTGTGATCCATCATTTTGCACGGAGGATAGCTGAGAGACTCATGAAACTATTGCACAAGTTTCAAATTGGTTCCTGGATCAGCATTATTTTGAAAAAATATAGACTTGACTTAATCCCTACCCCTAAACCTAAATTTTCCTAATTTTCAGATTTTCCTAAAATCAGAGGGAAATGATAACTGATTAAGTGTGTAAAATCATCTGATCCTGTTCGTAAGCCTAAAACTAACATTTCCTGAAATGCTATGCCTTGATTCTGATTGTTTGAATGAAATGTTGTTCCAGGATCAACAAGGATGTTGATCCAGGAAAATGATTTACTTGGTGAAATCACATTCACCCTTGAACCTACTGCAAACTGCTTTTACCAAATGCAATATGTTCCTGGATCAACTTCTTTTGTTTAGGCTTATAATCAGTGTTTGGTGCTTGTACATCAGTGTCATTCATCTAACATTTCCTCTTAATGTAGGGATTACTGATAGGCAAGGTTAGGTTTAGGTGTAAGGATGTGGTCAAGACTACATTTTTAGATTAAAGTGTTGTTCCAGGTCAACAAAATATGCTGACCCAGGAACACATCAAACTCACAAAAAATCTGGATGTGCACTCAGGACCAATGTAGGACTCACAAACAACAACCTCAAAACAGGAAAACAGTTGTGGATCATCCAGAAAATGTATTAAAAATATTAGGATTCAATGGTATGAAAACTTTTGTATGGGGTAATTTTTTATAAATTCAGGTTTATTATTTTGTTTTGTGGAGTATCTTTTACTGTGAAATGGCTTATTCAGGACATTACTAAATAAAAACAACATGCAATTTTAATGAGCTCTCTCATTTTATTAAAATTGTTAATATATTAGTCATGTAAGTTTCCTGAGCCAAACATGGAGAAATTTTTAATTGGTACCTATCCAAATTTGTTATCCAGACTTACATAGTTTAATTGTAAAAACACATTTAAAACAAGGCTTAGTTTAAAATGATCAGAAAACTGTTAAGTTGTTAGTATAGTCATAAACCTTATATTGATTAGGTACACAAGTAATTGCAAGTTATTAGTATAATTTTACCTAAATTTGAAAAATTTAAAATAACAGGAAATGTGCTGTATAAAACAGAAATTTTCCTGTATAAAAGACAAAAAAATGTAATTTTATTCCCCCTAAATTTCCTTAATTTGTAATTCCTAAAATAAATGTCATGTTGTTAATTTACAGATATTGTTTGTAATTTTTCTAAATTTTGAGTGTAATTTAAAATGACAAGAAATGGACTGTATAAATGATATAGTAATTTACCTGTATAAAAAAACAAAAAAAAAATTTAATTTGTCTTTATTGATATAATTCCTAAAATAACGGTCAAGTTGTTAATTTACAGATATTGTTTGTCATTTTGCAAAATTTTGAACGTAATTTAAAATTAAAAGAAAAGTACCGTATAAATAATACAGTTATTTACCTGTATAAAAAAACAAAAAAAAAATTGTAATTTGTCTTTACTGATATAATTCCTAAAATAAAGGTCAAGTTGTTAATTTACAGATATTGTTTGTAATTTTGCAAAATTTTGAATGTAATTTAAAATTACAAGAAAAGTACCGTATAAATAATACAGTTATTTCCTTGTATAAAAAAACAAAAAAAAATGTAATTTGTCCTTACTGATATAATTCCTAAAATAAAGGTCAAGTTGTTAATTTACAGACATTGTTTGTAATTTTGCAAAATTTTGAATGTAATTTAAAATTACAAGAAAAGTACAGTATAAATAATACAGTTATTTCCTTGTATAAAAAAAACAAAAAAAAATTGTAATTTGTCTTTACTGATATAATTCCTAAAATAAAGGTCAAGTTGTTAATTTACAGATATTGTTTGTAATTTTGCAAAATTTTGAATGTAATTTAAAATTACAAGAAAAGTACCGTATAAATAATACAGTTATTTCCTTGTATAAAAAAAACAAAAAAAAATGTAATTTGTCCTTACTGATATAATTCCTAAAATAAAGGTCAAGTTGTTAATTTACAGACATTGTTTGTAATTTTGCAAAATTTTGAACGTAATTTAAAATTACAAGAAAATACTGTATAAATAATACAGTAATTTGCCTGTATTAAAAACAAAAAATACTCTAATTTGTTTTTATTGATATAATGCGTGAAATAATGTTCCATTTGTTAATTTACAGATATTGTTTGTAATTTTACAGAGTTTTGAATATAATCTGAAATAAAAGAAAACTACTGTAAAAAATTTAGAGTTATTTTCTGTAAAATTACGAGGTTTTTTTACAGTGCAAGACATTCAAATTTCAACCAAAGAGTATAGGCTACTCTTTGTTTCAACTGTCAAAACTCCCAGAATTCTTTGAGACTGTTGGAACTCCCAGAATCCCTTGAGACTCAATCGAGCTTCCCTTCTATGTATTATTTCTAATATTCAAACTCATTCAAACTAACTTTTTAATCATACTAGAAACATGCTAGCTACTTGCTAATCATGTTAGTAACTAGCTAATCATGCTAGAATCATGCTAGTAACTTGCTAATCATGCTAAAATCATGCTAGAATCATGCTAGTAACTTGCTAATCATGCTAGAATCATGCTAGTAACTTGTTAATCATGCTATATTCATGCTAGTAACTTGCTAATCATACTAGAATCATGCTAGTAACTTGCTAATCATGCTAAAATCATACTAGAATCATGCTAGTAACTTGCTAATCATGCTAGAATCATGCTAGTAACTTTGCTAATCATTCTAGTAACTTGCTAATCATGCTAAAATCATACTAGAATCATGCTAGTCACTTGCTAAACATGCTAGAATCATGCTAGTAACTTGCTAATCATGCTATAATCATACTAGAATCATGCTAATCATGCAATAATCATACTAAAACCATGCTAGTCACTTGCTAATCATGCTAGAATCATGCTAGTAACTTTCTAGTCATGCTAGAATCATGGTAGTAACTTGCAATTCATGCTAGAATCATGCTAGTAACTTGCTAATAATTGTAATAACATGCTAGTAACACCTTAGCAACCACCCTGAGTACCTAGCAACACCCTAGCAACCACCCCAGGTACCCTAGAAACCACATAGCAACACCCTAGCAACCACCCCTAGTACCCTAGCAACCGCATAGCAACACCCTAGCAACCACCCCAGATACTCTAGCAACCACAGAGCATGATTTCATTGATTTCCCCCGTGGTTTTAAAGGTTTGAAATTACTGAAATTAAATTTCAATTAAATACTTGTATTGAAATTAAAAATTATTTAGTAAGATAAACTTAAGAACATCTAAATTTTACTCAACTGTTCTGTTTTGTGACACTATGAATAAGAACTAAAATGTGCTTTTAACAAGCTATCTCTGTATTAAAAAAAATGTATGTAGTTACCATTTGTAGTACACTTAAGTGCACTAGTGTACTAGAATGTATCCAAGCCCCGGCCCACCTCGAATTTCACTTGGCCCACCTTGGCCCTCATGTCTGGAGCCGGGCCTGCTTTAGACTTACATTGACGGAATGTTCAAATGAGCCAAGACATTCAAATTTCAACCAAAGAGTATAGGCTACTCTTTGTTTCAACTGTCAAAACTCCCAGAATTCTTTGAGACTGTTGGAACTCCCAGAATCCCTTGAGACTCAATCTAGCTTCCCTTCTATGTATTATTTCTAATATTCAAACTCATTCAGCTACAACCCTGATCAAACACACCTGAACCAACTAACTAGGATCTGAAGGAGCACTTGATAATTACAGACAGGTGTGTTTGATCAGGGTTGGAACTAAACTCTGCATTAAGGTAGATCTCCAGGAACAGGGTTGGGCACCCCAGACATAAACGAAGACCCCGGTCTCTGGCCAGACAAATTAATGGACAATTAAAGGGAGATAAATGTCAGACAGTTAGCAACAAAGGTTGCAGACATGTTGAAGGAGATGCCAGAAGAGTTCAGACTTTGTTCTATTCGCCTCTTGAGTGCCCTGTGAAGTGGACATCATAGGATATTCTGCCGCGATTCCAGTTTGGAAAGAGTGTATGTACCATTCAGAAGGAATTAAAGTGTGTAAGACGTGAATTTAAATTGTATTTATTTAAAGAGTTATATTATGTCACACTGTGTGTAAATTAAACTGCGGACAATGGCACAGCGCAAATTCATGAATGAATGTTCCAAAGTGAAGGAAACTTTAACAAATTTTCCCTGCTCAGGGAGTAGGGAGCAGTGGACCATGTCAATCGGAACACAGCACACGCACAGAGCTCGCTTGTAACGAGCTGGTAATCTGAATCAGGTGTGTTAACAAAGAGAGACCTGCAAAATATGCAGAGGGGGGTACGCGGGGACTGGAATTGAGAACCGCTGCTCTAAGCAATAGAGAATGATACAAGATACCAGAAGTATCATGGTGCAGGATCTATAGCCGCTATATTCGAGAGTTGTCCCCACTTTTGAATCAAATCAACAAGATGCAGCTCCAGAGTATTTTCAGTGAAATGTGCATTGCCTTGTGCATATTTTGCACACCTGTATGTGTATTCTCAAGCAATCCCAAATAGCCTGATTAGCTTCTTCAGTTTAATTAGGGTTAGAGCTAAACTCTGCAACACAATATTTAACAAGTAAGCGAAGGTCACTGCATGGTCTCTGGGTCAAGCGATGTCCACAGTGGTGGTCCAGGAACACCATCCCTGGTTGTTTCTCTGTCTCTGGGTCCCAATAGGGCACGGAGAGCAATGGACAGTGTGGAACTGTACCACTCTTATCCTCTTCTATTGCCAGCGGCAGCAAAAAACTCTCCCCAGAGGATCTCTTTTCTCAGGAAGGAGCAGGATTCGGTCGAGCAGACAGCACACCTCACAGAGGAATGTGCTCAATCAGTGTTGAGCTGCTTGAATTGAAACACTGAAATTTTTTCAGAGGCTCCCAGGGCATATGGCAGCCCCAGCAGCAGTAACACTAGTTGATTTGCTTCATATGAGACCACTTCAGCACTGACTTCAGGGCCGAGTCTTGAGATGGGCCTGGCAATGGGGCACTGTTTGCCTCTCCAGAAACCTCTCACTGCCAGCTATTTTATTCCCTGACAGAGGGAACTCTTGGCACAGACACACTGGCAAACATTGGTATTCCTTAGCTTAAGGGCTTTCACGCAACCGGTCCCTGGCCCTTGGGCTGTGCAAATATGCATTTCCCACTGTGAAAAGTCAGAGAGGAAGAGAAGCAGGTTTTGCTAGTTGTGCCCTTTTGGCCCAACATGACCTGGTTCCCAGAACTGATTCTCCTTGCGACAGCCCCTCCCTCACAGATTTCTCTTAGGAAAGATTCGCTTCCTCAAAGACAGAGCACCCTTTGGCATTCATAACTGGACCTTTGGAAACTCCCTGTATGGTCCCTGGATGGGACGCAGAAGTTCTAGGTGACCTACACTATGAGGTAGCAGAGACCATGACTCTGACACAAGCGCTGTCTACAAGGCACGCTGTTTGTTGAGTGTTGTTCTTCTCACCGAGAAATCCCCAAAAGATCAGAGCCATCATGCTTTCCTTCCTGCAGCATGGGTTGGAGCAAAGGCTCGCTCCCTCCACCCAAAAATAAATAAATGCTGCTGCTATTTCTGCTTATCACAATCCCATAGGAGGCCATTCAGTAGGGAAGCACAACCTGGTCGTCAGGTTCCTCAGGGGGTAAGAAGGTTAAATCCTCCTAACCCTCTCTCCATTCCCTCTTGGGATCTGGCTCTGGTGGTTAGAGCACTTGAGAATGTCGCATTGGAGCCTTTGCAGTCAGTGCAATCAGCTCCTTAGGAAATACCTGATTATGCATCGCACCTGTTGCCTATTTATACCCATGTTGCAGGGCACGGCAGATAAATGTACAGTAGAAGTCATGAATTGAGAAAGTTAATTAAAGACAAAGTGTTCTCCACACATCCAAAGTGAGATCATGGACCTGACTCTGAGTATTGTTTGCAATACATAAACATTCATAAATTCTCTTTTAAGCATACAGAACAATGTATGAACAATAACAGCTACAGTGTCTACACCGGATGCAGCAGTCGTTATGAGAATCGCCAGATACAAATCGTTTGAGTCTGAGAAACTTGTTGATAAAACTAGTCTGAATTTTTCATAATGAAATTATTAATTTAGTTATCGCTGGTGAGCTGGTGTGTGAAACTTATGATTCACTCACGGAATAATAATAATACAGTTTTTCACATTTGCTAAAACACTAAACCCCATTCTCTGAGCCAAATTCTCAATAGCCTAAACCAATTTGTCAAATAAATCACTCTTTCTGCAAAACCTTAAACAAGTTCAGGCGGTTTAGACACTGTTTGCAGAACTCATGCACTCTTTTTGAAAAACTGTAAACACATTCTCACTCACTAAGACACAATTTGCTCTGTGATGAACTCAGGCCCGGCATCTAAGGGGGGTCTGAACCCTGCATGTGCGTAAAGAAAGTGGCAATAATCATTTTAGTAAAAATTTGACAACGTATTTTATTCATAATAAAATATAATACACACACACACACACACACACACACACACACACAGCACCACCACCACCTCCAACCTCTGTCCCTTAGCCCACCCTGAGAATCATACAAGCCCACCCGGGTCGCATGTCCTGGCACCGGGACTGGATGAACTTGTGATGCAAAAACCTCAACACAAGAAAGCATTTTGGAATTGTTTTAGCAATCCAGAAAAACTGTAATAATAACAACAATCCCTTGTTCTTGTACAAGCTATTCCTTTACCTATAAACTATCTCTTCTTTTTAGCAATAACCGCTCATCCCTTGGCTGAAGAAGATCAGAGACAGGGGGAGGAGGAGGTGACTGAGATTCCAGAATCAGAAGGTGAGCCTTAGAAAGCATGCTTTACTGTTGTTATTTAAATTTATTACATTTTAATTGTATCATGTAATTATGCACAGAAAGGATCTGTAAATTGCTAATGTATATGATTATGGTGTAGTTCTCTTAATCTACAGTTTTATGGACTTATTTTATTAGTATTTTGGAACATATTGCTTTGTCTAGACTCAAGCCCTTCTCATAGTTTCACATTGGAGAAAAGTGCTGGACAGGAAGATCAGACAGAAGCAGCTACATTGGTGATGGAAGTAGGCAATACAGCCAAGACAGTGAAGGAAAATAGGCAGAGTAGATAAGAACAGAAGGTAGATCTCCAGGAACAGGGTTGGGCACCCCTGACATAAACGAAGACCCAGGTCACTGGCCAGACAAATTAATGGACAATTAAGGGGAGATAATTGTCAGACAGTTAGCAACAAAGGTTGCAGACATGTTGAAGGAGATGCCAGAAGATTCACAACAGAAACAATTTTCAGAATATTTGCAGTTCATAAAAGCTGCCAATAGAATAGAAAAGCACAGAATGAATTGGCTTGCTTACAGCATAAGCACAAATGCTTTAAATTGTATTCCATGCTTGCTTTTCTCAAATAAAGAGGTTCCCAGTGTGCTCTAAGCAACGGAGAAGGATACAAGATCTCATAAGTATCATGGTGCAAGATCTTTAGCCGCTATAGTCAAGGACTTTGCAATTGTCCTGCAAATAGGGAAAATGGGTGAGGATACTGTCTCAGTTGTGTTCCATCCACTAATACAAAAATACCACAGTTATCTTACACCTGAGTTGGTTAATGAGATTAGACATGCACCGTCTACAAGACACGCTGTTTGTTGAGTGTTGTTCTTCTCACCAAGAAGACCCCAAAAGATCAGAGCCATGCTTTCCTTCCTGCAGCATGGGTTGGAGCAAAGGCTCTCTCCCTCCACCCAAAAATAAATAAATGCTGCTATTTCTGCTTATCACAACCCCATAGGAGGCCATTCGGTAGGGAAGCACAACCTGGTCGTCAGGTTCCTCAGGGGGTAAGAAGGTTAAATCCTCCTGACCCTCCCTCTTGGGATCTGGCTCTGGTGGTTAGAGCACTTGAAAATGTCGCATTGGAGCCTTTGCAGTCAGTGCAATCAGCTCCTTAGGAAATACCTGATTATGCATCGCACCTGTTGCCTATTTATACCCATGTTGCAGGGCACGGCAGATAAATGTACAGTAGAAGTCATGAATTGAGAAAGTTAATTAAAGACAAAGTGTTCTCCACACATCCAAAGTGAGATCATGGACCTGACTCTGAGTATTGTTTGCAATACATAAACATTCATAAATTCTCTTTTAAGCATACAGAACAATGTATGAACAATAACAGCTACAGTGTCTACACCGGATGCAGCAGTCGTTATGAGAATCGCCAGATACAAATCGTTTGAGTCTGAGAAACTTGTTGATAAAACTAGTCTGAATTTTTCATAATGAAATTATTAATTTAGTTATCGCTGGTGAGCTGGTGTGTGAAACTTATGATTCACTCACGGAATAATAATAATACAGTTTTTCACATTTGCTAAAACACTAAACCCCATTCTCTGAGCCAAATTCTCAATAGCCTAAACCAATTTGTCAAATAAATCACTCTTTCTGCAAAACCTTAAACAAGTTCAGGCGGTTTAGACACTGTTTGCAGAACTCATGCACTCTTTTTGAAAAACTGTAAACACATTCTCACTCACTAAGACACAATTTGCTCTGTGATGAACTCAGGCCCGGCATCTAAGGGGGGTCTGAACCCTGCATGTACGTAAAGAAAGTGGCAATAATCATTTTAGTAAAAATTTGACAACGTATTTTATTCATAATAAAATATAATACACACACACACACACACACACACACAGCACCACCACCACCTCCAACCTCTCTCCCTTAGCCCACCCTGAGAATCATACAAGCCCACCCGGGTCGCATGTCCTGGCACCGGGACTGGATGAACTTGTGATGCAAAAACCTCAACACAAGAAAGCATTTTGGAATTGTTTTAGCAATCCAGAAAAACTGTAATAATAACAACAATCCCTTGTTCTTGTACAAGCTATTCCTTTACCTATAAACTATCTCTTCTTTTTAGCAATAACCGCTCATCCCTTGGCTGAAGAAGATCAGAGACAGGGGGAGGAGGAGGTGACTGAGATTCCAGAATCAGAAGGTGAGCCTTAGAAAGCATGCTTTACTGTTGTTATTTAAATTTATTACATTTTAATTGTATCATGTAATTATGCACAGAAAGGATCTGTAAGTTGCTAATGTATATGATTATGGTGTAGTTCTCTTAATCTACAGTTTTATGGACTTACTTTATTAGTATTTTGGAACATATTGCTTTGTCTAGACTCAAGCCCTTCTCATAGTTTCACATTGGAGAAAAGTGCTGGACAGGAAGATCAGACAGAAGCAGCTACATTGGTGATGGAAGTAGGCAATACAGCCAAGACAGTGAAGGAAAATAGGCAGAGTAGATGAGAACAGAAGGTAGATCTCCAGGAACAGGGTTGGGCACCCCTGACATAAACGAAGACCCAGGTCACTGGCCAGACAAATTAATGGACAATTAAGGGGAGATAATTGTCAGACAGTTAGCAACAAAGGTTGCAGACATGTTGAAGGAGATGCCAGAAGATTCACAACAGAAACAATTTTCAGAATATTTGCAGTTCATAAAAGCTGCCAATAGAATAGAAAAGCACAGAATGAATTGGCTTGCTTACAGCATAAGCACAAATGCTTTAAACTGTATTCCATGCTTGCTTTTCTCAAATAAAGAGGTTCCCAGTGTGCTCTAAGCAACGGAGAAGGATACAAGATCTCATAAGTATCATGGTGCAAGATCTTTAGCCGCTATAGTCAAGGACTTTGCAATTGTCCTGCAAATAGGGAAAATGGGTGAGGATACTGTCTCAGTTGTGTTCCATCCACTAATACAAAAATACCACAGTTATCTTACACCTGAGTTGGTTAATGAGATTAGACATGCACCGTCTACAAGACACGCTGTTTGTTGAGTGTTGTTCTTCTCACCAAGAAGACCCCAAAAGATCAGAGCCATGCTTTCCTTCCTGCAGCATGGGTTGGAGCAAAGGCTCTCTCCCTCCACCCAAAAATAAATAAATGCTGCTATTTCTGCTTATCACAACCCCATAGGAGGCCATTCGGTAGGGAAGCACAACCTGGTCGTCAGGTTCCTCAGGGGGTAAGAAGGTTAAATCCTCCTGACCCTCCCTCTTGGGATCTGGCTCTGGTGGTTAGAGCACTTGAAAATGTCGCATTGGAGCCTTTGCAGTCAGTGCAATCAGCTCCTCAGGAAAAACCTGATTATGCATCGCACCTGCTGCCTATATATACCCATGTTGCAGGGCACGGCAGATAAATGCCCAATGTGCATTGACTCCTTTAGTTTACACTCGAAGTAGGTCTCTCTGGAGAGATTCTCAATTTGTCAGTCATGTTGTGATATCTATGAAACAGGGAATGTATCCAAGATGTTCTGTGTGAAAGTTTGGACCCCAAGAGAGATTCAGTGTTGCATTTCATTTGCAACTTTGCAAATGAAAGTTTGCAAACTTATATAGTATACATTGTATCAGATATTCAAGATGGTATCTTTTTGACCTCGTTATTGAATTTAGGTCACAAAAATGACAGTCCGTCAGTTTGTTCAGCGTTCAACATGACTTTGGTGCATTTGTTATTACATGTGTATTTGTTTTATATATTTGCAGTTCTTTCTCCAGTAAAGAATGCTCTTGTTGAAACTCTACGCAAACTCCCTTTTCTGCATGATGAGCAATATGCACAACAGACCGGACTGTATGACAAGGACACGCTGGTGGTGCCGTAAGTACCAAGGCAGATGCACACAAATATGCAATCGGGTTAGAAGTTTGTGGAGGTGTTCATCTAGGTCAAGGTCAATCACAATTTTTTTTTGGTTCAGTGGGGCACAAGCCACATCATCAGTAGTACGCACTTGCATCCTTAAGCGTTTCGGCCTTTCATCACTATACACTCTCCACAAGGGTGGCCTGCTGCAGGATGATCAGTCCTCAGATTGTTGCCCGTGCTCCACTGTTCCCAGAATGGATAAAATCTGTGGTTGACTGAGGTATTGACTGATAGGAGTTTTTAATAGTTTAAGAGTTTTGAGAAAGCCTTAGAGAGATAACAAAGTCCTTAACCAATGGTTTGGAAGGGTAGCAGACATGGAAATGAAAGTCACCAAGAATAATGAAACTGTCCGTAAGAGGCACAATGTTAGACAGAAAATTTGGGGAGAGCTCAATTAAAGAATCTCTGAAGCATCAATGTGATCTGAAGATAATTTGTATGTATGTTACATAAAAATAAATTATTGTGATCTGTCTGTTTTACATTTATACTGTACAGAAAAAGTTATGGTTAGGTTTAAAGGTATGAGTGGGATTAGAGACGGTTAAAAAATCTTTTAAACACTTGTGGTCATTTTCCTGCACATTTTGGTCATTTACATTTTTATATTCGCTATAAAATGGATAGGTTTAGGTAATCTAAATCGCTTATCAATATTTAGTAATTCAAGGCACCCAGTAACTTATACCATAAAAGAAAATAATATCACACAATATAAAATATACTAAAATAGAAAATCAGTGAGTTAATCCAGTACATTCAATTAAAAGACCATGTTAGCGATTTTGCACAGTTACTTATATGCAAATGTCTGCAGTCTGCTGCACCTGAAAATATACTCATCCATTGATGCGCACAGTTTTTGCTTTAACTACAGGAGATGCACCTGATGTATTTTTTTAGCCTGTTTTAGTTTATCTAACTAAACTGCATGTTTGCCTATATATGGTCACTGGTTTAAAAATCAGTTTTGTTTTACTTTTAGAGCTTGTTGTCAGTGTTTGGGTATTCATTAAACATTACAGTTTTGCTGTGTGTTTTTTTTTTGTCCACCCCAGACTGTCCAAACAGAATAAGAGGATCGTATATACACTTAAAGAGTATTCACCCCTCCTTGACTCCTGTAATATGACCGCAGATGACTGGGCCACTATTGGAAAAGACATTGAGGTTCTTCCATTTTTTACCATCTTTATGTTTGGCTTTGGCTTGCAGGGCTCTTTGCTTACAGTTTTTTACATTTAGCTGTGTGAAACATAACAGTGTAGATGCATTTTTGCAAGTCACTTGCACCAGTTCACCATAATATTTTTTTCACAGCTGCACACAGTAATTTTCAGTCATGTAATTAAAATAGTGTCGAGCCATGGGTTGGACACAGCTGCATGTAATGACTTTTGACCAGAGCTGATAAATCATTAGATTCTGGTATTATTATTATTATCATAATACAGATCATCTGAATTTCTGAGATTTTGAACATTTCCCATTATTTTACAGGAACACTATGATGATTATAATGGTTTTGTCATCCTGCACGGAACAGACACAATGGCTTACACCGCCTCTGCCCTATCTTTTATGTGTGAGAACTTGGGAAAGCCCGTCATCCTCACCGGATCACAGGTAACACATTTTGAAAGCATAGATTACCCAAAAATCACTTGTTTGTCCTAATGTTGTTCATTTCAATAAGCATAAATTGAGTACTGATACAACCATCTTGTATATGGCAGGTGCCCATCTTTCAGCCGAGAAGTGATGGAAGGGACAACTTCTTGGGGGCACTGTTGATAGCAGGACAGTTTGACATCCCAGAGGTGACTTATACAAGTACTGTAGTAACTGTGTAATAATTATTGTTATAAAATTATTATAAATCAGTTTTAATTGAGTGAGGAGCAGGAAAAAAACCCTTTGTGTCTGTCTGTCTGTATTCACAGGTTTGCCTCTATTTTCATCATAAACTGTACCGAGGAAATCGTGTCACCAAAGTGGACGCTGAAAGCTTTAATGCATTTCTCTCACCAAATCTGCCACCATTAGCCAATGCTGAAGTCGACATCAAAAGTGATTCTATTTCTTCGAAAATGTATAAACAGTCTTTGATTTAAAAAAAAAAAAAGATTAATTTACCTAAAAATTATACTACTACTTCTATTTACTCTTGCCTTCTTGTATGACTTTTTTTTTTTTTTTTGAAGCACGAAAGCCTAGTTTTATAAGAACAAATATGACACTTGTTACTGTCATGAACTGCTCAAGGACACAAAGGCTGACAATCCTAGTTGAAGAAACAAACAAAAGGTCACACAATGAGTCAATCCAAAAAACGACAAAACAGAAAAAAGAAACATAGAGCCAGGATACCAGGGCTAGAAGATGCAGTATGACAAATGCAAGACCTCACAAAAAGTGAATGTATGTGATGTATATACAGTGGGGCAAAAAAAGTATTTAGTCAGTCACCAATTGTGCAAGTTCTCCCACTTAAAAAGATGAGAGAGGCCTGTAATTTTCATCATAGGTATACCTCAACTATGAGAGACAAAATGAGAAAAAAAAAAATCCAGAAAATCACATTGTAGGATTTTTAAAGAATTAATTGGTAAATTCCTCGGTAAAATAAGTATTTGGTCACCTACAAACAAGCAAGATTTCTGGCTCTCACAGACCTGTAACTTCTTCTTTAAGAGACTATTCTGTCCTCCACTCGTTACCTGTATTAATGGCATCTGTTTGAACTCATTATCAGTATAAAAGACACCTGTCCACAACCTCAAACAGTCACACTCCAAACTCCACCATGGCCAAGATCAAAGAGCTGTCAAAGGACACCAGAAACAAAATTGTAGACCTGCACCAGGCTGGGAAGACTGAATCTGCAATAGGTAAGCAGCTTGGTGTGAAGAAATCAACTGTGGGAGCAATTATTAGAAAATGGAAGACATACAAGACCACTGATAATCTCCCTCGATCTGGATCTCCACGCAAGATCTCACCCCGTGGGGTCAAAATGATCAGAAAAACTGTGAGCAAAAATCCCAGAACCACATGGGGGGACCTAGTGAATGACCTGCAGAGAGCTGGGACCAAAGTAAAAAAGGCTACCATCAGTAACACACTGCGCCGCCAGGGACTCAAATCCTGCAGTGCCAGACGTGTCCCCTTGCTTAAGCCAGTACATGTCCGGGTCCGTCTAAAGTTTGCTAGAGAGCATTTGGATGATCCAGAAGAGGATTGGGAGAATGTCATATGGTCAGATGAAACCAAAATAGAACTTTTTGGTAAAAACTCAACTTGTCGTGTTTGGAGGAGAAAGAACGCTGAGTTGCATCCAAAGCGTTGCCCAGCGACAGCCCCAAAACATTACTGCTCTAGAGGAGATCTGCATGGAGGAATGGGCCAAAATACCAGCAACAGTGTGTGAAAACCTTGTGAAGACTTACAGAAAATGTTTGACCTCTGTCATTGCCAGCAAAGGGTATATAACAAAGTATTGAGATGAAATTTTGTTATTGACCAAATACTTATTTTCCACCATAATTTGCAAATAAATTATTTAAAAATCCTACAGTGTGATTTTCTGGATTTTTTTTTCTCATTTTGTCTCTCTTAGTTGAGGTATACCTATGATGAAAATTACAGGCCTCTCTTGCACAATTGATGGCTGACTAAATACTTTTTTGCCCCACTGTATGTGAATGTATAGAGGAAAACATTTGTATGAGCTTTTTTTTTTTTGTCAAATATTCCATATTGTCTTGCAATTAAAATTAGTTCATAAAAACTGCACATGTAATACCTATACAAACATTAAGAAAAAAAGTATGTCTTATTGCCACACACCGCTTGAAATTTCATGTAAACTCCTTTTTGATGCTATTTTGAGTATTATGCTTTATTTCTTACTCTTTAGTTAACTGGGATACTGTGTGGAAAGCCAATACAACCACCAAATTTACTTTTAACGCAGAGATGAACCGTAATGTGGGTGTCCTGCGACTCTTCCCAGGAATCACAGCTGATACGGTAAGGCCGTGTGGTAATGTCTGCCTTAATTTGCTTTTTTGGAAATCTCTTAATTTAGCACATGAACAAGTTCATTATTTTACAATTTATGACATATAAATTATATCTATTCTTTCATTAGGTCAGGGCATTCTTGCAGCCTCCTATGGATGGAATCGTATTGGAGACGTATGGCAGTGGTAATGCCCCAGACAACCCCGATGACCTGCTGAATGAGATCCGTAATGCAACTGAGAGAGGACTAATCATGATTAACTGCACTCGGTGTCTCAGGGGGACAGTCACAACCTCATATGCCACTGGCCAGGTATGGGTGTCTGTTTGAGAAAGGCCTCATGTGGTTGTTTTCTTGGAGTGTGTAATCCTTTAATGTTTTCTCTCAGGCTCTGAGTAAGGCTGGTGTGGTAGCTGGGTTTGATATGACCTCGGAAGCTGCTTTTTCAAAACTGTCCTATGTGTTGGCAAAACAAGAACTCAGTACAGAGGAGAAGAAAAAGGTATGCAAACATGTTTCTTAAAAAATAAATGTAAACCACATATGACATACATTGTAGTTATTCAATTGTTAGCATTTATTCTTCAAGGCAAAAAGCCTTTTATTTTACAAAAATAATTTATTAAATCCTTGCAATGAAAAGGCCAGTATTTTAGAGGCTGATGTTTTTGTATATGTATTTTTTCTGCATTTTGGTTGTACCACATGATATGTTATTAATCTGCATTTTTGTTGTAAATAACATCCAGAAAATGTCCAGACATTTGTTTTAAATTCATTATTAATTAAACCTGCTATTTGTTCATAAGATGTTGAGTAGCAATCTGCGTGGTGAGATGGTGGCTAACCCAGGAGGAGCAGAGCATTTTCTCAGTGACAGTCACCTTATTGAGGGCATTACCTGGTCAGTCAGGTCATTCGAGTTCCTCAACATTAGCTGTAAAGAGGTAAAATAACCTGCATTTTCTCTGTTTCTAACTTTGTTTTGTACTTTAAACACTTGGGAGTAGGGGTGTGCGATAGAAACAATATGCATTGACATCACATGCCCACTGGGACACGACATTGAGACATTGACATGGGGCCAGGATCCAGTTTCTTGAATTTGTATTTAACTCTGAAGATTTGGAAACACGTAATACAAAGCCTTTAACGCTTTATTTGCCAGACACTATAAATATAATACTGGTAGACCTAAGTCTGGATGATCACTTCTGCCTGGCTACAGGCGTGGGAGGATTACTTTAAAAATGTTTTCCGTTACAGTTACAAGTTACTTGATGAAAAAAAGTATAGTAACGTAATCCGAGCACCACAATATGAAAGTAATGTAATCTGATTACTTGTGGATTACTTCAAGGTCACATGTGTAAATGGAGTTAATACATCTCACTTTGCTAAACGATTTCAGTTATTTCAAAAGTCTGACTCCTTACAGGGAAATTCAGTTTTATTATTTATGGAAAACACACATCCACAGAGAAACGTATTGTTAGTGCTGCTCTGATGATATTAGCAGCAAAAAAGTTTAGCAACTTAAAAAGTCACATCTCACTACTGGGGTAGTAACAGCGCGGTTCTGTAAGCATCTGAATTTAGTGTTTCGCTATAGCAGAGACGCTGCTATCGAACACCTGAGAGACAGATATAGTCACAGAGGTAATTCATGCCTAAACTCTTAGGCTCTCTCTCTCTCTCTCTCTCTCTCTCTCTCGCTCAACTGCAATAATTATGTGTTATTGCTGCATCACCACCTCAGATTATTATTGTAATCCCGACTGTATTCCCATTTTTTTTTTTTTACAAAATGTAACTGTAATCGAATTACATTGGTTTTTGACGTAACTACATGTAATCCGTTACATGGGAAATTTCATTTTTCAGTTCAAAATATGTGGGATTTTACCTCATTATCAAAATTTGTTTAGTAATAAAGGTGCTAAAAATGCAGATCTTGTGTGCAAATATATTATGCTATCAGAAGGCAAGATTCATTCATAGTGAATCACCACCTAGTTTGTATATTGTAGATCTATATGATAGAACCATATTAAGATGATTAAGAAGAGGCTGATGAACTGTGATCAACTATATTTTCACAGCAACTTGAAGATGCACTAAAACCTAGTCTGGCCTGTGCTGCTGCTAGGATCAGAGACATTGATGCTTTAGAGGCCTTAAGGAAAATGGTAAGATATTGTTACCAATGCACACTTCTGCACACATTCCTTAGGAATTACCAAATGGGGTTTTATAAGAGAACTGCAGGAGGTTTGTGAGTTAATGAAAAGCTAATAATTAAATTACATAAATGGGGCTGCACAGATAATCAGACTGCCTTACAATAATATCAGGGGGACTGCTATATCTCCTCACACAAGCACTTTTCAAAGCAGCTGTCTCTTGTTTTGGGCCATTCCACCAAATGGGTGCCATTTATGTCCCCAGGACATTATATGTACAAATATGCATAAAAAGTAACAATAAAATACATTTCATTATTAGGCAATGTGTTATCTAACTGCAAATATTAAACATATAAAACAAGCACCTGTCTAAGGTGAAAATGAAGGAATTTGTTGACATTTTTAACATGCTTTTTAAAAGACCCTTGTGTACAGTGAGGGGAAAATTATTTGATTCCCTGCTGATTTTGTATGTCTGACCACTGACAAAGGAATTATCAGTTTATAATTTTATTTGAACACTGAGAGACAGAATAACAAAAAACAAACAAAAAAAATGCATTTCAAAAAAGTTATAAATTGATTTGCATTCTAATGGGTGAAATGAATATTCGACCCCTTCGCAAAACATGATTTAGTACTTGGTGGCAAAATTCTTGTTGGCAATAACAGAGATCAGACGTTTCTTGTAATTGGCCACCAGGTTTGCGCACATCTCGAGGGATTTTGTCCCGCTCCTCTTTGCAGATCCTCTCCAAGTCATTAAGGTTTTGAGGCTGACGTTTGGCAACTCGAGCCTTTAGCGCCCTCCACAGATTTTCTGTGGGATTAAGGTCTGCAGACTAGCTAGGCCACTCCAGGACCTTAATGTGTTCCTTCTTGAGACACTCTTTTGTTGCCTTGGCCATGTGTTTTGGACCATTGTCATGCTGGAATACCCACGACCCATTTTCATTGCCCTGGATGAGGGAAGGTGATTCTCTCCCAAGATGATCCCGTCCATTGACCCTTTGGTGTGGTGCAGTTGTCCTATCCCCTTAGCAGAAAAACACACCCAAAGCATAATGTTTCCACTACCATGTTTGACGGTGGAGATGGTGTTCTTGTTGTTATAGACAGCATTCCTCCTCCTCCAAACATGGCAAGAATGCAGGATTACAGTCCTTCACGGTGTAGTGTGTTACCAATTGTTTTCTTGGTAACTATGGTCCCAGATGACTAGAGCTCATTGACAAGATCCTCCTGTGTAGTTGGGCTGATTCCTCACCCTTCTCATGCTCATTGAAACTATGAGGTGAGATCTTGCATGGAGCCCCAAACAGAGGGAGATTGACAGTAATTTTGTGTTTCTTACATTTACGAATAATCGCACCAACTGTTGTCACCTTCTGTTCAAGCTGCTTGGCGATGATCTTGTAACCCATTCCAACATTGTGTAGGTCTACAATCTTGTCCCTGATATTCTTGGACACTCTTTGGTCTTGGTTATAGTGTAGAGCTTGGAATCTGATTGATTGATTGTTTCTGTAGACAGGTGTCTTTTATACAGGTAAAAACTAAATAAAATAGATTAGGAGCACTCCCTTTAAGAGAGTGCTCCTAATCCCAGCTTGTTACCTGTGCAGGGAGGTTGGGATGTTCACTTTCAGTTCTATCAGGTTAAAGTTAGCAACTAATAGGGCAACAAACATGGGTGGGTTGTGGTTTGGGATGAGGACAAGGTGGTGGCGAAGGGTAGGCAAGAATTTAGGCAGATGACCAGGGTGGCAACAACAGAGAGGGGAGCCAGGGAGAAGACCGAAAGGACATGTAACAGGAGGAGCCAGGTGGGACCCAGGCCGCAGCCATGAAGGCAAACTATGGTGGAGCTGACAGAGGGAGAAGCCATGGTGGAGAAACGGGGGCCAACCAGGTATAAGAGGAGCCCATAGTGGAGACAGAAAGCAGATGAGCCAGGGTGAAGGATCCAGAGAGCCAAGGCGGAGTACATGGCTCTGGCGAATAAGGCGGAGTCAAGGATCTGGAAGGCCGTGGTGGGGCCAGAGCGACAGAGGATTAAGGTGGAGCCAGAGAGAAGGAGAAGCCTGAAAGAGCCAGAGGGATATAGGGACAAAGCGCAACTAGAGAAGTGGAGTCCCAAGGCGGCAGATTGTTGATGGCTGACCAAGACGGAGCCAGAGGGATGAGGGAGCCTGGCGGAAATGGTGGACTGATGGGCCACACTCAAGAAGAGGGAGCTAGAAGCCATGGTGGAGCTGCTGGGTTGACAAGCCAAGGCGAAACTGAACTCAGATTTTATTAACAGAAGGATAGACAAGGGTAACTAACAACTACTAAATGGATACTGTGAATGGATAAAATGCAAACGACTGATAAATGAAGAATGAGGAATTAATAAATGTAAATGTAATATAAATTCCCAACCCTGCTTAGCTTCAGTGGGCGACCAGTCTTGGTCTACAGGGTGACATGGCTATAGCAAATCAGCTGTGCAGGTTCAAGATACTAGACATAACTTATGTCTTCTATACAGGGCACTGACCTGAGCAAAGCAGATTATGATGGCCGCACTCCCCTTCATATTGCCACCTGTGAGGGGTATGAGAATGTAGTAAGATATTTGCTGGATAAAGGGGCCACTGCCTATGCCAAGGATCGCTTTGGTGATACACCTCTTTACAATGCTATTCGCTTGAGGTAAGACTGATTTACAGATGTAGACCCAAAATACAAATTCCGTCATCATTTAATTACCCTTATGTAATTCGAAACCTGTTACAAATGTCTTTTTTCTGCTTAACATGAAAATATCTTTTGAAAAATCAAAAAAGCCAAATGTGCTCTGTATAGACACTAGATTCTCCCATGAGAGCCAAACACGCTCATGCAAATGCTTGTTGTTCCTTGTTAAAGGTGAAGCAAAAATCAGGCTTCTGCCAGCACAGAGCCAAACGTTGGCTCCTTTGCAATGAACCTTTATGGGCAGCCCTCACGTAGCACAATTTTTTTTTTTATTTAACTTTATTTAACCAGGAGATCTTATTGAGATTTAAAATTTTACAAGAGAGACCTGGCCAAGGTAACAGCCATTCAGTAAGACCATTTTAAAATGCAACAAATGCACATTACAACAGTATTTAAGCATACCCTCTCAATAAAAACAATTACAAGCTTCCAATACCAGCCTCTTTATGATGCCTTTAAATTGCCACCACTTGACACAAATTTATCTAAATTTATCAGATTTATCAGTCAATGGTGTACTCTATACTCCCAGTTATATTACAGGACTGCCTACACAAAACCTGCATTGGCCCAAAGGTAAAATTTGCTCTGGGCTGCTCACAAAGAGCCCGCAGTAAGCCGGCTGGGCAAGCCAACACTGAGCATGTTTATGTTTGTGTAGGCTGTCTCTAGCCCACTGTGCCTGCAAAAAGGCAGCATGGGCCCCACAGGGACTCATTTGCAGAGAGTGCTACATTATCCAAAAAAAAAACCACAAGCACTGTTACAAAACAGAAAAACATGTACAAGTTGATTCTTCCTTTACCAGCTTATTGATCAAAAATCAAAAAATGTCCTCATTGACACTAAGGTCTGCAACTTCAAGATGAATAAAAGAGCAAAGCGTAACTAAACGGCATTGTGCCTATAAGCCTCTCTCATCGACATCCAAATGTTTCCATTTTTTTGCCATGTAATATTTGGTTGCTGAACTTTTATCCATGATGTAAACATGTATTTGTACTTCACTTGTGTTCCAATATTCATCTAAATCATCCTTTACATGTGCAAAAAAATGTATCATGTTTCAAGCATGCCACTAATGATGTTACGGCTGCATGGTCCTATGGATTTGGAGTGTTTTCACAAGTGCTTCAGGCAGCGCTCATGCTGATGGCATTACAGTGTCCACTAGAGGACAAGATTTCTTAAAGGGAACCCAATTTTAATAGATTTTTCTCTGTGTATCTCTTTTCTATATCTGTAGGCACACAAATGTTATGAAACTGCTGAAGAGACGTGGAGTTCACTTTTCCCAGGAAGAAGTGGAAAGTGTTAAAAACACGTTGTACAGGTCTCATTTACCTACACTCATTTCTTCACAATCCCCCTTCTCCTATTGCTTTTATAAAACTGAGAACACAGCAATTTGATAAATGACAACCATAACAGCACACATATATCTGGACTATGTCGAACAGAATCCCAAAAGTTCCATCGGCAAGATGTAGCTCAGAGGGTGCTTGCTAATTGGGAGTATGTTGCAGACGTTGGCATTTGACCACAAATGCTCTCCGGCCAATGTTTGCCCTGCTGAAAAAAACGGCTAAGGAAGTGCCCAAAATCCCTCTAAAGCCAGCCTGCTGTCCAGCTATGACCAGTTACAACCAGCCAAAGCTGTAAATACTGCATGGGCATAGTTCACTGGCATTTTGCTCATCAACAGCGGTTCTCAGTTGCAGTCCTCACGACCCCCCGCTCTGCATATTTTGCTTGTCTCTCTTATTTAACACACCTGATTCAAATTACCAGCTCGATAGATAAGAGTTCCATTTCTGAACAGTGTTCCAGTTGACGTGGTCCCCAGTGTTAATTTCTTTGACTAATAAAGCTAAAAACTTTGACGAAATTGAGAAGAAAATGAGAACAATTTGTTTTGAATTGCAAAAAACTATGATGAAGATCTATTGACATTTCCGTCAACGAATAAAAACGAGATGAAAATGTTAGGGAGGGACAATTTGGGACGAGATTCATTCAGAACGAATCTGCTGCGTAGTTACCAGGTTAGATGCACACATTTGAACTGTAACATAGCCTATTGATCTATCCAGTGGGACATAAGCTGGCATTTGCTGCACTTCTCATAAAACATTCGAAAATGTCAGTATCTAGGAGTAAGAGAAGAGACATAAGGATAAATTTGACACAAACGAGAACCCAATTCGTTCCAGTTTACAAACACAGAAACAGCGCCTCTCACGCAGTGCATGAGCAGCCTACTCTCTTGCTTCTCATGATCAGAGAAATACAAACAAAATTTTGTCGAATTTCTGTTTTGATGAGTATTAACGTTAACACATTCGGTTATGTCTTATATCAGTACATTGCGTCCATGCGTTTGGTTTTAAAGTGACAGCACTGATGTTAATCAAGCAACAAAAGAGAGAAAATCACTCACTGCTCTTTACTAAGTCACTTTAGTAGCCCTAATAAAGATGAATCTAAATTGATTTATATAAGTATGTCTGCTTTAAACAATGAAGAATGTTGTAAACAAGTTGTTATCATAAAGGTGCATAATTAGGCTATTTAACCACTGGTATTTCATTGAAAAGAAGACTAGATCTTGTTTCTTCATGAGAAGTGGTTTCATTTTAATGTTGTGTGTCATATATCATGATAAAATCTTTATATCAAACCTACACAGTAAGTTTGGTATTTTTAGAGAAATGCTTAATAAATGCATTACACTGTAACTAAACCCATTAGATTTTAGCTGACTAAATCTATTGCCTATCTTATCTTATGATATTTAGTAGACTAAAATTAGACTAAAACATTCAGATGTATATATAATACATTCAGATGACTAAAATATGACTGAAACTCCATAGCTTATGTCACAACAATTCAGTGTTCAACCACATAAAATTTATTTTAGGTTTCAGACATTAAAAACTAGCAAAAAAAGACTTTGTTTATGAGTTTGTTAAATACGCTGGTGTCTATGGAAAACAACAATAATAATTCACTTTATTCTTCTCCTTGTTTAACGGTAACTTACTTATTGTATTCTGAGAGAAATGGGTGAATTTATGTGATGTTAAACCAAAGTTCTAATTTCAGGGTTAGCCCCCCAGAGAATCATAGAAGCCCCCATAGTGTGCCCTGGCACCAGGACTGCGCAGACAGCTTGAACACACTTAAAGCCACACACTCACCTGAAAATGTATATTGCTTTTTATAATACTTATTTCAAAGCAGATTCACAGAAAATGCATGTTTCAAGGTTACAATTTAAGAATATCCTTTAAACAGTCAGAGGTCACTTCATCTCACAGGGGAAGATCATCTTCTGGCAACAAAGTTAAGTACAAATGACAGTATAATTTAAAGATAAATCAAGTCATGTTCAGTTCAACACTATCCTTCAATGATGCAAAAAAAGTGTCTCTTTGTCATTTTGTCAAAACTCGTCATTTAATTCTGAATCATCCGGTAGAGTGTTGCTTAAAAAAATAAAACAGGATATATAGTTCAGAATCAGAATGAGCTTTGCGCATACAAGGAATTTGTTTTTGTGTCCTTAGCTACCAGTACACAAAGACATCAGCAACACAGAGACAATAAAAATAGGATACACATATGTAAAAATAAAAAAATAAATATATATAGTAAAATAAATTGTCAAGTCAAGTCAAGTCAGCTTTATTTATATAGCGCTTTTTACAATTCAAATTGTGTCAAAGCAACTTTACAGTATCAAATGGGAAAGTAATATATCAATAATTCAAAAAGAAACTTTAAACAATTTTAGTTTGAGGAAATTAATCAATAGTTCCAAATTAATAAATAGTTTGGCCCCAATTTATTTTTCCCCAATTTAGTTGTTGTCCCCCACTGAGCAAGCCATAGGCAACAGTGGCAAGGAACCAAAACTCCATGGAGATGGAGAAAAAAAAACCTTGGGAGAAACCAGGCTCAGTCAGGGGGCTCAGTTCTCCTCTGACCAATAAACAAATAGTTTGTACTCTACAGACTACAGACCTGTAGAGGTGGTCTATATGTACTGACCCACCATCTGGATACAAACTGGATCAAGGGAAACTGCAGTGGCCAACTCTTCAGGATTCATACTGGATCTGACCACGGAATAAGCAGGAGACAGACAATATTAGCATAGATTCCATTTTACTTGCAAATAGTGAAATAAATAAGTGGTATGTATAGTTGTGCTAAATGATAGAATGGAAAGAGATGCAGGGATGTGTTAGGATGGGGTGTAACAAATAAATAAGGTTATTGCACATATTTTTATTGCACAATGGGATGAACATTTAGCTGTTCATAAGGTGGATTGCCTGGGGGGAAAACTATTTTTGTGCCTGGATGTCCTACTATTTGGGGATCTGTATCGCCGGCCAGATGGCAAAAGTTCAAAGAGGGGATGGCTTGGATGTGAGGGATCCAGAGTGATTTTCTGAGTTATTTTCCTCACTCTGGATGTATACAGTCCTTGAAGGGTGGGCAGGGGAGCACCAATGATCCTCTCGGCAGTCCGAACCGTTCTATGTAATGTTCTGATGAGACAAAGCAGACAGTTATTGATGTGCACAGAACAGACTCGATGACAGCTGAGTAGAACTGTTTTAGCATCTCCTGTGGTAGGTTGAACTTTTTCAGCTGGCGAAGGAAGTACAACCTTTGTTGAGCCTTTATTACAATGGAGTTGTCGTGAGTGTCCCACTTCAGGTCCTGGGAGATAAAAGATCCCAGGAACTTAAATGTCTCTACTGTAGCCACAGTGCTGTCCATGATGGTGAGTGGGGAAAGTGCAGGGGGGTTCCTCCTGAAGTCCACAATCATCTCTATAGTTTTGAGCGTGTTGAGCTCCAGGTTGTTATGACTGCACCAGACAGCCAGCTCTTTAACCTCCTGTCTGTAGGCAGACTCGTCAGCGTCCTGAATGAGGCCGATGAGTGTGGTGTCATCTGCAAACTTCAGGAGTCTTTAGAGGTGCAATCATTGGTGTAGAGGGAGAAGAGCAGAGGTGAGAGAACACAACCCTGATGGGTGCCAGTGCTGATGGTGCAGCTCCTTGACATAACTCAGAGAAAGGGTGAATATTGTTCATTTACAGATATTAGAGACATTGAAATCCTTAAAGACAATATAAGAATATTATTTATCAGTTTTGTATGTCCATTTACAGTTAGCATCATCTGAAGTCTCTCTGCGTATTGCTGTCTTCTGAGGTCTTTACAAGTGATGTTGGATCCAAACTGGAACTGGCATGATCTCTGGTAAACTTGGGATGGGCATTCCCAAGATAGAAAGAGGAAAGAAATAGGAGTATGTTTAGCATACCTGCTGTTCATATTTTTTCAGACAAAAGCTGATTTACTTTGTCACACATTACTGGAGTGCAAGGTTATGAGATGTGTTATGTGAATACTTAGCTAAAAATATGTATTTTAATCTAATTTAAACAAAAAGAGTGTGCCTGAGCCACAGACATTATCAGGAAGCCTATTTTAAAGTTTAGAAAAGTAAAATACAAAAAAGCTGTACTTTCTTTAGTGGACTTTGATATATCCTCAGTATTATCAATAGTCCAGAGATTAAACAAGTCTGCAATGCCTGTGGAGACCAAGCGATCAATTATTCTACCAAAAGATCTTCACATCTCTACCCTTATCCCTCAACACATACATGAACAGTATTCTGCAATTCTGCAGCCCGCAACTCTGCAGCCGCTTTAAGACGATTCGTAGCCAGAAGAGGTCAAGTGCTGCATATTCAATCTGATAATGGAACCTGGTGGGTGCAAAAAGAGAGTTACAGAATTTACTTTCAGAATGGAACCAAAGCTCAATCCAGAAGGCAATGCTCCAGAAAGGAACTGAGTGGACATTTAATCCTTCAGGAGCCTCACAACATGGGGGAATATGGGAGAAGCTCATTTGAATGGTGAGGCAGACCTTATCCTTATATTCTAAAACAACACACCCTTGATGATGAAGAATTACATACACTCTTTTGTGAGGTAGAAGCAATCCTGAATAGCCATCCATTTCCACATGGTCTGATGACCATCATGACCTTGAACCTTTGACACAAAATCACATTCTCCTGCTAAAGTGTAGTCCTGATTTACCTCCTGGATTGTTTCAGAAGTCAGATTTATACACCAGACATCGATGGAGGCAAGTACAATATTTGGCAGACCTATTTTGGAAGAGGTGGTCCCAAGAGTACTTACCATTATTGCAAGAACGACAAAATGGTTTATATTGGAGATGTGCTAGTCATAGACGGTTCAGCACCTTGTGGATCATGGCCTATTGGAAGAGTAACAGAAGTTCTACCTGATTCCAAAGGACTTATATGAACTGTTAAACTTAAAGGTCTACTGAAGTGCCTTGAAACACGCAGGGTTATTCCATGTGGTGACGTGATTTCAACTGAAACAGGAAAAAAGGACGAGCCATATCAAGCAGCCCCGCCCACTTTTTAAAATAACCAATGGCGTTCGATTTATATCTGTTTGGGCCAGAGCTGTTGTGCTCGGTTGAGCTGCATTTGACAGCTTATGACAGCCACAGTCTAATAGACCAGTGGTTCTCAACCGGGGGTGGCGGAACGGGGTACGCGAACAAAATGCTGAGCTTTGCCATTCATTTAATTCTACCACAATTTAAAGTAACATTAAAACCGAGCATGTATTTCTGACAAGCTTTTATTATAAAACAGGAAAATGGGAATGCCGTGAACAGTCAAATTGCATCAAATTACCTCATCTCTTGCGGTCAAAACTGACTGTATCCACACCAGAAGTGTGCCTATGGTAAGATGCCCACAGAGTGTGCCGCTTTAGCAAAACGGGCTGCTGTTCATTGCGTCTTTAAAGTAGCTCTGTAGCACTGTAAGCTACATAAAGTTCGATTTAAGAAACTCATTTCAATAGAGAAACATGTCCTGTGCGAGTTATTTTTCATGTTTAAAATACGAGCAAGAACGCAGTTTTCTCTGAATATACAATCGATTGCAAATTTTGATTTTATATAACAGTTCAACAAAAATGTATTATTAAGTGAGCATTTTACATTTTAAATATAGCTTACATTACTGTTTATGTTTTCAACAAAACAGTTGCAACGAAATCCGCAAAAGAAGTGGGCGATTGAATTTGAACGATTCGGAGAGTCAGTGAACCATTTGCTTCCTTACTGAATGAAATACGCGACGTCTCACTCATTAAGATGCTCATACTGCCTCCTACTATTTATTAATATTAATATTAATATTGGACAATATTTGGCCAAGATAAAACTATTTGAAAAGCTGGAATTTTCAAAATATTGATAAAATCACATTTAAAGTTGAAAATCAAGTTCTTAGCAATGCATATTACTAATCAGAAATTAAGTTTTGATATATTTACAGTAGGAATTTTACAAAATATCTTCAGAGAACATGATCTTTACTTAATATCCTAATGATTTTTGGCATGAAAGAAAAATTGGTCATTTTGACCCGTACAATGTATTTTTGGCCATTGCTACAGGTATACCTGTGCTACTTCAGACTAGTTTTGTAGTCCAGGGTTACATAATAATACACTTAATAGAATATTAAGATGCCTCTATAAAATCTAAAATTCATGTGTACATCAATTTAAAGGGGGGAATTTTTATCCCTTAATGGAAAAGGTGTGATTTAAGTGGGGGTACTCAGAAGAATGTTAAATGCACCAGGGGGTACACCACAGTAAAAAGGTTGAGAACCACTATAATAGACTACCTCATAGATTGAATATGAAACTCTTACTAACAAAATAGTGATCATAATCATGCTGAGGCTGAGTAGTTTAATACATGCCGACTCGCGCATATGATCTGCTCTGTGCTATCGAGTCTCTGGACCGGGGTCAAAGTCCGGAGTGTACTGCGCGCTGCCACAGTTCGTGTGAAAAAACGCAAATCCAGACCTAATTTGCCCCATGGAAGGCATAATTACACTGTCTGGATCGTTCCCTATCGCCTACATTGCGCACTACCTGCCATTCCCCGTAGAGAAAGTACAAACTCTGTTAACAAGTGACGATCTCAGCCGCAGCTTCAGCATGTATTAGTGTAGGGGGCAGGACGATACGGATTCTAGAGAGCATTTGATTGGACAGAAGGTTTGATGAGAATCTTGAAGTGCAGCATGATGTCATAAAATTTGTTGATTCATATTGGCGGAAGTGACGAGACTGTAAGTTTTGAATGCTCATATCTTGCACATGTGAATTTTGTCGTTGTTTTGGAGCACACTAGCTTATAGATCGCCTTAAGGCTAACATATTCATACCAAAAGCTAAAAAACTTTAATTTTGATTTCATGGGGGACTTTAAACTTTGCCTGCTGGTGGAAGATGCTGAAAATTAGGTCTGAATCTTAGCAGTAATGACTAAAGATTAAATGATGACTATTCCTTTTTTTCTTGTATAGACACATTTGGCTCCATTTACATTTAATGTATTGTAATTGATGTTTAAACCCTCAATTAGGGGCCGGGTGTAGGAGCCGTACTTAATATCTTATTTAATTTTTCTACATGTTCATTAAAATATCAGTTTTGTTGTTATATTGTTAATGTTGTTTATTTCTTTGAGTGTGTGCCCTCTCTAGGTGTACACAGTTTTTTGACCATGTGATGTGCGCATGGAGCAACAAGCCAGCAAGCAGCCTTTAAGTTGCTTGTTTGTTTTAAGTTGTTTGTTTTGATTTAATAAACTTCAGTTATTGTTTGGAACATCAGCAAGCCTCTCTGGATCTAGGGACAGATTATTGGATCAACACCTCCCACAATGGCCAAGAAACAAGGGACAAAATTGGAGATTTGAAGCTTGTTTTTACCACTACATTAGCAGTACTTTTTAAAGTAACTACTGTGATCGTTAGCTAAACAAGTTGGTAATGAGCCACAGTCTCTTTACCTGTACTATAGTACCCAATGTACTTTGCTAGTAACTTTTAAGAGACACAGAATTGACAAAATTATATGTTTTTCTAATTTACCTCAAGCTAAACCCAAAAACCACAGATATTGCTGGAATGAGTCACATTCTCTCTTATGGGTTGCAAAGAGACAAATGCCTGGCGGTTACTTCTTAGATTATAGTTAAGGAGGAAGATGTTTCAATCTTATGTCAATGTCGGCCAGAAGTATGTGTGCTGTCTGGGAAATGTTTTTATTTTTATCATTCAGTAGTAATAGTAATAGTATTACTAATTTATTTTATTACTTTTCTCCCACAACGTAGTACAGTTGATTACTTCAACACATTAAAATAAGGTTTAGTAGATGTGCTTATGTACACAAATCAGATGTACTGAACACATAAAAGAACTGGTTGTCTTCAGATTATGAACTTACTGTCAATACATACACACGGTAACTCTGTTATGATTGATGATTGCACATTTAGAGATTCTAATGTGTTTTACAGTCTTGCAGCAAGAGGTGACTTGGAAGAATTAAAGACTTGGGAATCTGCTGGGATTGAACTGATCAGGTGCAATTATGTACCAAAGCTAATTATAGTGGTGAGTTAATGCAGGTATTTAACTATAACCAAACAATCGATGGTCTCAGTGACATTTCATTCATATTGCTAAATGAAATGAGTTACTAGACACTGTTGCATTGGATAAAATCTTCTTTATATTCTGTATTGTCAAAGCAATATTTACATATTGAGATATTCACACAAAAATTACATTTTAATGACTAAATTAGGTATTTGATCCCCTATCAGCCAGCAAGATTTCTGGTTCCTAGGTTTCTTTTATACATGTAACGAGCTAAGATTAGGAGCACTCTCTTAAACGGAGAGAGCAAAGCAATTGTCAAAGCAATATCATAATGTTAACAAATGTCATAAATGCTTTTTGTAATCATTCATAAAGGTTTCTCTCAACTTTAGGCAAAAGCTGCAGGACATAGGGATTTTGCTGATTACTTGAAGCAGGCTACTCTGTGCCAGACTCAGGTAGGGAACATTTACTAATATATGGGGCACTGACATGTCACTACTTTCTATATCTATTAATTAATTCTAAAATAATAAATTACATGAGTTTAACTCCTCAAAAATGTAATGATACTAATAAATTGATTTTTTGTTGTTGTTGTTTAACATATATTACAGAATATATATATATATATATATATATATATATATATATATAATTTTTTTTTTTTTTTTTTTTTTTTTTTTTTACATAAAATAACAAAATGAAATACTTTATAAACTTAGAAATAATGCAGTTCTAAGGATATTTTATTACGTTTTACCTGATAGTTACACCACATGGTTATTGTCATTAAACTGAACCTTTTTTACACACTATGCAAAATGTACATTTCTAGTTTTGCATGTATTTTTTTTTAAGTTTTTACCTTAAGTAGTTTGTTTCAAATGGATTGACAGGAATTGTCAGAAATGGATGTATTCCATTAAATTATGCTCATTATGTATTTTACAAGTTTTTGTTACTTTCACTGTTAATTTGCTCTGTGGTAGAACACCTTTAATGGCATTAGAGGTGCTTGATTGAGGGGGCTCAGTAATGTAATCACTAGACATTTTGCTGTAATAATGCAGGGAACCACTGGTTATATTATTTATGTAACTGTGATGAACATATTTTTGGAAATACAAGTTGCAGAACACTCATGAAGCAAGTAAAACATGCACAGAATGAAAGGGACATGTATAGACTAATGCATTTCACACAGGCTGCTAGTTTCACTTTCATCATAAAGTCATGTGCAGTGAGGGAAAAATTATTAGTCTATAATTTTAATGGTAGGTTTTTGAACAGTGAGAGACAGAATAACAACAACAAAAAAGTTATAAATTGATTTACATTTTAATGAGTGAATTAGGTAATTGATCTCCTATTATTCAGCAAGATTTCTGGCTCCCGGGTGTCTTTTATACATGTAACAAGCTAGATTAGGATCACTCTCTTAAAGGGAGAGACACCTGTCCACAGAAGCAAGCAATCCATCAGATTCCAAACTCTCCACCATGGCCAAGACCAAAGAGCTGTCCAAGGATGTTAGAGAAAAGATTGTAGACCTACACAAGGCTGGAATGGGCTATAAGACCATCGCCAAGCAGCTTGATAAGAAGGTGACAACAGCTTATGCGATTATACGCAAGTGGGAAAAACACAAATGGAGTAGCCTAGTTAGCCAGACCTGGTGGCCAACTACAAGAAATGTCTAAACACTGTAATTGCCAACAAGGGTTTTGCCACCAAGTACTAAGTCATGTTTTGCAAAGGGGTAGAATATTTATTTCACTCATTAAAATGCAAATCAATTCTAACTTTTATGAAATGCATTTTTTTTTTATTTTTGCTGTTGTTGTTGTTGTTGTTGTTGTTGTTGTTCTATCTCTCACAGTTCATAAACCTTTCATTAAAATTATAGACTGATAATTTTTTGTTAATGGGTAAACGTACAAAATTAGCTCACTAAATATTACTTAGAAATTTGTTATTTGAACAGACTTTGCTTTTTCAGTGAGCACGAATGGAACTCGAGTGGAACGCAATGTTCATCTGAATATTGAACAGTGCATCACACAGCGCAGCAACAACGGCTGGAGGGGGATGTAAAATGCAATGAGTTTGCTTCCTTATGTAAAGTAGTAGTTACTATGTCTGTTTTTGAAGCTATTGATTGCAAAATTTTGGAAGAAATAGTACAGCACCTTAAATCTTCAACCTGCTACCTTGACATACTTCCCACATCTTTTTTTCAAAAGTGTGTTTAACTGTTTAGAAGCAGATCTCTTAGAAGTGGTGAACACCTCACAGCTTTCTGGGACTTTTCCAAACTCCCTGAAAACTGCAGTTGTTTAGCCCTTCTGAAAAAGAGCAGTCTTGATAACACAATATTGAGCAACTATAGACCAAATCTTCCTTTTATAGGCAAGGTTATTGAAAAGGTATACTACTACATAAATTCAAATGGTTACCTAGACAATTTTTAATCTGGTTTCCGACCGCATCACAGCACAGAGACAGCACTCATAAAGATAATAAATTATATTTGCCTAAATTCTGATTCTGGCAAAATATCAGTGCTGGTACAAGACCTTAGTGCTGCGTTTGAAACTGTCGATCGTAACATTCTTGAGAGACTGGAAAACTGGGTCGGCTTTCTGGGATGGTCCTTAAATGGTTCAGGTCATACTTAGAAGGGAGAGGCTATTATGTGAGTATAGGAGAGCATAAGTCTAAGTGGACGTCCATGACATGCGGAGTCCCACAAGGCTTAATGCTTGCGCCGCTCTTGTTTAGCCTGTATATGCTCCCTCTAAGTCAAATAATGAGAAAAAAACTAATTGCATATCACAGCTATGCAAAATAACATTACATCTCAAAAACATTGCAACAATTAAATATTTTGTTTCCAGTCAAGACTTGTAAACTTGTTAATGCCTTTATCACCAGCAGGGTGGACTATTGTAATGGTCTCCTCATTGGTCTTCCCAACAAGACCATTAGACAGCTGCAGCTCATCCAGAATGCTGCTTTCAGAATTCTGACCAGAACCAGAAAATCAGAGCATATCACACCAGTCCTCAGGTCCTTACACTGGCTTCCAGTTACATTTAGGATTGATTTTAAAGTACTTTTACTCATTTATAAATCACTCAATGGCCTAGGACCTAAATACCTTGCAGATATGCTCACTGAATACAAACCTAACAGACCACTCAGATCACTAGGATCGAGTCAGAAATACCAAGCGTTCACACAAAAGGGGAATCTGCCTTTACAGTCTTATGGAAAAGTTTAGGCACCCCTTGATAAATAACAGATTTTGGTGATTTTTTAATTGAAAAGAAGGTAACACAGTATCACTTGGAAATGGAAAAAATGCACATTTTCAGCAAACATTGATGCATAGTTACTTCTTATGCCATAAATTGAACAAAAATAAAAAAAATAAAAACATTATTATGGCACTGTGCAAAAGTTTGGGCACTCTAAGAGTTCCAGAGTCTCAGATTTTTTTTACAAGGTTTCAGACCTTAATCAGCTTGTTAGATCTGATGCAGAAAAGAGATGGCAGTTCAGGGGAACTGTGGAGTTCAAGATGAGATCTGGAAGACCAAGAAAACTCTCGGAGAGAACTGCTCGTATGCTCAAAACCCCCATCTGACTGCAAAAAACCTGCAGAAAGATTTAGCAGACTCAGGAGTGGTGGTGCACTGTTCCACTGTGCAGCGATGCTTGCACAGACAAGACCTTCATGGAAGAGTCAGCAGAAGAAAACCTTACCTGCATCCCCATCATAAAATCATATGTCATAAGTATGCAATACGACATTTACAGAAGCCTGATGCGTTTTGGAAACAAGTGCTGTGGACTGATGAAGTTAAAATAGAACTCTTTGGCCACAATCAGCAAAGGCATGTTTGGAGAAAAAAAAGGAGCAGCATTTCTTGAAAAGAACACCTTGCTAACTATTAAGCATGGGGGTGGATCTATCATGCTTTGGGGTTGTGTTGCAGCCAGTGGCACAGGAAACATTTTATGATTATTTTAACTCATCTTAAGTTTTTATGATTATTTTATTTCCTTTTATGTAAAGCACTTTGAATTACCATTGTGTATGAAATGTGCTATATAAATAAACTTGCCTTGCCTTTGCCTAAAACCTGAACGCTGCCAGGCAGTGTGGTGTGCCACACATTTTCGCCTCATATTTTAGTCTGAAAACTTTGACCCATAATTTTTGGCAGCAAAAATTTCAGTGCATGCCTACAAAACTTAAGGTTTTTGAGGAAAACATTCCAGAATTTTTGTCCATATAGTGATAGGAACCGGTTTAAAGGTCCAAATTGCTGTTTCAGTGCAGCTTCAAAGGGCTCCACATGATCCTGGCCAAGGAATAAGGGACTTATCTAAAGGAACAATCAGTCATTTTCCAAAAAAATTTAGAATTTATATACTTTTTAACCACAATTGCTCGACTTGCACTAGCTCTGCGATGCTCATCAGAGACTTGATATTAAGAATGAATAATTATTAACTGATAATCTATTATTCATATGGGCTGGTGGTCATATAGCGTATGCCTGCGAATACGGGACAAACGGCTTTCATACAGGATGCTTCTTTGATGCTTTAAATAAGGGCATCCATATTTCAACCCCAGTGGCATGACAGTACCGGCCCTTGCGGCCAAAAACAGACCGGCCCACCGCAAATTCTCTCGGTGCTCCTGATTAGCCAATCCGGGCCTGCTAGGAAATTGCTCTTTTACTGCGCCAGATGGCCAGAATGCTTCTTCCTCTGCCTTGTATGTTGGCGAGCGGCTTCCTTCTTCTTCTTCACTTTCGGCTTCTTGATAGCAGAGTCATGAGCCTTCAATGTGACTACATAATGCGTGGACACAGAGCTAGTACAAAATAAGCATTTGAGGTTAAAAAGTAATTTTTTTCATTTTTTTTTTGTTGAAAATTACAGTGTTACAATAGTGTTATAAAAATGCATATATACTATATATATATAGATTTTTTGTTTTTTTAAAGACTGTTATGTCTGTAACGAGTGTCCAGCTAGTGGAGTAATATATCAATGAACTGACAGCTCAGGTGCCCAGATTATGCAGAGCTGTAATAGCTGCTAATGGTGGATATTTTTGATGAATCGAAAATGTATGTTTTTTCTATGTATAAACTGTTAATGTAATAAAATGTTCATAGTTTGTGTTGTTCCTTATCAGTGCAAAATTATCACAAATGCCATTATTGTCCAAAACCCAACTTGGACCAACCCGAGCATTTCCAAATATTTGGAGGGCAGTGTATAACACAAATGTCATGTGAAAAATCTCTCTTTCTCTCTCTCTCTCTGTCTCACATATACCAACACAGCAAAAAGACGTTCAAGAAAGTGGATGCTGCAATATGAGTTAAAGTGCTTGTCTTGTAATTGGAACATCCACTGCTGTGATAAAGACACAGACACAGGTAATGTGACATGAAATGTTCTGTATTTGTGGCATGATTGGTGTTTAACTCTTACCAAAATCAGCAGCTATAAGTTAACAAAAATCACCTTGTCTTTTTTTGCAGCCAGTATATGAAGAGAATGAGAAGGTAAATTGTGCGTTTAGGTGTACTTTGTTCAGCACACTTAATGTGTAACTGTTCAGGTGCAGTTGTATTTTACACTGTTTTGTGCTGTAAACCAACAGTGTTCATAAATGGTTCATAAAAAACTGTGATTGTGAATGAGATGAAGTAAAGATACATTAATACTTTACAAATGGAGATGTTGGTCTGAACAGAATAGAGAATAGTGTTGAAAACTGCATGAAAGTTTCCAAAAATATATTGGACAATTGTTAAACTAATTGCAATTGCAAACTGAACATTGCATTACTACTTTGCATTACTAGAGTGGCAAATGGAAAGGCCTGCTTTCAGTCACTTCCTACTACTTGGATAAGCATTCTCTTAAAACATAAAGAACTCAATCCATACTTTAATCAGAAACAAAATTTCTGTATTGTGATGTTGTAATATTACAGTAAAACACTCATACAGTATATACTATTTATGTACAAGCACATTATTTAAACTTTATTACAGTACATATACTATAGCTGCTAATTTCAGACAATATATGTCATAATTTCAGTGTGATGTATTTGTTTCAGTGTAGAATGAATTTAGACATTTGAAGTCTACTTCAGAGAACTACCAACTGTTATTCCTTCAATCCAGTATTCTTCATGTGTTCACATACTGAATCTGCTGTATTACCTCTGCTGCTGTCTTAATGTAAAATTATTTGAAATTTTAATTTTAATTTGGTTTTATGTACCATATTTACAGAGATGCAAAACAAAAAAGTAAAATAGCTAATTATGTGAGTAACTAATTCACTGATAGTAAACCAAAATGCATAATAAAAGAATATCAATGTTTTTCCTTGTTCTTTAGTTTTGTTCTTCAGTAAATCTGTTTCCTATTCATGGTTGTGATGTCACAAAGAACAAATGGGTAACACTTTATTTTAAGGTATCTATAATACAGAGTAATTACCTAATTAAGTACTTAGTAGTAGCCATGGTACTTACATGAAACTAAATGTACTTGCCATGTAACTAAGTTATGGATCAGCCTTTACCTACAGATTGTAATAATGTAGATGTAATAGGCAGCTATTGTTCCATATATGTAACAGACCAAGTCTGTTACACAGCTACTTGTACACTTAAGTACAATCTTGATACACTTTATTTTAAGTAGCTTATGCCTGTGTAATATTCTGTAATTTTAATGTAATTAGAAAGGTGTTACATGTATTTAAGCTGCGTACTGGTGGGTTAAATCAAACTAAGGTGCGGCTGGATAAGGTGTACAGTATAGATACACATGAAACGGGGGCAGCTGTGGCCTAATGGTTAGGGAGTCTGACTTGTAACCAAGAGGTTGCGAGTTCGAGTCCCAGGTCCGGCAGGGATTGATGGTGGGGGGAGTGAATATCCAGCGCTCTCTCCATCGTCTTGAGCAAGGCACTGAACCCCCAACTGCTCCCCGGGCGCCACAGCAATGCAATGGCTGCCCACTGCTCAGGGTGTATGTTCATGGTGTGTGTGTGTGCACTTGGATGGGTTAAATGCAGAGCACAAATTCGTATGGGTCACCATACATGGCCTCACGTCTCGTCACTTTCACTTTTCACTTTCAAATAGACTTAAGTACTATCTTGATGCACTTTATTTTAAGTAGCCTATGCCTGTGTAATATTCTGCAATTTTAATGTAATTAGAAAGGTATTACATGTATTTAAGCTGCGTACTGGTGGGTTAAATCAAACAAAGGTGTACCTGGATAAGGTGTACAGTATAGATAAGTAGCTAGCTATGTAACAGTAGCTGTTTATTACATGTACATAATTAGAAACTGTAAGTACAGTCTATTCCATAACTTAGTTCGGGGCAGGCAGCGAGAAAGGATAATCCAATGCACAGCAAAAGGGTCGGGGGTTCCAGAGAAACGTTGTAGGGAAATAAACAATCCAGAATCAGTAACAGAATAAACAGTCCAAGGAAATAACGCTCAGAGTTGCAAAATACGTTGTTACAGAGGGCTTCTGCGGTTTCCAGGGCTGTAGGAAGTTTGGGCAGTGGGATTAGTCGGCAACCTTTGGAAAATCTGTCTATTACCGTGAGGATGGTGGTGTGGTGCTGAGAGGGAGGTAAGTCTGTGATGAAGTCCACAGTGATGTGAGACCACGGCCTCGGAGGGACGGGTAGAGGTTGTAGCAATCCAGCGGGGAGCTGATGGGGTACCTTGGCCATGTTACATTCCGCACAACTTCTGACAAAGCGTATAGTATCTGACTGCATGCTGGGCCACCAAAATTGGTTTGAGAGCAGATGAAGTGTGGCGTTAACTCCTGGGTGTCCTGAACTAGGTATGGAGTGCACAGTGGTAAGAATTCGGGGTCGCATTTCTAGGGGAACATAGGTCCGACCGGGTGGACAATCTGGAGGAGGCGGATCGGAGATTTGAGCCTCGCGTAGTTCTGTCATGAGATCCCACTGGACAGGCGCTGCGATCAGGGAGGAGGGAATGATGGGTTGAGGTTGGACTGGCTCTGGAGATTCCTCACCGAGACAAGAGAGGGCGTCAGCCTTAGTGTTTTGTGATCCAGGTCTGTAAGTCACTTTGAAGTCGAACCTCGTGAAGAATAGCGCCCACCGGGCCTGTCTGTAATTCAACCGGCGGGCTGGATGGCGAGCCCCCTCTAGCCAGTGCCACCACTCCTCCAGGGCTAATTTAATGGTGAGCAGCTCACGATTGCCACCGTCATAATTCTTCTCCGCAGGACTCAGTTTGTGGGAGAAGAAGGCACATGGAAAGAGCTTGGGTGGTTCGCCATGATGTTGGGAGAGGACAGCCCCGACTCCAGTGCTTGAGGCATCCACTTCGACAATGAATTCTTTTCCGGGGTCCGGATGGTGAAGGATGGGTGCGTCGGTGAATCGTCTCTTGAAGTCCTGGAAGGCGCATAAGGCTGCTGGAGACCAAGTGAGACGATGACTGCCCTTCTTGATCATGGCGGTGAGCGGGGGGGTGACGGAGCTGAATTTCAGAATAAAACGTCTGTAGAAATTAGCAAATCCTAGGAAGCGCTGCAACTCCTTTAGGGTGTTGGGTTGCGGCCACTTACGGACTGCCTCAACTTTATGGTCGTCCATGGCCACTCCTTCCTGACTTATGATGTATCCCAAGAAAGCAGTTGTGGACTTGTGGAACTCGCACTTCTCTATTTTGGCGAACAGGTTGTGCTGGATGAGTCTCTGGAGAACTGCTCTGACATGTTGAATGTGCTCCTCTAGAGAGTTCGAGTAGATCAGGATATCATCAATGTACACGATGACCCAGCGGTTTAGCATGTCACGGAAGGCGTCATTTATGAAGGATTGAAAGTAGGCGGGGCTGTTGGACAGTCCGAAGGGCATAACCAGATATTCGTAGTGGCCAGTGGTTGTGGAGAAGGCTGTCTTCCACTCGTCCCCCTCTCGAATGCGTATCAGGTTGTAGGCACTTCGGAGATCCAGTTTAGTAAAGATTTTGGCACTTCGAAGCTGTTCAAGGGCAGACGGGACGAGCGGTAGCGGGTACCGAAACTTGACAGTTACTTCATTGAGGGCCCGGAAGTCAATGCAGGGGCATAAACCTTCGTCTTTCTTCTTAACGAAGAAGAATCCTGCCGAGGCCGGTGAAGTTGAGGGTCGAATGAATCCCTTCTCCAACTCTTCTCTGATGTAAATCTGCATGGCCTCAGACTCCAGCTGTGACAAGGGAAAGATCCGCCCTTTAGGAACCTCCGCGCCCTCGATGGGGTCAATGGCGCAGTCTCCAGGGCGATGAGGGGGTAACTTGAAAGCTCTTTCCCTGCTGAAAGCGAGAGCCAGGTCATGATATTGCTGGGGTAGGCTCTCCAGGTGTGTGGTGGGTGGACCTTCCCGTGTGTGGTTGCCCTGGGTCGTGATTGTGGTGGTTATTGGATCCTTGGATGTGCAGTGATGAAGGCAGTAGACTGAGAGGTAATTGAGTGTGTGGTCAGCCCAGGAGATGGAGGGACAGTGGAGCTGTAGCCAGGGGTAGCCCAAGATGACCGGGTGACAGGAGTTGACAAGATGAAAAGACGGATGTTTTCGGCATGGCCAGGGTCGGTTCTGAGGGTGAGGTCAGTGGTGGTAGAATGAATCACGCCAGAGCCCAATGGCCGGCCATCTAGGGCTTCCACTGAAATGGAAGAAGAACAAGAAATCTGAGGGATCTTGTGCGTCTGAACCAGATTTGCATCAGTGGGGTAGAGCGTCGGCTGCTGCTTGAGAAAAAGGGAACATTGCATGAGGAAACCCTTACGCTTGGCCGGGGATCCGTCAAATTTTTCGGGGAACGCTAGTCGAGGTCCTGAGGAGGAGGCAGCTTGAACGGGGTAGGCAGCGGAGGGCGGAGGAGTTTGTTGCTGAGAGCTTTGGGCTAGGGAGGCCTGGATAGACTGCAGAGCCTTGACGAGGTCCTGGGTGAGAGCCGCGAGCTGGGAGATCTGCTGTTGGTGCTCAGCTAACATGTTGGCATGGGTTGAAATCTCTGTGCCGATCTGACAAACGGTTGCTGGATCTGGCTGTGCCATTACAAGAGGCATTCAAGCCCTCCTCTTTCAGTCTGGACAGTCTGAGCACTGATGGAAGAATTATACTTTCCTGGAGTAACCTGGCTGTTATTGTTGCTTTTCTATTGAGGGATATGACAATGAAGCAGTGAGGCCCAAACCTGAAAGTTGCTCCGTACCTCCTTAAAAAAAAAAAAAAAAAAAAAGCTAAAACCATCCTAAGCTGGTTGGCTAGTTTTAGTTTTTTTTATCATGTACCATCTAAATGCATGCAGTAGAGGGTTAATACTAGTCTCAAAAGTTAGTCCTCATTTGTTTTTTTTTAAGACTGGTGAACATTTTTTAAATCTGGTTACATGAAAACTTAGGATAGTCTAAGTTAAATTCAAAATATAAGACCGATTACCCTTTGGTTAACTGCTAGTTGGTCAAACTAGTTCTTAAGATACTGTCTTAACACCAGTGTTAATTTTGACAGCAAATTTTGATTTAGTCTTATTCATAGTCTTTTTTACACATTTTAGTCATCTGAATGTGTTTTAGTTTTAGTTGACTAAATCTACAATCAACTATGCTGATCAGGAAAATATTTATTGAAATGTGCAGACAGGGCTTGCAGATGGACAGTGATTTCTTTTTTTGTAACGTCCCAGACAAGCTCATTTTCCGTGAGAAACTCATCCAGTGTTGGGAACATGTCTAAATTTTTCTCAAATCAACCTGCCCTCTCCATCGTTTCCTCACAAACCCCACAATTTTATTGGACATTGTTAGTAGGTTTGAATTCGGGCCCTGAAGAGACAAATTGAGGGTATTAAGTCTATCAAAAATGTCAGACAGGTATGCAAGATCTGTGAGACACTTAGCGTCAGTAAAAAAATGTGCAAAAGAAGACCCATAATCAAGCAGAAATATCCTCAGTTCATCACGCAATGAAAATATCCACTGCAGTACTTTCCCTGTGGAGAGCCATCTCACCTCTGTGTGCAAAAGTAACGATTCATATTCTGACCCCATTTCTTTGCACAACAGGCCAAACAGTCTTGATTTTGTGGGATGAGTCTTTATGAAATGTACAATTTGTGTTGCTGTTTGAAGCACTGTGTTCATATCCGCAGGAAGAGTTTTTGCTGCGAGGGCATCTCTGTGAATCATACAGTGGATGAAACGAACGTGCAGAGCTACTTCACGAACCAAAGCAGTCCTTTATTTTTCCCTAACATTGATACCACACCCTCCGAGCACACACCAATACAGTTGTCCAAACAAAGACCAAGTTCATTCAGATTATCGAGTTTTTTAAAAAAAAATCTCTTCCTGTGCATGTTTTTTTCCATTGACGAGCAAAATAGCAGATCCTCAAGCAAGAAATGTTGACGAAATTAACACTGCTTAACACAGAGGCTAAGTTTATACAACTGGCCCATGGTTTTAGCTGGTCATAGCTATTCAGCAGGCTGGTTTTAGAGTGGTTTTGGCCACTTCCTTAGCTGGTCAAGCTGGGAGACCAGCTGGAACAACCAGCTAAACCCAGTTTGACCAGCCTAGCCAGGCAGGGAGATCATGCAGCTGTGCTTTCATCTTAAACCAGCTAAGTGCAGCCAACCAGCTTAGGCTGGTTTTAGCATTATTTTTTTGTTTGTTTGTTTGTTTTTAGCAAGGACAGCCAGGGTTGCCTTGTCTGCTTGACAAAAGTAGCCCATGCCAGTCAAAAAAACTGTGAAAAATCCTGGGTTGTTGCTGATTACATGTAATCTGCTTTACGTAATCAGATTCCAAAAACTTGTAATTGTATTATATTGCATTTTAAAATGCTCATAATCAGATCCGAGTTACTTTTTTAATGGATTACACTGTTTAAAAAAAAAAAAAAAAACCTCACCTAAATTATGTGTACCTAAAAAATAACTAAATGTAAATCTACACCTGACCCAACCCAACTGCAATTTTACAAATAATATATAATCATGTACACTGTAAAAACACAATTTGTTGAGTCAACTTAAAATAATTTGTTACCCTGCTGCCTTAAAATTTTAAGTTCAGTCAACTCAGATATGTTTATTCAAGTTGAAATGTTAAGTTGTACTAAGTGACAACTTAGATATTCGAGTTGACTAAACTAAGAAAATGTTTGTTAAGCTTAACAGCTGTATTTGCACAGCTGAATCAACTCAAATATCTTAACTAGTTGTCAGTAAAAAGTCACATTTCAAGTTGACTAAACTTAAAATATTATGGCAGCAAGGTAACACATTATTTTAAGTTCACTCAACAAATAGATTTTTACAGTGTACATGATTATATATTATTTGTAAAATTGCAGTTGGGTTGGGTCAGGTGTAGATTTACATTTAGTTATTTTTAGGTACACATAATTTAGGTAAAGAGGTGCAGAGCCATTGGTGGTTTTGTATGCAAACATTAATGCCTTGAATTTTATGCGAGCAACTATTGGTAGCCAGTGCAAATTGATGAACGGTAATAAAATACAAAAAATCTAATAGGTAGACAACTGTGAAATTGACCTGTAGCCAATTTGTACTCTGCATTTAACCCATCCAAGTGCACACACACAGCAGTGAATAGTGAGCACACACACTCCGTGATCACACACCTTAAGCAGAGTCTGCAAAAAAATCTCTCCCAACCCTCATGACATCCTCTCAGCGAATATACAAGTATGAGAGTGCAACCCAGGCATTGTTCAGCGAATCAATAGATCAGCAGGAGCCAAAACAGCCTAAAAAAACACAAACAAGAGGCCTGACTGTTCAAAGCAGCTTCCCCTCAGATGAACCCAAACAAATTTGATAACCATGCAAATGAAAGGGTGCCGTGGGAAGACAAATATGTTATGGGAATGAATGAGAGAGAAAGACAGCAAATGAACGTTGACATGTCATACACAAAATAAATCACCTTTCCTTTCCTTTGATTATTCACTGTAAAAAATTGCACTGTAAAATAACAGTAATCTACTGGCAGCTTACAGCTTTCTACCGTTAATTTACAGCTCTTCATTGTTACAGTATGTTACTGTTATTATACCATGTGGTATAGAAAGAAGTAGAAGTAGTGCTTTTATGGTGTTAGTACAGTGAATTTATTTCATTTGAGTCCATTATAAATAAACAAATCTTAATTTAAAAGAGCAAACACTTAAAGTGTAATAAGAAAACCAATCATGACATGACTTTTACAGAAATCTTTGTTGATCATCATTAGCACACATGTGCTAAAGTGACTATCACTGCATCAGCAAACACACAGTTACCGTCTTTAAATAAAGCAGCAAAACATCAGTGTTTGTGGCTCATCATTGACTGAAGCACAGACTCTACTCTCCAGCACAATGGTGACCCACAAAACTAAATTAAACTAACAGATCTCTCTTGTGCAAAAACATATCAATACAGTACAGTTAAATATGTACTCTCCTTACCAGTTAAAGACTTTGCATAACTGTTTTTCTATTAACATTCAATAATAATTAGTGAAATTAACTTGTTTTGTTGGCTAAATCTGACTGTTACAGTTTACAGTATATCACTGTTTTTTCTTTGAATTAACAGTAATCTACTGGCAGCTCTACTAATGAACACCTGCTGTCAACAAGCAGAATCACTGAATGAAAGAGAAACACAAGAACTACAACTGACTTTAGCCACAGACTTAGATGAAATCAACTGAAATAAAAGAAGTAATGAAATCTCTCAAGATCTCAAAAACTAAAACAGCATTACTAGTTTCACTTATTACTAGACTGACTTTATTTCTGTCAGAAGTCTACAGAAGATCTTATTGACTCTATTGTCTTATTATCTTATTGCCACTACCATGATGGAGATCAGTGTTTACTTTAGTCGGGCTCTTGGACCTTAACATTTTAGCATTAACTTTTTGTTGGCTGCTATAACAATGTGATTTAATAACACATGGTTTAAAAAGCCAAAGAAAAAGAACGTCTGATTCTGCCGTTTATGAGTTTGTTTTAACAACCTTATTCTTGATTCACTGGTTCTTATCAGCATTTTCTCTTTTATTGAATACCGATAATAAAAGCAAAATAATGTGAGGAGAACTGTTGTGAAAGACCATAAAAACAAAACTTATAAAAATAAAAATCTGTATTGTGATTTGAACACACACACCAAGAATCAACGTATGAATCTCAACGATGGTGATAATCCTCAAAATAAATAAACTGATATTTTCTGAAAATTACAAAACACAATGCTAAAATGCAACACAAAAGAAAAAACACATAGTAAGAATTCAAGAAAATAAATAGACAATTCAGCAGCATAATTTATTCATGCCGCAATGCATGCTGGGAGTCATGAATGAGCGTTGTAATGTGCTGGTACCCAGCATGCATTGCAGCATGAAGTTTTGATTGTCACCATTGTTGAGATTCATATGCTAATTCTTGATGTTCTTTTTGAGTGTTTTTGAAACAGTAGCTCAAATTGTTTTAAACCTGCACTGTTATTAAATCCTACATTTCTCATTGTCACCACACTGGTAAAGCTCTGGGGAAAAATAAAACATCACTAATAGTCAACACTGTTAACAACATTTCAAATGACCAGCAAAGATCAAAATAAGACTGCAAAATAATGCTTACAGCAAGAATGCTTGCAGCCGACATCATACACCCAACCATAACTGCTCTACCATAACTAAATCATTGGAAGATACAGTTACAGCAAAGTAATGTTCAAAAGCCAAAGGTCAGGAGCCCAACTAAAGCAAACACTGATCTCCACAATGATAATGTCAAGCAAAACTAAAACATCATCATCTAAACCTTCATTCTCAATAAGATCATCTGTAGATGTCTGACAGAAATAAAGTCAGTCTGATTAGAAATGTGTGAAGCTGGTAAGACTGTGTGTTGTTTAAATATTCAGTTGATTTCATTTAAATCTGTGACTGAAGTCAGTTGTAGTCTTTGTGTTTGTCTTGTTTTTCTTTCAATCAGTAGATCTGCTCATTAACAGCAGCTGTTCATCAGTGTCTGAATTCACTCATTAGTTTTCACTGTCTCTGTCAGGTGGACTGTATTAGTTAACTCATGAAGGGAATAGTGAATGAGGGTGTAGGGTATGATTTGAAACACAGACTCTGAGTGTCGTTTTTGAATGCCATTAATTCACGATATAGCAGCAGGTTACTTTCTTGAAAATGACAAATATTACCCAGAATGCACTGTTTTAATGGAAAACAGCATGTTACTGTCAAAATTTGGACGTTTTTTTTGCAGCAATTTTTAACAGTGTATTGATGTGTTTTTGCACAAGAGAGATCTGTTAATTTAGTTTAGTGGGTCACCATTGTGCTGGAGAGTAGAGCCACAAACACTGATGTTTTACTGCTTTATTTAAAGACAGTAACTATGTGTTTGTTGATGCAGTGATAGTCACTTTAGTACATGTGTGCTAATGATGATCAACAAAGATTTCAGTAAAAGTCATGTCATGGTTGGTTTTCTTATTACGCTTTAAGTGTTTGCTGCTTTAAATTAAGAAATATTTCTTTTTAATGAACTCAAATGAAATAAATTCACTGTACTAACACCATATAAACACTACTTCTTTGAAAACTCATGGTTTGAAGCAATTGGTTTCCAAAATGAAATGAGTTACCAGATGGTATAATAACAGTAACATACTGTAACAATGAAGAGCTGTAAATTAACAGTAGAGAGCTGTAGAAAAACAGTATCATGCTGGCAACCACAGCTGTGCAATTTTACAGTGCAATTTTTTACAGTGTAGTCATTTGAGCAGTAGTCTTTCTTTAGTACTTTAATCAGTCATCTGTGGCAATTCTTCAAAAGTAATCATATATAATATTAAATTAATTTAAAGGTAACGTTAAAATTATTAAAAAACTTTTTTTACATCTATTATTGATCTATTGATGTCAGTTAATCATTACTTTTGTTGCAGGTGATCCTTCAGAAATCTGGTTTAGTGCTCAAGTAACATTTATTATTCTTATCGGTATTGAAAACGTTTGTGCCACTTACCTTTACTAATACTTTTGAGAAAAAAAAAAATTAAATGATGAATAGAAAAACATTTTTGAATAGACTTTACTGCCACTTTTGATCAATGTCTTTCACACACACACACACACACACACACACACACACAAATATATAAAAAATCTTACTGACCTTAAACTTTTTAAAAGTTTGAACCAGCACTATTAGAGGCACATTTAAAAAAAAAAAAAAAACAGCATTCTCCTTGGGCTACAGGAGAGAAACACCAATAATTTCTGGGTTTATTTAACCAATAATGTTGAACATCTGTGCCACTAGCATCACTAAACAATATTTTCAAAACCAGACAAATAAATAAAAGCAGTGTATGCATTAAATAATATGAGTGTCTAAATAAATTATAATTTGTCTATAGATGGCAGACAGATCTATATGTGGGATATTCTACAGAATCGGTTCAAAGTCATAGGTGTAAAACATCTTTAAAAAATGTGTTTTTCTACTTTTGTATGCATGTAAATTGCATAATATCCAATGTCATATTGCATTTTAGAAAGTTTTGGAATATTTTTCCTCTCCCCCAATTTTTCACTACTGAAACAATTTCATTTAATTTGGAGGGTTATATTGACTTATTATTACTTGTACTTATTAATACTTGTAAATATATATTTGTTCTATTTTATTAAACAGTTTTCAGACGTAAATCAATAACTTATAATTTTAACAATATTTCAAGTGTAATTTATGAGATTTGTTGCATTTTGAATCCATTCTTTTCTTGTAAAAGGCATAAAGTTAATAATACTGATTTCAAAGTTAAGGATTCATTAGGAGTCATAGTTTTTATTATACCATCTTAGTCCCTTAGCATCCTATGTATCTGTCATGACTGCACTTTTTATGTAATGACAGTAATGTTTTAGTAGCGGCCACATCACATTACAGAATTTTAACTTGCATACTAAAACACTACTAATACATACTCCAATACTAAAAATGTGCATAATTGTTATAACATTTTGTTTATTTCCCCCAAATAAAGGATTATGTGTTCCCTTTTGTCACCACCAAAACAACAATGACGCATTTCGGTAGTGACAATTTTAGAGCTTACTTTTGAGCTCAACTCAAAGATGCTAATCAGCACATGGCTACTAGCACTGTTCTGAATAATTGTACACACATTAAAAAAAATACTTTTTTTGTGGAATAACACCCACAACAACTATGATATCACAATTGAAACTTCACCAAATATTTCATTTGTGACTCTTTCGGTAGTGACAATTTTAAATACTTTTGAGCCTAGCTAAAAGATGCTAATCAGCACATGGTCACTAGGATAGTTCTAAACAGTAGCACACACAGAGCTAAATTTTATGCAGTAGCACCCACAAAAAACAAACAAACAAACAAAATGCTAATGATATCACAATTGAAACCTTACTAAATATTTCAGTTGTGACTGTTTCGGTAGTGACAATTTTAGATACTTCTGAGTCTAGCTAAAAGATGCTAATGTTAATCAGCACATGGTTACTAGCACATTTCTGAACAGTTGTACACACATAAAAATGAAATTTCTTGGAATAACACCCAAAAAACCTCAATGATGTCACTACCAAAACTTCTGAAACACCAAATGTTTTGATCATGACTGTTTCAGTATAGTGACAATTTTAGATAGTTTTGAGCCTAGCTAAAAGATGCTAATCAGCACATGGTTAGCTAGCACAGTTCTGAACAATTATAAAAACTAAATGTTTTGGAAAAACAACCCAAAAAGTGTTTCACTGCAAAAAAATAAAAATAAATAAATAAATAATAATGAAAATAATTCTGTGGTAGTGACGTTCCTTAAAATTACTCACAAATTTTCAGATTTTTGAACACATTTACCTCAAAATGATAGGGCCTATCTACTCACCATGCAGCTATGACAGAGAGGGGGACACATGAATATGTCCTGATAATGAATGCAGGGGTATAGTTAAAATCAGTCTCAGCCAATAGACTAAAACATGCACTGTTTCGGTAGTGACATGAAAATGTGGGACACGATTCAAGTTTCATGATTTCCAAATAAAATATAAAATTATTATTATTTTTTTAACTTCAGTATTAAAAAAAAAATGATGTTTTCAAAAACACCAATGGAAAAAAATGCAAAAATTATTTCAATGTCATTTTCAGAAGTTGAAATTTAGCGGTTAGGGTTCGAGACAGCCACCTCCCAAATGAAAGTAGCCAATAAATGATTTTATATTACTAAGCTTACTGATATTTGAAATATCACTGTGAGTTTCAATAGATAATAGAAGGATCTTAGTAAACATCTAAGATTTGAACACTTCAATGCTTTTCAAATGTGCTTTTTGGTTGTGGGACAGCAGCGTGGAATAAAATGCATGTATTTCTGGACACTTTTGTCAGTTTCATTTTGCAATCTTGTAATTTATTTGACATTTTTGCAACAAAACATTTATTGCCTTTTAATGTCACACGGACACTACAAAAAGGCAGTAGAGGTAAGTGTTAATTTGCATGTTTCAACAGCATAAACATTATGCTTTTGTATTTATATTGCAACAACGATTAAAAGTTGAACAATAAAACAATATGATTGAAACCTTTTCTGGGGTGAACTAAAATTCAGCCATGACTAGTATGAACATGAAACACTTTTACAGATGAACAAAACTAAAGAACAAGAAAACACTGACGCTCCACTATTTTGGATTACAAACAATTTTTTGATAGTCACTTACAGGGCAACTGATTACATCAGTTATAACTGAAAATTCGACTAAAGCATGTATATTTTTTTTTTTACTTTTTTTAGTTTTACTTCTCTGTATATAGTGTATGTGATTACAAATGTATATTCTATTAAAATTACAATCACATTAAGGCAGTGGTCCTCCTTATTTTTTTCACAAGAGCTGCACTTATAGGACAAAGTCAATAGAAGAGCCATTTTTACTGCAAAATATCTGTCACGAACTGTACCGTTGTGGCTCCCTTTTTTCCCCTCTAGAGGGAGCCACCTCTCCACTGTGTTTCCTTATAGACTCTTTACAGACTCCATTTCCCATAACCCCTCTCTCATGCCCCGTTCGTCACCTCTCACCTTTAGCCCCTGTCACTTCCTGTATAAATAGAGCTTCCATCCAGTACTTCTTTGCGAAGTCATAACTTGCCCCGGCCGTTATTTCTGAGCAATTCCCTAGTCTAGTTTTCCCCGTTGTCGACCCCTCGTAGTTTCCTGGTTTCCTGGTTTCCTGATCGTTCTCCGCCCGCCCATCGACCCCCGCTTCGTCTTTTGGATTATCCCTCTGATCGCTGCCAGCCCACCGACCCGTTCGCTTGGACACTACTATTCTGTTGGATTTACTGTCTTGCTCCCGTTCGCCCCTGTCTGACCTCCCGCCTGCCTGACTATGAATATGTATTCTAATAAAAGTCTGCGTATGGAACCGCACGCCTCCTGTCTCGTCTCTGGGGCTATCGTCACAGATGACTTCGCCAAGATAGGATCCAGAGACTTTTACGCCCCTCCCCGCTCAGCCATGAACCCTCTTGACCAGCTCTCGCGTCTCAAGCAAAACGGTATGTCCGTAAAAAATTATATTAGTCATTTTGATGGGCTCATGTACCGTGTCCCGTTTTACGATGATGTTTATTTCACGGACTTGTTTCTTAACGGACAGGACGAGCCGCTTAGATCAAGGCTCACACGCATATGTCCGCGACCGTCACTCAACAATATAATAGAGGAGGCGTTGGACTATGAGGAGGAACGCAATCACGGGGTGACGGCCGCGCCGGCGCGCGAATATAGCATGGAAGGCGCGTCGGCGGGTGATTACATTCTGCCGCGTTCCTGTTTCGCGGACTCACTGGATTATGCGTTACAGTATATGGACTCTTTTGATTCAGTGGGTTTCACTGAGGGGGAACATGAACACAAGATGGCGGCCGCGCCGGCGCTCGACCACAACATGACGGCCGCATCGGCGTACGATCACAAGATGGCGGCCGCCGTTCCTGAGTCGGTCCCTGCCATGGCCGCCCTTCCAGAGCCAAGTTATATCGCAGCAACACTCAACCGGCTGGAGGACATCCTCGCTTCACTCCTCAAGACACAACAAGCCGCAGCTGCTCCGCCTCCTGAGTCAAGCGTCTTTGCAGCCGCTCCACCTCCTGAGTCAAGCGTCTTCGCTACTGCTCCGCCTCCTGAATCAAGCCCTGTCGCCGCAGCCGCTCTACCTCCAGGGTCAAGCCAAGTCGTCGTCACTGCTGCTCCGCCTCCTCAGTCAAGCCAAGTCGTCGTCACTGCTGCTCCGCCTCCTCAGTCAAGCGTCGTCGTCGTCGCAGCTGCTCCGCCTCCTGAGTCAAGTCAAGTCGTCGTCACTGCTGCTCCGCCTGCGGTGTCAAGCGTCCTCGTCGCAGCTGCTCCGCCTCCTGAGTCTAGTCAAGTCGTCGTCATTGCTGCTCCGCCTCCCCAGTCAAGCGTCGTCGTCGTCGCAGCTGCCCCGCCTCCCCAGTCAAGCGTCGTCGTCGTCGCAGCTGCCCCGCCTCCGGCGTCAAGCCAAGTCGTCGCAGCTGCCCCGCCTCCGGCGTCAAGCCAAGTCGTCGCAGCTGCCCCGCCTCCGGCGTCAAGCCAAGTCGTCGCAGCTGCCCCGCCTCCGGCGTCAAGCCAAGTCGTCGCAGCTGCCCCGCCTCCGGCGTCAAGCCAAGTCGTCGCAGCTGCTCCGCCTCCGGCGTCAAGCCAAGTCGTCGCAGCTGCTCCGCCTCCAGTGTCAAGCGTCGTCGTCGCAACTGCTCCGCCTCCGGCGTCAAACGGCGTCGTCGCAGCTACTCCGCCTCCGGCGTCAAGCGTCGTCGCAGCTGCTCCGCCCCCACAGTCAAGCGTCTTTGCAGCTGCTGCTCCCCCTCCACAGTCAAGTGTTGAGTCAAGCCAAGCCTGTATCAAGCCAAGTTGTCGCAGCTGCTACGCTTACTCAGTCAGGTGTTGTCGCCACCACTATGCTTCCCTCCGAGTACAGCACCATTGCCGCTGCTTCTTCCAAGCCAAGCCCCAATACAGCGGTTCTACTCCCAGAGTCAAGCCAAGACACCGCTGTTCCTTCCTCTAAGCCAAGTCAAGCCACAGCCGTTGCTCCAGAGCCAAGTCAAGCACCAGCCGGTGTTCCAGAGCCAAGTCAAACCACAGCCGCTGTTCCAGAGCCAAGTCAAATTACAGCCACTTTACCCAAACGGGCTTACTTGGAGACTGCATTCGCGTCCGATTCGCCTGAACTGCCCTGGAGGGTGCATGATTCTCTCTCGCTGTGTGTGCGTCTGTTTATGCTCTATGTTACAGACCTGTCTGCTCTGCCCTGGGGGGCTTCCGTGCTGACCTGGAGGGCTCCTGTCCTGTCTGCTCCGCCCTGGGTAGATCCCACTCTGCCCTGGAGGGCTCCTGTCCTGTCTGCTACGCCCTGGAGTCTGTCTGCTCTGCCCTGGAGCCTGTCTGCTCTGCCCTGGAGGGCATCTGATCCGCCTGAACCGCCCTGGAGGGCATCTGATCCGCCTGAACCGCCCTGGAGGGCGTCTGATCCGCCCTGGAGTCTGTCTGCTCCGCCCTGGAGGGCGTCCGACCCGCCTGAACCGCCCTGGAGGGCATCTGATCCGCCCTGGAGGGCGCCTGACCCGCCTGATCCACCCTGGTGGGCGTCTGATCCGTCGGCTCCACCCTGGAATCTGTCTGCCGCGTTCTGGTGTTCTCCTGAGTTTTTCAGGCAGCTCTGTTGTTATGCTGCCGTTTCGGCACCTCCTTCGGACTATGTGCCTTTCCTAACCCCATCAGCCCTCATGGACCTGGCCCACCCGTCTGCATTCTGCCCTGCCCCTCCCTTCCCTGTTGTTATTTTTGTTGGACTGTTTGGAGTGTCTGGAAGCCGCTCCTAAGGGGGGGGCTCTGTCACGAACTGTACCGTTGTGGCTCCCTTTTTTCCCCTCTAGAGGGAGCCACCTCTCCACTGTGTTTCCTTATAGACTCTTTACAGACTCCATTTCCCATAACCCCTCTCTCATGCCCCGTTCGTCACCTCTCACCTTTAGCCCCTGTCACTTCCTGTATAAATAGAGCTTCCATCCAGTACTTCTTTGCGAAGTCATAACTTGCCCCGGCCGTTATTTCTGAGCGTTTCCCTAGTCTAGTTTTCCCCGTTGTCGACCCCTCGTAGTTTCCTGGTTTCCTGATCGTTCTCCGCCCGCCCATCGACCCCCGCTTCGTCTTTTGGATTATCCCTCTGATCGCTGCCAGCCCACCGACCCGTTCGCTTGGACACTACTATTCTGTTGGATTTACTGTCTTGCTCCCGTTCGCCCCTGTCTGACCTCCCGCCTGCCTGACTATGAATATGTATTCTAATAAAAGTCTGCGTATGGATCCGCACGCCTCCTGTCTCGTCTCTGGGGCTATCGTCACAATATCAAAGGTTACATACAAATTTAAATATCTTTTTACTCTATATTTCCATCTATTTCCACTGTTTTGGGTAATTATTTGTAATTATTTTTTGTAATAGAGACACTGACTGTTACGCTTATGTGTGTAGTAAACAAAACTGTGCTTCTGCCCTTCATTCATAAAGAGACACTCAAAATTCATATTTAAAGTGTATTTTTGCAGCTTAATATTTACAGATACTAATCCAAATTGAGATATGATTTATGTGTAATGAACAACTTTTAAACTTTCAAAATTCCATTATAGCCCTGCTTGTTTTTAATGTTTTATGAAATCTCTGTATGGATCATATCATCGTATTATTTGATGCCACACGAGCCGCACAAAGAGTAACACTGCATTAAGGTGACTGCACTGAATCTGACACACGTGAACACATGAGTAATGCTGGATGAACACGTAACAGTCCCGACAGCTTCAAATAGCGAAATTCAGTCTAAATCTAAACAATAAATATATCACATTCAAATGTCTGAAAAATGTGCTTGTACATAAATTATAAGCTATGTATGATTGTTTTATAATTTTGATCATCACATTACATTTAAACCTGATTGCTTACGGTTTTAAAAGGACGACTTAAAAGGTATGGCTTTGTGCTTTTTGTTTGTTCAAGTAAGGAAAATCTGCAGCAGGTGCCAAAAATAAGAAACCGGATGGACGATAATGGCAAGAAGTAACCGCTAGCAGGATGGCCCCCTCAGGATCGTGGACAAGCAGCAAACTCGATATACTCATCATTCTAGAGAAATGAAAAAGAATAATATAATGAAAGCACACTTAAACAAAAACACAATTTTCATTGTGCAAAATGCAGACTGCAGTGTGTATTATTATTTGAAATCTCAGTTTAATAGCTGTCCAATATTTTTAAATAAGTTTTCAACACTGTTCTATTCAGACCAATGTCTCCATCTATGAAATACAAATATGAATACAAAAATGGTCAAACACTTCAATCACAGCACAGGGTAAACTACAACTGCACCTTAACAGTTAAACATCAAGTGTGCTGAAAGCTATACAGCTCAACGCACAATTTACCTCCTCCTCATCCTCCTCAAATACTGGCTGCAAGAAAAAGATGAGGGATTTTCTGTTAAAGCTGCTTATTTTTGCTAACTTCACTTACACACCAATCATGCCACAAAGATGCCACTGAAGATGTCATGAGTACATTCCCTTGCATGTCTTAATCACAGCGGTGACTTTTTCAATCCCAAGACAGGACAATTTTATTGTATTTATAAAAATAACATCAAGATGGCTTTAAGCTATTAATTACTGTATGCCAGGACCTGTGTTGTTTTTCCAATGGGAGATCAACTCACAACCCTTCCACTGAGACATGCACTTCCACATCACTTCACGCATGCACATTTTTAAACAGTATATACTGTGTGTGTATACAGTATTTTTTCACAAAAAAAATAAATATATTTGCATTTTACTCTAATGAGTAAAATGACAAACTGCTTTTACCTTATTACCCTCATCTGTCTGATGCTGAAAAGTGAAGAGTATTATTTAACAGGTGAATTATAAAAATAAATAAATAAAATAAATCGTAGCTATTCTGAAACATACATCTTAAATGTTTATGTTCAGAATACATAATATTTAATGTCTACCTGAAAAACAACCCAATTTATCTAATAAATACTTTGGATAGTTCACCCAAAAACCCTCATGTCATACCCGTAAGTTCTCACCTTTGTTGATCTTCGGGACACAAATTAAGATATTTTTGATATCTTTCATTCAAGGCTCAGAAAGGTAGTTGAAGACTCACACAGAAATGAAGAAATTGTTGAATAAAGTCGATATTTCATTTTCTTTGCACATAAAACATATTTTATAGCTTCTTAAAATTAAGATTGAACCACTGAAGTCACATGGATTATTTTAACAATGTTCTTACTCCCTTTCTGGATCTGGATTTCATCAAAAATATCTTAATTTGTGTTCCAAAAATGAATGAATGTCTTACGGGTTTGGAACGACATGAGGGTGAGTAATTAATGATGGGATTTTCCTCTTTAGGTGAACTATCCCTTAAATGTTTTTCAGTCTGTGGAAAGGTAGGTATATAGAGTGTATTTAATTTGATAAAATTCTTGGGGAGTTTATATTACGGGTGTGCAATATTGACAAAAAATAATTTCTCAATATTTTCTGGGATTTTATCAATAGCGATAATTAGACCATATTTTGCTGTGTGTGTTATAGGACTGCAGTGCTGACTTATCAAGAATATCAAAAACCATTTTTTTTATATTCTTCATATTCTGTCTGGTCAGTTCACAGCAGTGACAAAATTATTCTTTTTTCCTAAAAGTTTAAATAGATTTTTACCTTTTATGGGCATTTTTACCTTTATAAAGCCATTTTTTCTAAAAGTGTGCATCATCTTGAGTCAAATTTTTATATTTGATCAGTAAATTATAATAATAGCCTAATACATTTAGGCTGTTACTAAACAAATTGAAAGTGATGAGACGTGAGGCCAAGTATGGTGACCCATACTAGGAATTTGTGCTCTGCATTTAACCCATCCAAGTGCACACACACAGTAGTGAACACACACACCGTGAACACACACCCGGAGCAGTGGGCAGCCATTGCATTGCTGCGGCGCCCGGGGAGCAGTTGGGGGTTCGGTGCCTTGCTCAAGGGTCTCACCTCAGTCGTGGTATTGACGATGGAGAGAGCGCTGGTATTAACTCAGTATTAACAAAATTCATCTTTGCAGAAGTTGCATATAAAGTGGCATTTAGATGCATTTACACATAACACTGCAGCTATATTTGAAATTATTTTAAAAATGAAAAGATTCTTTGAATGTGAAATTACAACCGCCAATAGGTGGCAGTAAGCCGCTGTTAATAAGGGAGTCATTGCGATTGAACCGAATCATTCTTTTATACGGTTCATTCATTCAAAAACTAAACACCTTTGTGTTTATCAAAGGCGCAAATAGTGCTGTGGCTGTGTTTGGAATGATTTTTGTTGGCGAAATTAACAAAAACAAGAAATATGCTGTCTAAAACATAAGTTTTTTAATATTAACTTCTTATTTATTGCACTGTTGTATAAAAATCAAAATTTAATTTGTAGTCATACTGATTTTTGAAGGATAAAATGTCACTTTTTATGTGATATTGTTTAAGTATATGATATTACAGTGGTTTCCAACCTGGGGGCCTCAGTGATCATCCAGGGGGGCCTCGAGATAGCTTAAAATTAATTTATTAATTTAATTTAATACAATCTGTAACGAGGGAAATATGTTGTGGCTCCTTTAAGAGAAAGTGCCATTCTGTGAACAGTCTGTAGCCATATAAGCCAAAAGCTCCACATGTGTGCGGGTCCGACGGTTTTACTTTTAATTTCTGTTGCTCTTTTAAGTTGTCTTCTTTTAATAAGTAACGCTGTTGCCAGGAGAATAAAGCTTGAGATGTGGAATGCGACCTGTGGGTTTTGGCTGATTTCTGCTGCAACTTGAGTTAGGCAAGCCATCACCTGACTCAACGTGTTACAAATCCTATACACATTAAATTTTTTTTATTATTATTGTGTTAAATCAAAATGAGACCTCTCGTGTTCTGGGATTGACTGAGTGCATCAAGCCTCATAGCACTGATAATTACAGACCAAATGGCGACTCAAAACTTCCAATCGCTGCACGCAAACTACATCTCTCGGCTGCATGAAGCAAACCGTTGCACTAATGTAAAGGTAAAAATGATTTGAGTAGTTCTAACAACAAACGTGCACATGCCTAATTTATGACACTCCTGTATATCAGAGTTGTACATTATAGGTACGCATAAGTCTGCTATTGATTCACAAACGATCACTTATTTTCAGAAAGTAGCTATTCTGAAAAATGTCTGAAGTAAAGAATTCAGGAGCGTTAACTTTAACTTTTTTTTCTTTTAATAACATGCAGTAAAAAAATAATAATAAGGCAAAACAAATGGTTTTGTTAATAAAAAGGGTTTAAAAATAAACACTTTTCTCTTTACAGGTGTCTTTTATAGGTGTTTTGTTCGATTTTCGCATCATACTCGATAATGTCAAAAAGCACATCAATTACGATATTATCGCAGATGATATATATCACACACCCCTAGTTGACATACAGAACTTTAGTACTGTACATGCTATATAAACAAATTCAAACAGCATATTCCTTATGCATGCAGCTTTAACGGAATGTCATGCACTTCTAAAAATCCATGTCACACCACAAAACCAATTAAACTAAACCACTCAAAGCAAGCATTTAAAAATCTATGTAATATATAAAAAAGTTTAAATATGATTTAACATTTTGAAAAAGTTGACATTTAAAAACTATAAAAATGCCATGTGGTGTAACCATGAAGTAAAATGTAATAACATAACTGTGAATGTTTTATATATACATTTAATTCTTCTGATTATTATTTTAATATAAGATATAAGTAATATATGTTTAAAAAAACACACACAATAAATGTCAGTGACATGTGCTATATGTTAAAGTAACTAATATATTAGTTACTTTATGTTCCATACCTGAGTTTGGTATAGAGTAGCCTGCTTTAAGAACTCAACAACCTCCTTACATCCAGTGGCTCTTGCCTGAATATGAAAACACAGAAGATACACTTTATAAGCCAGTGTACTACTACAAAAAAGGCAGTCACTCATATAGCTACATAAATGAAATATCACTGAAGGCATTAATTGTTTGATTCTAATTCTTTCTTCCTTACAAATGTCCATTAACTCACTACTTCAATGGGCGTCTGTCCATCATAACTGCACATGGTCATATCAACCCCAGCTAACTGCCAAATCTCCAGTCCTTCCAAGTCACCACTCGCTGCAAGACTGTAAAACACACATTAGAAGCTCTAAATTGCCAATCATCAACCTAATCATGAACACAGGAAGTTTCTAACCCAAAGACAACCAGTTTTGGCATGGGTTTAATGCATTCTAAAAAAGAAATTCTAAAAACAGAAAAAAATGATTTTGTGACCACACATCTATTAATCTTTATGTTAATGTGCTCTTTGCAAATCCACTCTAAGAATAAGAATAAGAATAGTAATAAAATGAATAATAATAACAATAAAAACTATTTATGAAACCTGCACAACTCCGTTCCAGCGTCCTCCATTTCTTCCCAGGAAAAATGAGCTCCAGTCTTCCTCAGCAGTTTCACAACATCCTTATGCCTACAGACATGGAAAAGTTATATATACGGTCTCATATGTCCTACTTTGTTTAACTGACTTCACCTGTCATGGAATAAAGTCATATTGTTGCAAGTAAATGCTATCCTAACTATGAATGTCTACAACCCTACCAGTATAGACTTCTTGGGTCGAAACTCACTTGTGTAGTTCATTTTAAAAACTGACTGTATAAATTACATGGCAAACAGCTAAATCAAAACTCTGAAATTATGCCAATTAGTTCTTGTGGTCCCAAAAAGTATTTGGATGTTTAAATCATTCTTACCTGAAGCGAACAGCATTGCGAAGAGGTGTATCACCAAAGCGATCTTTAGCATAGACGGTGGCCCCTTTACCCAGCAGATACTCCACCACTTTCAGATGTCCCTCGCATGCAGCGATGTGAAGGGGAGTGCGGCCATCATAATCTGCACTGCTCAAGTCAGTGCCCTATATAGAACAAATGAATCATGTTCTGTGCCTTGTTTGGCTAAAATGTATTTGTTATTGCAAAACATGTTTGCATGCTCCTGGACCATTTCTAATATAATAATTGCAATATTTTTAAATTCAAAAAAGGAGGAATGAGATTAGGACAAGATGCAGGCCTGAATAAAACCTGCATACCGTTATTTGGACTATTTATGCTGAGGTGTTCTTTACCAAACCGCAGGACAAACATTTTTCCTTTCTATATAATAATCAGTGACACCATGACTTGCTTACCTACCTATTTGTCACAAGAAATGACTACCATGTGCATATGTGTCCTTTTAAATGGTTGCCAGAACAGGTATGAATATCTTACCATTTCCCTTATGGCCTCTAAAGCCTCAGTGTCTCCGATCTTAGCAGCAACGCAGACCAATGTAGGCATTAGTGCATCTCGTATGGCTTCAAGCTCCTGTGGACAATAATATTTTATAGTAATATTATAGTTATTGACATCGACTCCATTGTAAAAAAAAAAGGCCCAACAAAGGTTGTACTTCCTACACCAGCTGAGGAAGTTCAACCTACCCACAGGAGTTGCTGAAACAGTTCTACTCAGCTGTCATCAATAACTGCACATCAATAACTGTCTGGTTTGTCTCAGCTACAAAATCAGACATCAGAAGATTACAGAGAACGGTTTGGACTGCAGAGAGGATTATTGGTGCTCCCCTGCCCACCCTTCCCCTGCCCTAAGAACTGTATACATCCAGAATGAGAAAAAGAGCTCAGAAAATCACCCTGGATCCCTCACATCCAAGCCATTCCCTCTGAACTTTTGCCATCTAGTCGGTGCTACAGAGCCCCAAATGTCAGGACAACCAGACACAAGAACAGTTTTTTCCCCCAGGCAATCCACTTTATGAACAGCTAAATGTTCCCCCCACTGTGCATTAAAAAATGCAATAACCTTATATTTATTTGTTACCACTTCCATCCTTATACATCCCTGCATCTCTTTCTATTATATTCTATGTGTATTTTTTATTCTCATCTTAGTTTTATTTTCTCTGTGCTGATGTTGTCTCTGTATACTGGAAGCTAACATCACAAAAAAACAAATTCCTTGTATGCGCAAGCATACTTGGCAATAAAGCTCTTTCTGATTCTGTTAATAACAACCTCTGCTTCTCAAAGAGATGCTTCACCCAAAAATGAATATTCTGTCATTACACTCATACCTCACCCTCAAGTTGTTCCAAACCTGTACGTGTTTCTTTGTTCTGTTGAATGCAAGAAAATATATTTTAAAGAATTTTTACCAAGCAGTTTCTCATCCCACTGACTTTTTTTATCCATAATGTGGTCACTTTTGAACCATCAACAGTTTGGTAACAGGTACCCAACATTCTTCAAACTATCTTCTTTTGTGTTCAACAAAAGAAAGATCCAGGTTAGAAAAAGCTGTTTTTGGGTGAACTATCCCTCTACTAATTAAATTTATTGAATAAATAAAATAATTTGAAATTTAATAAATAAGATCATGCAGACACATACACATGTAATAATGTCATTTTTGTCACTGTTGATTTTCAATGCACAGAATATTTTTCAGATGTCCACAACAGGCCTAAAGTTATTAGCACAAAGCTATCATCTTCAAAAAAACAACAAAAAAAAGTACAAAAGAATGTTAGAAACTAAGAAACTGGAGGTTACATTACCTCTTTACAGCTAATGCTGAGGGACTTGGCGATAACCTGAATAAAGCGACTGTCGCTAAGAGAAAGCTTTGCTCCACCCACATCAGCCACCATCTCACCACGCAGATTGCGACTCAGCATCTTATAAACAAATAACAGCTTTAATTAATATTTTTTAAACAATTAAAAACTAGATTTTACAATGATTTCAATTAAATTTTAGGAGAACTTTTGCATACCTTTTTCTTCTCTTCTATACTGAGGTCTTGTTTTGCCAGCACATAGGAGAGTTTTGAGAGAGCAGCTTCTGGGGTCATATCACACCCAGCGACCAAACCAGCATCACTCAGAGCCTAAGATGAAACATTAAAGCATTACACACTCCTGGAAACACCCACACAAGTCCTCTCCCAAACAAACACACGTACCTGGCCAGTGGCATATGAGGTAGTGACTGAGCCCCTGAGACACTGAGTGCAGTTGATCATAATGAGTCCTCTTGCAGTTGCTTTACGAATCTCATCCAGCAGGTCAGCGCGGTTGTCTGGGGCGTTACCACTGCCGTACGTCTCCAATACAATCCCATCCATAGGAGGCTGCAAGAAGGCCCTGACCTGATGTGAAAGTAGATATAATAATTAACATATTCATGTGCTGAATGAAGAGATTTGCCAATGATATGTGACAAATAAAGGCAGACATTACCACACAGCCTTACAGTATCAGCAGTGATTCCTGGGAAGAGTCGCAGGAGACCCACATTTCGGTTCATCTGTGTGTTGACGGTGAATTTGGCGGTTGTATTGGCTCGCCACACGGTATCCCAGTTAACTAAAAAGAAAGAAATAAAGCATAATACTCAAAATAACACTTCTGAATAAAACTAACACAACAGCATCACTAATAAGGGAGATTTCAATCAGTGTCCTGTAAATGACCAGTGATAGCACTACATTTCCTTTAGACATTCACATACAATTTACTACCCAATGTTGATTTTTTTGCATTTTTATATAACGTTTGTGATTAATTCTATGCAACATCATCAGGTTAGAGTATTGTCATTTATTCACTTCAGTGCCATTTCAAACCACGCAATTAGGCTTTCATGTTTAACCCCTTAATTGTCACCTGTCCCCTCTGTGGGACGCCTGTTTACTTCACCATTTTACAAATAAATCCTAATTTAATAGTGATCGTTGGAAAGGTCTAAGACTCCTAAATAGATATTTTGCTTTTTTTTGTTACAAATTATGTAGGAAATGTAATAGATTAATTTATGACAAGAGTGCATCTCAAAAATCTACTTCATAACAGGAGTTCTGTCCTTTGTCACAAAAAGGCTTTCATCATTGCCTTTTTCTCTATCATGCTTTAGAAATCATAAGAAATTATATATCATTAGAAAACTTCTTTTAAAAACAATTTTAAAATCAGACATTGCATCACCATGGAAAACGTACACTAAAATCATATTTAAAAATGTTTTCGTTCATGAATAATAAAAAAAAAAAATAGTTTGAATACTGCATTTTCTCTTCTATGTTCAAAAATGGGAGTGACAGTTGAAGGGTTAAAAAAGGCACCATAAAAGTAGCCTATACAACTCTTCAAAATATTCTGAAATCATATGTTATCTTTACGCAAAAAAATCTATTTTATAGACTCAAATGGGGCTAAGTCTGTATAAATGTTGGCAGAACTGGAATCACTTTTAATGTCGACTTCAGCATTGGCTAATGGTGGCAAGTTTGGTGAGTTAAATGCGTTAAAACTTCCAGAATCCACTTTGGTGACACGGTTGCCCCTGTACAGCTTATGATGAAAATAGAGGCAAACCTGTAAAAGAAGAAAGAAATTCGCTCAATTCAAACAGTTACATAATAATTTCTTTATAATCATAATTATCATAAAATTACTTTGTATTATTATTTTTTAATACAAAATGCATGGCAAATAAAGACATAATAATCTCGAAGGACTGTTAAAACCATTTTAATAAAATTGAGAAAAAAAAAAAAAAAGACATATTTCCTGCATTGCATTACATATATACACTACCAGTCAAAAGTTTAGACACACCCTCTTATTTCATGTTTTGTAATGACGTTTCTTATGCTTATTAAGGCTGTTTTCACAAAAATACAGAACAAAATTTTTTATATTGTGAAATATTATGATGATAATTAGTAAATCAATGTTTTTCTATATTAACATACATTAAAATTTAATTTATATCTGTAATTAAAGTTTAATTTTCAGAACCATTACTCCAGTCACATGATCCTTCAAAAATCATTTTAATTTGCTGGTTAATATCATTGCTGGTTGTGCTGCTTAATATTTTTTAAAAACCTGTGATACATTTTCAGGATTTTTTTGATCAACAAAAGGTTAAAAAATAACAGCATTTATTTAAAATACATTATTATTATATATATTTTTTTTTTTAACATTTTGCAATGTTTTTTTCTGTATTTTTGATCAAATAAATGCAGCCTTGATGAGCACAAGAGACATCTTTAAAGAGCATTAAATGAGAGGGTGTGTCCAAACTTCTGACTGGTAGTGTATATATATAGAGAGAGAAAGAAATAGAGCGTAGTTATGGTATGTGATTTTCACTGTATGATAACAGTCCCAGAAAATGTCACAATTTCAGTTTCACGGGCTGCTTGATGATGACAAAAAACATAATAAATCATTCAAATCGATTATTTTGGTCAATTAGCTTTTGCCATCTTTCCATTAAATTATATTAGTGATCCTTAAGAAAATACTTATTTTGTATTTGTTCAGAGGGGGTGCATTTATTTACGCTGTGCACTGTATATATATATATATATATATATATATAAGAAATATTTGTAGCCAAATGCAGTATGTGATTCTCTTACACAAAACAAAAAGAAAACTCACCTCAGGGATGACAAACTGTCCTGCAATCAACAGCGCCCCCAAGAGGTTGTCCCTTCCATCATTCCTCATCTCATAGATGGGCACCTGCCATATCCAAGATTAAGATGGTTGTAAAGCTAATAGTAAAGTCAACAAGACCTTTTTTCATGCACACAAGTTTAAACATTAAATAGACTAAAATGTTAAATGTAATAAACAATTTATTTAGGCATAACTAACTCTCAGTATGTTGGTGTTCTTAAAAATCCTCAATTTGTGTTCCATGAAAGAAAGGGTTTATAGAAACACAGGGGTGAGTAAAAGATTTTAGGGTTAACTATTCCTTCAAAAAGTGTTACCTGTGAGCCAGTGAGGATGACAGGCTTTCCCAGGTTCTCACACATGAAGGATAAGGCAGAGGCGGTGTAAGCCATTGTGTCTGTTCCATGCAGGATGACAAAACCATCATATTGCTCGTAGTGTTTCTGTCAACATGAGAGAAAAAGCACTGGTAAAAATATCAAAATGACAAATTGTTAACCTGTTCACTGTACTATTTTTTACAAATACCCACAATTACAAATACCAGCATCAAATATCTAATCATGACCAGTTCTATTCACAAGTCGTGTCCAGTCAGGGCTCGACAGAGCAAAAGTATGGCTGTAAAAAAAACTAGACACATGAATAGTTGTATAATACTAACAAACTCCGCACAGCTTCCCACAACAAACTTTAAAATATAAAGATGATTAAAAAAGGAAGCACCTCAATGTCTTTTCCAATAGTTGCCCAGTCATCTGTGGTCATATTGCAGGAGTCGAGAAGGGGAGAATACTCTAAAACTGTATATACAATCCTCTTATTCTGTTTGGACAGTCTGGAGTAGAAAAAAATTAGAGAAAATGTTTTAAAAAGCATCAACATTTTAATTTCAAATGTTCAAGTCATCCAAACACTGACCAGAAGCTCTAAAAATGATTGGTTAATATGTGGAAAACAAATGTTATTGACTTCTATTTACATTTTCTTTCAAAACTCTTTCAATTATGGTATTTGTAGAAGTAACCAGATACCGGATTTGGCATACAAATGCTGCATTGGTGCATCTCCAACATACTCTCATATGCACAACCATAATATAGCCACTACAGCACATATTATGTTTGAAAACAAAATCACACACATTTAATGTGCACAATAGAGAACTAGAGCATCAGCATAAAAGTGACTTGCTTGCTCCTTTCTGTTATCGAGACATTATTAGATCTTTTTAATCCACCCAATTGTAAAATACAAGATGGTATATATACAGCATTTCAAATACAATTTGCTTATATAATTTAAGGTTATACAATAAAATTTCACATGAAACCTGTGAAACTAAATTTATTGTGGAATGTTTATTGTAATTCTTAAGACATAAAAACTATGCCACGTTAATAGACCAGATATTTTAAATAAAATATGAGAATTTTTTTATTTTATGCTTTCCAGTTTTGTAATCTTGTAATATGTAACACTTGCAGTGAATAATTTCAAAGTCTTAACTTAATAAATGAATATTTAACAATAAATAAATATCATTTTTAATGTACAGTGGCTTGCAAAAGTATTCATACCCCTTCATTTTTTCATGTTTTGTTGTTGCAGCCTTAGGTAAAACTGCTTTAAATTTCTTTTTTTCCCACAATTTACACTTAATACACCATAATGACATTGCAAAAACTGATTTGTGACAACTTTGCAAATTTATTAAAAATAAAACACTGAAATAAGTACATTGTATAAGTATTCTCAGTACTTAGTTGAAGCACTTTTACACCCTCAAGTCTTTATTCATTATCCGCTTTATTCATTATTCGCTTGAATATCTCCTGAGCCACTCAAGGACATTCAAGGACCTGTTTCTGAGCTCTACAGGCAGTTATTATGACCTCAGGGCTTGGTATTTGCTCTGATATGCATTTTCAGCTGTTAGACCTCTTCTGAAAGGTGTGTGCCTTCCAAATCCTACTCATTCAAATGAATTTGCCACAGTTTAACTCCACTCAAAGTGCAGTAACATCTACTGTACAAGCGATATGAGTGCTCCTGAGCTAAATTTCAAGTGTCCCAGAAAAGTGTATTGATAGTAATGCATGGTTTTCAGTTTTCAGTTTTCATTTCAGTTTTTTATTTCTAAGAAATTTGCTAAGTTGTTACAAACCTGTTTTGTGCTCCGTCATTATGGTGTGTGGAGAGTAGACTGATGTGGATAAAAGTAATTTAAAGCAGTTTAACATAAGGATACAACATGGAAAAAAAAAGGGGTAAGAATACTTACGGAAGCCGCTGTATATATATTATATTACAATGATACTGCACTACAATATAATAAATATTAAATTATTAAAATAAAATAATTAATAATAATAATAATTGTGTCATCAGACATGGCTTTAAATAATTCCACAGTAGATTACACCAGTAAATGGGATGAAGTTGTTGTCAGTCGACAAAAAAAAAACAAAAAAACAGTTTAACTTCTCACTGATCACTTATCAATCTCATATCTTAAAACATTTTTTTATAGTCATAACCACTTGAGACTAACTAGCAAATATATATATATATATAACACAAATCATGCCAACATGTGCAAGTACATATACATCCCACAAGGGCAAACATTATGCTTCCAGTACTACAGCACCTATGAATTAGAAGATCAGCTGAGCAAGTGGACTTCCTGTCAAAATAACACACATTTGTATGGTCTATAACATTTTGAGATGTGTAAAAATGAAAGAGAGAGCATCCTACAAGTCACACTCATTTTTTATATGTATTTTTAGCCATTTTTAATTAGACAGTCTTCAAAAAATAATAATATGAGGGTGAGTAAATAATGACTGTACTTTCATTTTAGGAGACATATTCCTATAGTGATGCAATAAGTAACCAAGTATCAGACCTGTATTTTTGTACACAAATAGCTAAATGCAGATACTGTCTGGATCTATAAATAGGATAACACCTTCACAAACTTGTAACCTGATCACATATTTGTGTGCACAAGAGTGGGAACCTACGGCAGCACCAGCGTGTTCTCCGGAGGCTTGTAGTAGTCATACAATCTGGTCTGTTGTGCGTACATCTCATCATGCAGAATGGGGAGTTTGCGTAGAGTTTCAACAAGAGCATTTGGTTCTGGAGACAGAACTGCAAATACAGAAGAAAAGCCAGTAAAATGTTATGAACACAGACACATCTAATAACAAATGCACCAAAGTCATATACACGCTGTGCAAACTGTCAAGACTGTCATGTTTGCAACCCTCAGGTTCTTTTGAGGACAAAAAGATACTATCCTGAATATTTGATACTGTGTATACTTTACACATTTTGATATTTCCTATTATTGGGCAGTATTAAAAAAATACTTTTGTAGCACAGTATTAATCATTTATACCATGTTATGGTAATGGTATGGTTTTGCAATAATAAAAAAAGGTTTACATGTTAAATAAGTATTTTGTAACATATAGTTATTGGATAATCTGGTAAATAAATTACTTTATAAATGAAATATAACACTAAAAATCTCATGAAAAATTTCTGATGTCCAGGGAGGTAAAAGCAATATTGCATCATTGCAGACCTGTAATGAATGGCAGGTGTAAGGTTACATAAAGAAAAAAAGCAGCAGCCTGTTTCTCATGTCTAATCGTAGAGTCATGGAACAAATTGTGGAACAAAGTTTCTATTTGAGGAAAAAACTAAACAAAACAGGACTTTTAAATTAAACCTCTGTTCAGTCCACATGATGGTTGATTTTCAGAATCAACCATCTAAAACTCAGGTTTTGGGTGAGGAAAGTCAGTGTTTGTATTTCAATTATGTAATGCAGATTCTGTCCTTGAACTTTGATAAACAATTTAACAGAACTGAATGTTTTTGTGTTTGACCTTTCAAATTCTGTAAACACTGCTATCATTTTATCTGTTTGTTTTAGATAAGCTTCTTTTTAAAGATTAAGTTGATTGCGAACTTATTCAAGCTGTATTGTGCAGGGAATGGTACTAAAGGCCAGACACGGGAAAGATGAACTACTGTTTTACAGAAGGCAAATATTTGAACATTCTATTCATAGAATTACTAGTAAAGTCATAAAACATGATCAGCATCCGCTTCAAACCAATTCTGTTTGAATACTCTAAACAAAACCACTCTTAAAGCACTCTTCTCACTCCCATTCATTACTTTATATAATCAAGTCATCATGTGCATTGTGCAGACTTTCATCTGTGCAATTCATTACCATTTGGATATCATTGTGTGTGTCTGTGTGTAAAATATGTTCCTGCAACTCTAATATAGAATACATACAGCTGCAGTTTAAAAACTTGCAAACCCTTTCCACTCAAAACAAAACATTACCACTGCATGTCTAACTAATAATGTTAAAAGACTTGAAAATGAGCAAATAAATAAATAATTCCACATTATATCAATTACATACACCTTGCAGAATCTGTTAAATGTTTTGTATGGGATCATACAAAAATAATTACAAAATAAAAAATTTATTTATATATATATATATATATACATACAGGTGCTGGTCATATAATTAGAATATCATCAAAAAGTTGATTTATTTCACTAATTCCATTCAAAAAGTGAAACTTGTATATTATATTCATTCATTACACACAGACTGATATATTTCAAATGTTTATTTCTTTTAATTTTTAAGATTATAACTGACAACGAATGAATGAAAACCCCAAATTCAGTACCTCAGAAAATTTGAATATTGTGAAAAGGTTCAATATTGAAGACACCTGGTGCCACACTCTAATCGGCTAATTAACTCAAAACACCTGCAAAGGCCTTTAAATGGTCTCTCAGTCTAGTTCTGTAAGGCTACACAATCATGGGGAAGACTGATGACTGGACAGTTGTCCAAAAGACGACCATTGACACCTTGCACAAGGAGGGCAAGACACAAAAGGTCATTGCAAAAGAGGCTGGCTGTTCACAGAGCTCTGTGTCCAAGCACATTAATAGAGAGGCGAAGGTAAGGACAAGATGTGGTAGAAAAAAAGTGTACAAGCAATAGGGATAACCACACCCTGGAGAGGATTGTGAAACAAAACCCATTCAAAAATGTGGGGGAGATTCACAAAGAGTGGACTGTAGCTGGAGTCAGTGCCTCAAGAACCACTACGCATAGACGTATACAAGACATGGGTTTCAGCTGTCGCAGTCCTTGTGTCAAGCCACTCTTGAACAACAGACAGCATCAGAAGCGTCTTGCCTGGGCTAAAGACAAAAAGGATGCTGCTGCTGAATGGTCCAAAGTTACGTTCTCTGATGAAAGTAAATTTTGCATTTCCTTTGGAAATCAGGGTCCCACAGTCTGGGGGAAGAGATGAGAGGCACAGAATCCACGTTGCTTGCCAAGTATTGAGTGCTGTACATGCTCATACTTTTCAGTTGGCCAAGATTTCTAAAAATCCTTTCTTTGTATTGGTCTTAAGTAATATTCTAATTTTCTGAGATACTGAATTTGGGATTTTCATTAGTTGTCAGTTATAATCATTCAAATTAAAAGAAATAAACATTTGAAATATATCAGTCTGTGTGTAATGAATGAATATAATATACAAGTTTCACTTTTTGATGATATTCTAATTACATGACCAGCGCCTGTATGTGTGTGTGTGTATATATATATATATATATTTTTTTTTTTATTAGCACTGACCTAATAAGATATCAAATAAAAGACATTTACATATAGTCCACAAGAAAAAACGATTTTGAATTTATAAAAATGACCCTGTTCCAAGTTTACATATGCTTAATTCTTAATACTGTATTGTTACCTGTGTGTTTTTGTTTGTTTGTTTGTTTGTTTGTTTGTTTTTGTGATAGTTGTTCATAAGTCCCTTGTTTGTCCTTAACAGTTAAACTGCCCGCTGTTCTTCAGAAAAATCCTTCAGATCCCACAATTTATTTAGTTTTTCAGCTTTTTCGTGTATTTGAACCCTTTTCAACAATGACTGTATGATTTTAAGGTCCATCTTTTCACACTGAAGACAACTGAGGGACTCTGCAATATTACAAAAGGTCTAAACACCCACTTAAGCTTCAGAAGGAAACACAATGTATTAAACATTTTGAATTTGAAGATCAGGGTAAATTAAACTTATTTTGTCTTCTGGGAAATATGTAAGCATCTTCTGTTTCTTCTGTAGCTTCTAAGGGGCAGTACTAAGTGAAAAAAAAAAAAAATCTTCATTCTGTTCAAAAGTTTACATCCCTGGCTCTTAATACATCGCTTTTCTCTCTGGAGCATCAGTGAGCGTTTAAACCTTCTGTAATTGCTCCTCAGTTGTCTTCAGTGTAAAAAGATGGATCTCAAAATCATTGAGAAATTGAGGGACCTGAAGGATTTTTTCAGAAGAACAGCAGGCAGTTTAACTGTCCAGGACAAATAAGGGACTCATCAACAACTAAACAATCACTAAACAAAAACAAACAAACAACAAAAACACCTGCGGATCATTCAGGTAACAACACAGTATTGAGGGGTTGTTTTTATAATTCAACAATTATTTTCTCTTGTGGACTATTATGTAAACATATTTTATGTGAATATATCTTATTCAAGTCAGTAATATAAAGTTTATTTTCAAGATAAATAACAACAACAAATAATAATAATAATAATAACAACAACAACAAATAATTACAATAACATTTAATACATTTTAGAATTAAATATCCAAATACATTTGGGGCCCCTAAATATTATCATGTGTGCACCCTCACTATCTGCTGCCTTCTCTCTTCATCCCTGTTGTTGCTGTTTTTTGGAACGTGTGAAGCAGGATAAAATAATGCAATAAACGTGTAATAATATAATTCCATGCATAATGTGACTGTATTGTGCAATATTAGTCGTACATCATATGTGGACCCTCAAGCAGTCAGGTGTATGAGCGATGCTGATAGAGTTTACCGTTATTATGATACGTCATTCCAATGGTTCCGCCGGTGTTTATGACCAGGACCCTCGCCTCGACATTTGGGCTGACATCAGGAGATTCCGAGCTGCTCGAGAACCTCCTGCGACTCTGGCCCGCAGCGCTCCGGCTCAGAGACTTCTGCGACTGAAACACCTCGGTCTGGCTTAACCTGCTACGAGAAAGCGCTCGTGCCAGAGAGGTCATGCTTGCTGAAGACGGAGCCGACGTAGTGTGATTCCTTTCCGCCATATCTGACTCTCTTTGGGTTCCCAAAACCGAGCGACGCAGTTTCTTAAAGAGACAGTGCGTTGATTTTGAACACTGATAAATGTACAGATGCTGGAAACGCACAAACGAACTTATTGTGACGCTTGAGACAAAAAGCACAAATAGTTGCAAATAATTAATAAGAAATAACGCTAATAACAACAATAAATAATAACATGTATCTTTTAAAACCTTAGACTTGTAAGTGTACATTGTAAATGAAGTTCTTTAATGAATTACCAAGTGTAATCCTGTCCTTGCCCTCTGCACGTCCTCTTTGATGTGTTCGTGGGTCAACGTATTTTGTTGACGCTGGAACAATATTTTCATCCAAAAAAATGAGTCTTGACCACATCCTTACAACTAAATCTTACTTTACCCATGAGTAGGTAATCCCTAAAATCCAAGGAAATTATAGATGAATGACACTGATGTGCAAAGCACCAAACACTGATCATTAGTCTAAATTTCACAAAAACTGTAAAAAATTACAAATAAAATAAAATTCTAATCTGATTGGCAACACAATGTTGTTCCAAGGTCAACAAAGTTGTTGATCAAGGAACATGTCGAACTTGGTAAAATCAGGTTCTGCATATTCGCCTCTTTGTCTTGACCACATACACACGAAGATAACATTTACACTCTTACTTGCTGCAACAATACTGTGTATGAGACAGCAATGCATTTCCAACCAGTGGTTACTTGAACATTTTGAAAATGTTGTCTGGTTCTGAGAAGTTCAGAACTTCTTTGAGATTCATTTTTGATTAGCCTGTTTCTCTTTCTTAATCAGATCTTAACATACATAGGCCTACCTATTGTATGTTTATGTTTCAAATGTCTTTGAAACAAAAAGCATGTTGAATTACAAATAATAAATAAATAAATAAATAATGCATTGCATTCACAGTGCTTGCATTTTAATGTCTTGTGTTTTCAGGGCTTGCATTTTTAGGGGCTGGGTTACTTTTAACATACTTGTTTATCTGTGAATATTTCAATTCAAAATATTTCACACAAATTTTCATAATTAAAATTTTACAAATTTATATTCACCTTCCTGAATTCACCTCCGAAATATTCAGTGTTTCAAAATAGCTTATGTAATATTCATCAGGCAAATACACACAAATATAACAGGGGCAGCTGTGGCCTAATGGTTAGGGAGTCTGACTTGTAACCAAGAGGTTGCGAGTTCGAGTCCCAGGTCCGGCAGGGATTGACGGTGGGGGGAGTGAATATCCAGCGCTCTCTCCATCGTCAATACCACAACTGAGGTGAGACCCTTGAGCAAGGCACCGAACCCCCAACTGCTCCCCGGGCATTGCAGCAATGCAATGGCTGCCCACTGCTCCGGGGGTGTGTGTGTGTGTGTGTGTGTGTGTGTGTGTGTGTGTGTGTGTGTGTGTGTGTGTATGTATGTATGTATGTATGTATGTATGTATGTATGTATGTATGTATGTACTTGGATGGGTTAAATGCAGAGCACAAACCCCTAGTATGGGTCACGTCTCGTCACTGTCAAATTTCGGTCCATTTTATATCACTCCACAAATTCACAAAATCAAACAGTATTGATATTCAGACAAACAACACTTGGACTTCATCCTGTTTCTGCTTGATTACTGGCATTGTCCGTGTTTGTTTCAGACTGTACTTTAAATGTGACTTATTAAAAAGGATACATTGTTACACCAGTAGGTGGTGACAAGTGACTGTCTTCATAAGTCAGTTAGTAGGTCTTAGTAGGTATGACGCCCTTTATTTATTTGTTTGTTTGTTTTTTTGTTTCTTTTCTGGAAGTCAGTGATCACAAAAATGGGCTTGGTTACCAGTACACTCAAGAATATGTTCTGTTGTGTTCCACAGAAGAAACAAAGTCACCCAGTTTTGTAATGACATAGAACAGGGGTGTCAAACTCAGTTCCTGGAGGACCGCAGCCCTGCAGAGTTTAGTCCCAACCCTGCTCCAACACACATACTAAGCACTTTTCAATTAAGCCTGAAGGACTTGATTAGTTGGATCAGGTGTGTTTAATTAGAGTTGCATCTAAACTCTGCATAGCTGCGGCCCTCCAGGACTGGAGTCTGACACCCCTGACATAGAAGAAACAAAGTCACCCAGTTTTGTAATGACATGGAGTTAATGAGTGAACTATCCCATTATCAAGCCTTTCATGAGCACTGTTAACTGTCAAGTCATAACAACCATCTTATAATTTATAAGCTGAGGGTTTTTTTATTCATATTTATAGTAGATTTGCCCTGTGTTACTGCTAATTGTACAGTAACTAATACTGTCGCTATTGCTAATGTCTCGTTTTATAAGTTTTAGAACGTGTGATACTGAATAATATACATGTGTTTATTTTAAATGTGTGTTGTTGAAGGAAAGTCTAACAATTAATTGACGTTTGCCAAGACCTTTATTTTGAAAGTCGGGCTGCAACGGCCATTTCCGCTAGTTCGCGTTGACGTAGTCAGTTTCACACTGAACTCGGCTGATTTTTAGGAGTGAACACCGGGGTTGAGACTGCTAAAGAATGGTGGGCCTCCGCAGGTAAAGAAAATGCATTTAGTCGTTCTAAAATGAATGAAAATAACTTGTTAATGGTTCTATTTTACATAACCTGTCGAAAATATGAGTAAAAAGTGTGTGGTAGCGATTTTCTATGGGTTGTTCGGCCGGCTAAGCTAGCAGGCTAAGTTGCTCTTTTCTGGCACTCCCTCTGAGCATCTCTTGTCTCTCAGGGGCACGTGAGACACAATTCGAATTCGGGACGGTTGAGATCGACGCGGCTCCGCTTCAGACGGTCCAGATGACAGACCCACCGGCCGGCCAAATGAACGCTTTTCCGCCGAGGCTCTGAACGTCTTCAGCTGCTATCCGGTTACATTTTGGGGGAAGGACGTGATAGAGCCCCCGAGACGGACATTCACACGCCAAGAGGAAGTCTTGAAAGACCGCAGGCTCTTAAAGAGGCCTCACAGCACTTAGCAGACACACAGGAAAAGCATTAAAAACGCTGGTTTTGTCGCTTTTCTGTGGATTATTATCGAGGGTGGCGTTTTTGAAACTGGTACAACTCCACAACCGAAGCAAAAGCTTCGAGCTGAAAATCGAGCTTTGACCTTTTCAGCTCTACTGAACGTTTTCAGTACTGTTGTTTAATCAGCAACCAAGAACACGTGTTCTGTTTACTTTTAAATTTGACATTCCCAAAAGAAAAAAGTAAAGAAAAAGCCTTTGTGTTTCACTTTTCAAATCCTGAGCAAACTTTTTTTCTTTTTGGAGGGAAGTAACCATTTATGAACAGTATACAAGATGGGGAAGATGCTGTCAAAGATATTCGGTAACAAAGAGATGAGAATACTGATGCTCGGACTGGACGCCGCAGGAAAAACCACCATCCTTTATAAGTTGAAACTCGGCCAGTCTGTGACCACCATTCCGACGGTCGGTTTCAACGTGGAGACGGTCACCTACAAAAACGTCAAGTTCAACGTGTGGGACGTGGGCGGACAGGATAAGATCCGTCCCCTCTGGCGACACTACTACACGGGCACTCAAGGGTTAATTTTTGTGGTGGATTGTGCTGATAGAGATCGCATAGATGAAGCCAGGCAAGAACTCCACCGCATCATCAACGACCGTGAGATGCGGGACGCCATCATTTTGATTTTCGCCAACAAGCAAGACCTGCCGGACGCCATGAAGCCGCACGAGATCCAGGAGAAGCTGGGACTGACGCGCATCCGGGATAGGAATTGGTACGTGCAACCGTCGTGCGCGACCACCGGCGACGGACTGTACGAAGGCTTAACTTGGTTAACATCTAACTACAAGTCTTAATGACACTGGCACTGACTGTTTAGGACAAATAAACTCAATATGGGGAAAATCACACTCTCCACCGAATATTCGTGCTGTTTTGATTTAGAGTTAACCTTTATTTTTTGGCTTGTTTTCAGACAGCCCTCTTTGAACCGACGTAATGGGTTTGGCTTGCTTTTAGTTTCCTGTGTACTGTGACATACCCGTGTCACACACCATGGACTATTGCTTAACATGATAAAGCATTCCTGAATGAAGATTCTCTATTTTTTTTTTTTTTTCTCTTTGATTGTAGGTTTTCTATATTTGTTTTCTCCTCTTCAGCTTCTTTCTTTGAGATTACAGAGACAAAAAATGGACCCAATAGTGTGTTAAAGGCATTTTATACCGAGATGTATCGAAAAACTGTCCAGGCATCCACTGTAGCAAAGCACAGTTTTGCTGAGGAGGTTGTAGCATACTAATTGTAGGTAGCTATGTGGTGTAACAGGTTTTAAACCGTGCCATAGTTATGATATCACTGACATCCAATGATAATCAACATGTAAATGAGTCCATGGAACATTTTATGCAAAAGTCTAATCGTGGAAGGCGGGGCTTACCACAGACGTAACTTATATTCACACAGCATAATCGAACCGAGTGATGTCTTGCAAGCTTGATAAACCACAGAAAGGTTTTTGTCCGCATCGCAGTGTAGCCCAAAACAAGAGACTTCATTTTTAAACATGGAGGGATACCTTTTGTAGCCCTTGTACCATTTAGGCTAATTGCATTGACCAGATTGTCTTTGACTCACACTCATATGTCTCTAAAATGTGGGATTGTTACATTCTTGCATTTCAAGTGTAGTGCTTGCGGTAGAGTGGACTGGATTTGTCATTTTGGAGAGAAATGTTTCATTCTATTCATTTCCTCTTTGCTTTAATCATTTTGAGAAACAAACATGTACAGAAACAGCTATGTAATTGTAACTTCAAATTAAACTTAGTCATTTTAATGCTCTTAGTTCATTCTTGTTCTGACCAATTCATGTCAGCTTTGATGCCTATCGACACACGGGAGTTTCCACCGTCATTTGCCGAGCCAAACCAAAGTCAGATGGAAAATGAATTTAGCGCTGCTTCAAAATTTTTGTTCTAGGTAGCACACATGGAAAATCTTTTCCTGCTTTCCCAGCTCATATGTATTTGCACAATATTTTCCAAACCCAGGACTCCAAGCACTTTGGAATCCGTAGCAGATAAGATTCTAAAGAATGTGTGTTGGGTTTAATGTTTGACCTCTTCATGTGTTCGCAAACAGGACTCCAAACACCTTTCTAAAGAAAACCTGTGAAATGGAACATTTTCAATTTCTAAAAGCCCTGAGTTCATTTAGCGAGGAACATCGCAGTGCAGTGACTCTTAAATCCTCCTTTAACGTCTTATCGCAAATATTTGTTATATGAACATTTTTGTTTAATCTCCCAAAATAAGCTGTGTCAGGATTGTGCTGTTTTGAAACAGGTCGACTCCACCCCCCCACACCCCCCCCCTCCCAGCAAATCCCACTGTAAAAACAGGATGTCTCCTACTTGCTCTCTAAAGGCCGCACAGCTGCTAAACTGTTGCACACAGAGAAGAGTAATGGGCGGCCGGCACTGGACGGCACAAATGCTGCTCTTGCTGACACAGCTGTTAATAACAAGTGCTGTGATCACTTGTTGCTTTACGCGCCATCTTGAATGATTGTTAAACCGCTAGGCTGTTCTTCTCCCTCACACGCCGGTATTCAAATCAGTCGAAGCCACAAGGGCCACATCAGCTACTCACATTGCCGGAAATGAGCTTGATTGCTGACATATTGATGGTTGTGTGTTTTTTTTTTCTCAGTTTTCTCAGTTTTTACTGAAGTTTTGGTGCACTTCCTTAAAGTGAGAAATACTGTACTGACAGCACAGGAGTGGATGCAGATGTTCAGACTGTAATCAGTTCTGAGGGATCAAACAGCTACTGCCAACTTGTTGAGACCTGCTGTTAAACCATAATAGAAACTTTTACATGTTTGTTAGTCATATTTACAAGGTCAGAACTGTTTGAATTACAAAGCAGGTGATTGTCACACACTCTGTGTTTTATGACTGCATCTTATCTTTCTCATTTGGTATGTAGTCTGCCGCATTTCAGTTTATGAGTAACTGTGTTGGTCACAAGTGTGAATGATCTCATTCATTCCATATATATATATATATATATATAGGAACGTTTTTTACATGTTTCTTTTTTAAAGAAGTCTAATTCTCATTGAGCATCAAAATACTGTAAAAATTCTATTGTTTTACAATTATATATACCTTTTTTCTATTTAAATATGATTTAACATGTAATTTATTTCTGTGATAGCAAAGCAAAATTTTCAGCAGTCATTACTCCAGTCTTCCATGTCACATGATCCTTAGAAATGATTTAAATGAGCTGATTGGCTGCTCAAGAAAAGGTGCATCTTAACAATAAGGACCGTGTGATACGCTTACGATACATTTTTTCCATAGAAAGCATTTATTTAATTGATTCTGATGAATTAAATGTGTGCCTGCTGAAAACTCTATACATTCATTACCAGATGTTTCCCCTTCGTTTTCACATCAGCAGATTTTCATCACATTCTCAGTGTGTGTTTGCCGGCTCAGGAACTTTTAGTGCAGAGCTAGTTTCATTGTGATATCTAAAAGGGAAGTGGTCAGTGTGATGTCAGCCTGAGTGTATTGTAGGAGTTTGGGTGGTGCTCATGTGGCTCTGCTGATGGTGGTGTTCAGCTAATGACATGCATGCTAATAATAGTCTCCTCTTGTATGGGTAAGACAAAACAAAATGCACACCTCAGAACACTTGTGTAGCCCATGTGGCCTTCATTATTTTTTCAAAGAGACTTATTTCACTTAAATTTGGATTCAGACACACTTTCTATTTCTATGCACTGCATGAACGTTTGAAAGCAAAGCTTGTGAGCTAAAAGCTTGTAAGCAATAAGCTATAAATACACTTGAGTGTAAAATGTCATAGTCTAAATGTCATGTTGTTCACCCATTGCTCACCCTCATGTTCTTCCAAACCTGTGTGACTTTCTTCTGTGGGGCATAAGATTTTTTTGGATTTTTGGAAGTCAATGATCATCAACATTCTTTAAAATACCTTTTATGCTTCACAGTATAAAGACATGCATGTTTGGAATGCCATGAAGGTACGTAAATGAACTATTACTATACATTCTGGCCTAATTAAATTAGAGGGTAAGTTCCTAATATACACTGCCAGTCAAAAGTTTGGACACGCGCTCTCATTTAATGTTTCTAAAGAAGTCTCTTATGCTCATGAAGGCTGCATTTATTTGATCAAAAATACATAAAAAAAACCCAGTAATATTTCAAAATGTTTTTACATTATGAAATAATGGTTTTTATTTTAATATACTTTACAATATAACTTCCTGTGATGCAAAGCTGGATTTTTATCAGCTGTAACTCCAGTCTTAACTGTCAGGTGATCCTTTAGAAATCATTCTAATATGCTGATTTATTATAAGAATTATCAATGTTGGAAACAGTTGTGCTGCCAAATATTTTATTTTTTTATTTTTATTTTTTTATTATTATTATTATTATTATTATTATTATTATTATTATTATTATTTATTTTTTTTTATTTTATTTTTTTTTGCAACCTGTGATTCTTTTTTTCAGGATTCTTTGATGAATAACAAGTAAAAAAAAATTATTCAAAATATAAATATTTTCTAACAATGTAAATCTATGCTATCACTTTTTTATTAATTTAACACATCCTTGGTGAATAAAAGTATTAATATATATATAAAAAAAGAAATAATAAAAATTTAATGACCCCAAACTTTTGAACAGTAATGTATATTGTTAGAAAACCTTTCTATTTTAAATAAATACTGTTCTTTAACCTTTTATTGATCAAAAAAAAAGTATCACAGGTTCCAACAAGAAAAAAATAAATATTAAGCAGTGCAAGTGTTTCCAGCACTGATAATAAATCATTCTAATATGCTGATTTTTGAAGGATCATGTGACACTGAGGACTGGAGTAATGATATAAATACAATTTTAATGTATATTAATATAGAAAAACATTGATTTACATTGTAATATTTCACAATATTACATTTTTTTTCTGTATTTTTGATCAAGTGAAAACAGCCTTGATAAGCATAAGAAACTTTAAAAAACATTAAATGAGAGGGTGTGTCCAAACTTTTGACTGGTAGTATGTGTGTGTGTGTGTGTGTGTGTGTATATATATATATATATATATATATATATATATATATATATATATATATATATATATATATATATATATATATATATATATATATATATATATAATATAATATAATATAATATAATATAATATAATATAATATAATATAATATAATATAATATTACACACACAGGTTCCCACGGCTCATGGAATTTCTGGAATATCATGGAATTTTAAAAGGTCTATTCCAAATATTAAAAGTCAGGTAATTTTATATATATTTTGTCCAATTCATGGAATATCAGGAATTTTTGTTTGTTGCTTTAAATTTTTTGTTTCCATTTATCAAAATGTAATTTTTCTATACCGTATTTTGTTTTATCGCGGTTTGCCTATTGTTATGGTTAGGTTATGAAAGTATAAAAACCTTAAAATAATTTCTATAGGAATAATAGTACAGAAAAATATCAAAGTGCATTTAACTGGTAAAAGCAAAAAATAAATAAAACTAGTAATGTATATGTGTGTTTTGTACTTTATGTACTTGTTCGTCTGTGGACAAGTAAATAAAGCTTGCAAATGGATGCATCCATTCATTTTGGCTCATGGAAATTCAGCTTTTTAGTCAGTGAAAGTCAGGGAATTTGACATTTGGCTTAAAAAGTTATCCCCTATCAGTGTGATTTTAAAGGGATAGTTCACCCAAAAATGATTAATTAAGCATTAATTACTCACCCTCATGTTGTTACAAACCCATAAGAATTTTGTTCATCTTCGGAACACAGATTTGAATGAAATCCGAGAACTTTCTGAATCTGAAGACATCATTGTAGTTCTCTGATGAACGTGTGTCAAAGACTGACACAAAATTTGTGGATAAAGTTGTCATTTTGTTTTCTTCGGGCACAAAAGGTATTCTCGTAGCTTGAACCGCTGATGCCACATGGACTATTTTAACGATGTCCTTACTACCTTTTTGGGCCTTAAACGTGGTAGTTGTGTTGCTGTCTATGCAGGGCCAGCTACATTTTTGAAACGACATGAGGGTGAGTAATTAATGACAGAATTTTCATTTTTGGGTGAACTATTCCTTTAGGTAATTCTGTCAAAACTTGGTTATAAGACTGCAGTGTTGCTTTATTGTTATTTTCGAATGAAGTAATCATGGCAGTTCAAGCAAGGCGCAACAATAAGGATTTAGTTAGTCAGCCCTGTAGTTCAGTTTTGTAATTACTCCACCAATATTTTCACTGGCCCCACCTCAAAAAAAAAAAAAAAGGGATGGAACAGGGGTGTGTTTAACTGTCTAATATTAAGTAAAGTAGTATAGATAAAGTCTGAGTTTTAAGTTTTATGTGATAGGTTATTTGTTTGGTGGTGAAACGTTCCTAAAAAGCACAAGATTACATTCTGTTCATAATTATGGTCATAACTTTGTGTCCCTCTAGATACTCTTATCATCCAATCTAACACACTAACCTCTCAGTCAGTATGCGTAAATATGATTGTTTGTACAGCTTGACTCTAGGCAGCTGCATGATAGTTTCTGTAGGACAGGTTTGGTAACTGTAACACTTAACATAATTGGCATGCAGGTACTTTTTTACTACTGCTATGCATCTGTGTAAAACAGTTATGCTGTTATGATTTTAATATAATGTTTTTAACTATTTTTATACATAGTTTTTGCCAATAACAAAGAAAAAATGTAGTCATTGTTCATAGTTCTTTGTTTGGCTGCTATAGTGTGTTGCAGGGATGATGTATTTTTGTAGGCCAAAACCCAGAAATGAGTTTGATAGCACTTCCGGTGCTATCATCATTAAATAGCTTTGTTGTTAAATGACTGAATTAAAGTCTGTGGTGAACAAAAGGGACAAGAGAAGACAAGACAAATCACTAATTAGAACTACAGAGGTTGTCTGAGACATTAAACTTAGGAAGTCCAAATAAAGGCAAAAACATTTGACGGAAGCTTAATGCTGGTGTTGTTGAAATCATGTGACTGGTGTAATTTGTTTATAGCCTACATTTAGCTTTTTACTTAGGCTAGACTTCAAATGTTATAAAAGTTGTATTAATTTGTGAAGATTATCATGATGAGCAAAATGTGAGAATTTAACTTTTGCTGATCACAGTGCTTATTTCCTGCAATATTCCAAAAGCCAATGGAAAAATCCTATTGGGTGTTTGTTGCTGGAACCAGGGTCATGATAACTTCTGGCCTGCCCTTCAAAATATGCCATACATGTGGAAATGTTTAGACATGAATATTTGCTAATTTATCTTACTAGTATCTCTGTCAAATTTGATGAGAAGTTGCTGAGCTTATGTGTTATGCAAAAGGATCTTGGTACTTTGTTTTATTTTTACATATATCTTTTTTTTTTTTTTTTTTTTTATTCATGAAGGCACTAAACATGCTCGGTTATATTTAGCAGAAGACTGGAAGTATAATGGCGCATGTATTTTTTGCAAATGTTTTTGTTTTGACAACAGGAAATTAACACAAAGATGAACATTTACACTCGTACTAATTTAACAGGAACAGAAGTGTACCTCACATGAGTATGTGCTGAGTACAGTGATGTATCAGTGGCTCTGTGCAGTGTTTGCATTTTGTGTACTCTGACCCTTGTGAACCTTAGCTGCAGATGTTCTCAGATAACACTGGATACGGAAAAGCGAATGGTGGGAGAGGTCAAAGGTCAACCTCTAGAATCAATATTAGCAATGACGACATAGTGAAACGCCAATAGCACCGACTCAACTCTCAGGAATCTAATGAACGTTTTGTGACACAGTCCCCCAAAAGCCTCGAAGGCTAACTCCCAGAAACCAAGCCCAGCATGTACACAGAAACTCTTTCACTGATTATTGTTATTTCAAAAAGCAAATCTAGTCACCATTCTTTCCAAAACAAGCTGGAATTGTTCTTTCATTTTGATTAGCAGCCTTGCCTATGGGATTGGTCATATTATGCTGTAACTTTTTTCTTTCTTTCTTCTTCTCACAATTTGTTTGACTTATGTTGTGCAGCTGGAGGAATGTTGGCTAGAGGAAGCATTCCTATGGGAATATTTGGAATTCTGTAGCTGGATTTCCTGAGAGGAAAATAGGCAGAGGGAAAATAGATGAATGGGAAGGTGGAATGTGAGAATTGTTGTTTCACTGTTGAGACATGATGGATGGATTACATAACCAATGGGGTGCCTCCCATGGTGACTCATTGATAGATCTGTTAGCCAGTGAGAGTTGAACCAAGTGATACAGTATTATTCCTACAATGGATAACTGTTTCCTATGGAAGTCCGTTTACAGCTACTAATAATAAAAAAAAAAAACACGATAATTGATTAATCTCACAGTTCTGACTTTTTTTTTTAGAATTGCAAAGTATGAACTCACAGTTGCAAAAAAAAAAAAAAAGTCAGAACTGTGAGATATTAACTGTAGTTTTTTTCCCCTCGCAACTTTGAGAGGATATATCATGATTCAGACTTTTTTCCTCATAATTCCAAGTTATAAAGTCCAATTCTGAGTAATAAAATGCTTACTTTTTTCTCATAATTGGAAGTTTATATTTCACAATTATGACTTTATAACTTACAGTTGCTTGTTATAAAGTCACATAAATTCACAATAGCAGAAAAAAAAGTCTGAATTGCAAGTAAATGTTAAATGGAATATACAGTGCCCTCCACTACTATTGCCACCCTTGGTAAATATGAGCAAAGGTGGCTGTGAAAATAAATCTGCATCGTTTATCTTTTTAATCTTTCATTCAAAACATGCACCGTTATCTTGAGAAAAGGACGCTGCAATAATTAGGTGCCAATAATTGTGGCCAACATAAACTAGAGGAAAACATTTATTTCATAAAGAGATTTTTCACCCACTTTCTATTGTTTTAATTCAGTTAAAGGTTAGAATTTAGTGAATTTTTTTTAATGAAAGATTATTTTCACAGCCGCTTTTCCTCATATTTACTAAGGGTGCCGATATTTGTGGAGGACACTGTATAAAAACACTAATTTTGAGTTTATATATTGCAATTCTGACTTTATTTCTCAGAATAGTGAGTTGATATCTTGAATTATGACTTTATAACATGCAATTGCAACTTTATATCATGGAAATACTTGCATCATTTTCCTGCCTCCCTGTGTATGGTTTTTACAAACATGATGTGTTTATACATATGAGTCAAATCACTGAGTACGTCAGTTAATTCCGGTTGCCATTTCTTTCAGTTGTAACTCACTCTGGTAAAAGGGTGTAACCATGGGCACAGCGCAGACCCACCCATTCAACACTAGAGTACACCAGACCAACTCGTTCAAAGGCCTGTTTGATTTTCACATTGCTGTGACAACAGCCTTACGAGGCCCTTACTGTAAAGTGTGAGTATGTCTGAGTCAGACCTTTCTATTTCATTTGGTGAGAGGGCTGATCAAGACAAACCTGTCCTACTAAGTGTACCCAGTTTATGTCACATGCGGTCATCTGAGCTCAAATTTCATTCAGTACATGCTTTGGATTGTGTAGAGCTATTATAATTTCTCTAAACTTGCTGTTAAACGTGATTGTGGTGTGAGCATGATTACACACATTCTTTTACTCCACCTTTTATCACAGAGGCTTGGGTGAGCTCTTTTGATAGTTATATACAACCACTTAGCAACGCCCTGGAAATGCCTACAGTTGAGGTCAAATGTTTACACCCTTATTTCAGAATCTGCAAAATGTTAATTACTGTACAAAAATAAGAGGGATACCTTTTCAAAAGTTTACATCCCCTTGATTCTTAATACTGTGCTCTTACTTGAATGATAAATGATTGAATGATTTTTTATATTTTTTTTTTTTCTGATAGTTGTTCACGAATCCCTTGTTTGTCCTAAACAGTTAAACTGCCTGATGTTCTTCAGAAAAAATCCTTCAGGTGCCACAAATTAGTGATAGGTCGTTCTTGAACGATTCGTTCATTTTGAACGAATCTTTTATGTGACTCGGGAAGAACGAGTCATGTCGGGGAGTGATTCATTTAGTCGCGTATGCGCAATATTCTATAGGTTCTGTTAGTTCGCCTGTTAGTTTGGGTTTTTCTGAGTCGTTCGTTCATCTTATGGGGCTGTCACATGATGAACGAATGACTCGACCCCGAACTCGAGAGACAAACTAATCAGTTCTCTTTCCGGCTCAGACTGCATATATGGGGCTGTCACGTGATGAACGAACAACTCTTTTTTTTTTTTTTTTTTTTTATTGCAATAATAACAAAAAATACAAAGAAAGTACATACAAAGAAAGCAAAAACACAATACGTACAAAATATACAACATCTTTCAATAATAAACAATTTTTTAATAAAAGAAAAGAAAAGAACAGAAAAGAGGGCACACAAATAAGGATAAAAATACATTAAGAAAGAATATTAAACATGACACAAATTCTAGATGTTTTTTTATAGCTTTCTTTTTAATAGACTTTGAAATTGTATTGACTCAAACCCGAACTCGAGAGATGAACTAATCAATTCTCTTTCCGGCTCATACTGCATAGGTTAAGCTTATGGGGCTGTCACGTGATGAATGAACGACTCAAACCCGAAAACTTATCAGATAAGAGGTGAGGTGAGCTAAGCATAGACAATAGATCCAGGTAACAATGAATTAATCTTTTCTGTCTCTTATAGCATTATAGTTTTCTTTCTAATCAGTAGATGTGTTAGGAAAGTATCACATAACATTTTAATTATATTTTGCTAAAATGAACAGAATGAACGAAATGACTCGAAAAAAGATTTGTTCATTTTGCTGAAAGACACTCAAAAGTCTGAGTCGGTAAAATGATTCGAACTTCCCATCACTACCACAAATGTATTGGTGTTCCAGCATTTGTGTATTTGAACCCTTTCAACAATGACTGTATTTTGAGATCCAACTTTTCACACTGAGGGCAACTGAGGGACATTATTATTATTGTAATTATTATTACAGAAGGTTCAAATGCTCACTGGTGCTCCAGAAGAAAAAATTATGCATTACGAGCCAGGGGTTAAACTGAATGGAGACGTGTATATTTTTCTTATTTTGCCTAAATGTCATATTTTTTTGTTTCCCAGAAGACAAAATAAGTTAAAATTACCCTGATCTTCTTTTCTTCTGGAGCATCAGTGAGCATTTGAACCTTCTGTAATAGTTGCATATGAGTCCCTCAGTTGTCCTCGTGAAAATATGGCTCTTAAAATCATACAGTCATTTTTGAAAAGGGTTCAAATACACAAAAATGCTGGAAAACCAAAGAATTTGTGGGACCTGAAGGATTTTTCTGAAGAACAAGCAGCACTTTAACTGTTCAGGACATAAAAGGGATTCATGAAGAACTATCACTAAACAATAAAAAAAAATGCAGCTGTGGATAATTCAGGTAAGAACACAGTATAAAGAATCAAGGGGGTGTAAACTTTTGAACCGGGTCATTTTTATAAATTAAAAAAAATATATATTATTTTCTTGTGGACTATATGTAGACATCTTTTATGAAAAATATCATATTCAGGTCAGTACTAAATAAACAATAACATGCATTTTGTGTGATCCCTCTTATTTTGGTAAAACAATTAACATTTTGCAGATTCTGAAAGGGGGGTGTAAACTTTTGACCTAAACTTTAAAAAACCCTATAATGTGGTGGTGACAGGCAAGACCCAATCATGTTTTGTTTTATTGTTTTATTTTATTTTACAAAATGCAATCCAAAAGCAGTAGGTTTACAGCAAATCATGTCCGAAAATATTTTATGTTGTGCATGTATTATATATTTAATTTAATTTTGATAAGCTTAGAGACTTATTTAAAATGTTTTACTAAAGATGCACTGCATTAATTAGATATATCACTTGACATCTGTATGGCTTCAATCTGTTTTCAGAGTTTAGCAGTAAGTGTCTTGCCCTGCTCAAGTGTTCATAAACACTACATACCATTGCTCCTCATTTGACACAGGAAGTGGTTTATAGTTAGCGCTCTTCCTGTTGTGGTTCAGAAGACTGAATGAAGCCATCTGTACTCACTGAAACCCCGTAGAAGGCCATAGTCGTACTGAGCTGTTACCGATTTGAAAAAGGAGTTAGGGCTAGATCTTTCACGCCTAGCAACTCGTAATTACAGACCTTTAGAAAACGCAAACTAATCCACATGCAAAGGCAAGCACTGAAATCATTAAAGCCCCCTGTGTTTCCTTTCATGTCAGAATATTTCATGCAAAGTGCAAAGGATGTGTAAATGTAGCTTGGGGCTTAAAAAGTATAAGAATTTATCAGAAAAAAATGATCAGAAATTGTCAAAATGAAAAGATCTGCCCATGTTTAATCTGCATTCTATAGTGGCACATTCCTGTCTGGTACCCATGCAAACATAACCCAGTTTATAGACACTGATATATGCCAAAAGTCATCCACAAAAAGCTTAGTTCAAATAGAAGCCACAGACAGGAAAGGAGAAGGGAGTTGACTCTTTGCACCGACCTTAGAGATGCAGAGAGAAAGAGTTCTGACTGGTTGGCCTAGAATACAGTATTTTTATTGAAATTCTGTTTTGGCCAAGGCCTTGAGAAAAGCGAGCCCTCTGCTGCCAAGTATTTGTAGACTATGAATGGGGAAAACGGTATCCAGTGAAGAATCATTTTATTTTTTGTTTTGTATGCTGTGCACTGAAATCATTGTTTTCCATGACATTCGAGTGCTCAAGAATATATGCATACAGTTGAGAAATATCTCAAGTCAAATTGTAACACATTTATTACACTTAAATCACACGATAATATGACTTTCACAGTTACTTTTTAACCAGCTCAAGGTTATTTTGGTTGATTTGAAGTCAGTTGCCTTGAAGTTCAGGTGTCTAGACAGAGTAACATGTTACTTTATCATTTGACAACTAAATTTGTTTCTCCTTCATTATTTAAGACTCAACAAACATCTTCTGTGAAATGATGTCTTTTTTTAATGAATGGTGCTTGGTTTGATATTTTCTAACAAAACATTTATACACTACATGTGGCTTATAAGTATTTGTATATATGTATCTTTAAGGCTACTGTAAGTTTAACACTGTCCTTCAATCAAAAAGCATAATTGTCTTTCTTCCCCGTAATAACTAGGAAGAGAAACTACATTTTATTTCCCCCATGGACATGTCATGCAAGTGATGTGTTGGCCAACATGCAGGTGGAAAAGGCTAATTTGTGCTGTAAGTCGCTTAAAGAGAACATTGATGAGTCACAGTGCAAAAAAACGGCCCGTAGCACAATATATAACCAGTTAATGCATATTATGACATTCAGTATAAGACATTTGCAATAGGTTATTCAGTTAAAACATTATCAAATTAATTAGATTGTATATTGATTAATCAATATGGCTTACCTCAATTTTTATTTAAAAAAGACAGCGAAATGAAGATAATTAAAAGCTTTATATTATTCTGGCAGATTAAAACACTGAATTACACAAAGGAATTGTCCACCCCGAAAATGAAAATTTACTCACCTTTAGCAATCACAGAAGCAGATACTTTTTTTTTTTTTCAGCTCACAACTTGATCCTCTGCAGTGAATGGGTGCCGTCAGAATGAGAGTCAAAACAGCAACCAAACAATCAAATTAAGATCTTTTGAAGTGGAAAACACCTTGTTTGTAAAAAAGAAAAAAAAAAAGAAAAGAAAAAGAAATTCATCATAAAAGTTTTTTTAAAAAACAGCAGTCTAATATAATATAGCTTCCTCTAGTGAAAAAGTCCATCTACCAATGTTCTGTCACATTAAAATGTACTGGCATATTTGTTTAAAACGATTTCTGCTTGGAAAAACTGCTTGTATATGTCTGATTGTATGACAGCTTTTTAGTGCCCAGATTAAAAATTATATATTTTGAAAATAAAGTCGAAAATTACAAGAATAAATTCGAAATATTTTGAGAAAAAAGTTAAAATGACAAGAATAAAGTCAAAATATTTTGAGAATAAAGTCCCAATTACATGAAATAAAGTTGAAATATTTTGAGAAAAAAGTCAAAATTATGAGCATAAAGTCAAAATTACATGAATAAAGTCTAAATATTTTGGGAATAAAGTCGAGAATAGAGTTGTAGTGATATGAGAAAAAAGTAAAAATTACAAAAAATAAAGTCTATAGATTTTAAGAATAGTCAAAATTACATGAATAAAGTCAAAATTATAAGAATAAAGCCAAAATATTTTGAGAATAAAGTCATAGCAATACGAGAACAATGTCAAAATATTTTAAAGAATAAAGAACAAATTTTGAGAATAAAGTCAAAATTATAAAAAATAAAGTTGATATAAGAGAACAACATCAACATATTTTCAGGAAAAAAAGACTAAATTACAAAAAATAAGGTCAAAATATTTTGAAAATAAAGTTGAAATTACAAGAATAACGTCGAAATATTTTGAGAATAAAGTCCCAATTACATGAAATAAAGTTGAAATATTTTGAGAAAAAAGTCAAAATTATGAGCATAAAGTCAAAATTACATGAATAAAGTCTAAATATTTTGGGAATAAAGTCAGAAATACAAGGATAAAGTCAAAATTATGAGAATAGAGTTGTAGCGATATGAGAAAAAAGTAAAAATTACAAAAAATAAAGTCTATATATTTTAAGAATAGTCAAAATTACATGAATAAAGTCAAAATTATAAGAATAAAGCCAAAATATTTTGAGAATAAAGTCATAGCAATACGAGAACAATGTCAAAATATTTTAAAGAATAAAGAACAAATTTTGAGAATAAAGTCAAAATTATAAAAAATAAAGTTGATATAAGAGAATAACATCAACATATTTTCAGGAAAAAAAGACTAAATTACAAAAAATAAAGTCAAAATATTTAGAAAATAAAGTTGAAATTACAAGAATAAAGTCGAAATATTTTAAGAATAAAGTCCAAATTATGAGCATGAAGTCATAGCAGTACAAGAACAATGTCAAAATATTTTGAGAAAAAAAGTCCAAATTATGCGAATAAAGTCAAAATTAGAAAAAATAAAGTGTATATAAGAGAATAACATCAAAATATTTTCAGGGAAAAAAGAATAAATTACAAAAAATAAATTCAAACTATTTTGAAAATAAAGTAGAAATATTTTGAGAATAAAATCTAAAGTCCAGATCCTAGGTCCATATTACGAAAATAAAGTCAAAATTTTAACTTTATTCTCCTAATTTTGACTTTATTCTCAAAATATTTCGACTTTATTCTCATAATTTAAATTTTTTTATCAAAACATTTTGAATTTATTCTCGTAATTTCAATTTTATTCTCGAAATATTTTGACTTTATTCTTGTAATTTTGACTTTATTATCAAAATATTTCTACTTTATTCTCATAATTTCAACTTTATTATCAAAACATTTCAAATTTATTCTTGTAAATTACACTTTATTCTCCTAATTTTGACTTTATTTTCAAAATATTTCGACTTTTTTGTTGGAATTTTGATATTATTCTCAAAATATTTTGACTTTATTCTCATAATTTCAATTTTATTATCAAAACATTTCAAATTTATTCTCATAATTTCAACTTTATACTCAAAATATTTTAACTTTATTCTTCTAATTTTGACTTTATTCTCAAAATATTTCGACTTTTTTTGTTGGAATTTTTATATTATTCTCAAAATATTTTGACTTTTCTCATAATTTCAACTTTATTATCAAAACATTTCGAATTTATTCTCATAATTTCCACGTTATTCTCGAAATATTTGAACTTTATTCTTGCAATTTCGACTTTATTATCAAAATATTTCTACTTTATTCTCATAATTTCAATTTTATAATCAAACTATTTTGACTTTATTCTCGTAATTTTTACTTTATTCTTGTAATTTTGACTTTATTCTCAAAGTATTACGAGAATGAATCTTGTAATAGATTTAAAAAAAAAAAAAATCCAAAAATTTAACAAGGCACTAAAATGCCATCGTATGATTTAGACGAGATAACATTTTGGTGTGGATTTGGTGTTTTTGGTGTGGATTACTTGTGATGTTTTTATTAGCTGTTTGGACAGCACCCATTCCCTGCAAAGGAACTTATAGGGGGTGATTTTATTATAAATTTAATTAAAAATGTTTCAGTTAAAACAAACTCATCTACATCTTGAATGACCTGAGGGTGAGTAAATTTTCAGCAATTTTTTTTTATTTTTTAGGCAATTTATTCCATTAATATATTTGATTTCCATATCATCAAACATCACTGGCCTGCAGTCCACAGCAAACCATTGTGATTAAAATGTAAACTGACACAGGAAGCATGCTTTACTTCCATGTTGGTCAACATGTATTTAGTCACTGCAATCGTGTCTCACAGTTTTTATCCCATAAGCAAAAATCACAACCTGTAAATTGTACAAAATGATAAGACCGATAGCCCTTGTGTGCGATAGCATTTTATAGCACAATTGAATTCAAAACTGACAGTTGAAAATTACAGTTTTGAGGATCTACCAACCACTTCCTTCAGACTGTGGGTTAAGTTTCATGGTTTGATTATAACGGCCTTGCCCCCACGCTCTCACGCACACACAGCATCATCAGGCTTTGACAGGCCACAGCACACTTCCTAATGTTACTTCACACACACACCAGCAACAGTCTGTGCATGACAGACGCTTTAGATCTGTCTGCAGGCCACCCACTGACAGGCATATGTAATGCCACATTGCCGACGCCATCGCTTTGTGTAGTCAGTTGTGTTTTGCCTCACAGAAGTCTGTAACTTTGTTAGCACTGCCTTAATTGTAGTCATTGTGCTTGTCTAGTATGCAGTGTAAGATATCTAACTTATTTATTTCTTTGCAGGGCTGCTATTATGAAACTGACTCCCCCTACTTGTTTTGAAGGTTGTGTCCTGAAGCAAGAACAATGCATTAGAACATTTTCTCTACAGTAAACAATGGCTTCAGTGTTGTCAGACTCACATTCGACTTGGGGCTTTATTGCCCTTTACTGCTAACCTAAGGCCGAAGCAATTGTTTTGGGAAAAACTGCAATGTTGCCATGTATGCTAATCATAAGCAACTTATTTTTTTCTGTGAGACCTGGCAACACTGCATAACGGATAAGGCCCTGTTTGGGTGTGGCTACATCGGCTGTGGTTGACAGTCAAGTCAGTGTTTGGGTGGATTAAGACCTTGATCAAAGCTTTTTCTCATGTTGTTTTTGAGGTGTACGTACTGCATATTTAACTCTTCAGTCAGTGTATTAGTGCTGCTTCCTGATCACTATTACTTGTATTCCATTGTCGGTAACTTGTATTGCATTGTCAGTACTTGTGTTACAAAACGGTAACACTATTAGCTATTTGCTTAGCATGCATATTAGCTTTTTATTAGTACTTATAATACACATATTAATGCTCCCTTGACCCTACCTCATACCTAAACTGAACAACTACCTTACTAACTTTTAATGAGCAGCTAACTAAGAATTTATTTAAGTCATATTTAATACTTACAGTCAAAGTCAAAAGTTTACATACACATAGCAGAATCTACAAAATGTTAATTACTTTACCAAAATAGGACGGATCATGTTTTATTTACTGACCTGAATAAGATATTAAAAGATGTTTACATATAATCCACAAAAGAAAATAGTTGAATTTATAAAAATGACTTGTATAAAAAAAGTTTACATACACTTGATTCTTAATACTGTGTTGTTACCTGAATGATCCACAGCTGCATTTCTTTGTTTAGCGATAGTTGTTCATGAGTAACAGCTGTAACTACTGCCCACTGTTCTTCAGAAAAATCCTTTAGGTTCCACAAGGTTTGTTATGATAACATTAACTATGATTTTGAGATTGATCTTTTCATATGCAACTATTACAGAAGGTTCAAACGCTCACTGATGCTTCAGAAGGAAAACAATGGAATGTAATCTTTTGAACAGAATGAGTACATTTTTCTTATTTTGCCTAAATATGTAAGGACTTATGTAAGGATCCTGTTTGTTGACTTCAGCTCAGCCTTTAACACTATCATCCCAAACCTCCTCCTGCCCAAACTAACTCAGTTCTCAGTGCCCACCTCTGTCTGTCAGTGGATTACCAGCTTCCTGACAGACAGGCAGCAGCTAGTGAGGCTGGGAAAATTCTCATCCAGCACCCGCACCATCAGCACTGGCGCCCCTCAAGGTTGTGTTCTCTCCCCACTGCTCTTCTTCCTGTACACCAACGGCTGCATCTCTAAAGACCCCTCTGTTGAGCTCCTGAAGTTTGTAGATGACACCACACTCATCGGTCTCATTCAGAATGGTGACGAGTCTGCTTACAGACAGGAGGTTAAAGAGCTGGCTGTATGGTGCAGTCATAACAACCTGGAGCTCAACACGCTCAGAACAGTGGAGATGATCGTGGACTTCAGGAGAAAGCCCCCTGCTCTCCCCCCACTCGCCATCATGAACAGCACTGTAAAAACAGTGGAGTCATTCAGGTTCCTCGGCAACACCATTTCTCAGGACCTGAAGTGGGACATTCACATTGACTCCATTGTGAAAAAGGCCCAGCAGAGGCTGTACTTCCTCCATCAACTGAGGAAGTTCAACCTGCCACAAGATCTGCTGAAACAGTTCTACTCTGCCATCATTGAATCCATTCTATGCACTTCAATTACTGTCTGGTTCAGCTCAGCTACCAATTCTGACCTCAGAAGACTATGCCGGATAGTCTGGTGTGCTGAGCGAATCATTGGTACAACACTCCCCACTCTTCAAGATCTGTACTTATCCAGAGTGCGCAAAAGGGCTGGTAAAATCACTCTGGATCCCTCACATCCAGCACACTCGCTCTTTGAACTGATGCCATCTGGTCGACGCTACAGAGTCCTGATCACTAGAACGACCAGGCACAGGAACAGTTTCTTCCCTCAAGCAGTCCATCTCATGAACACTTGAAAAATAAATGTGGAACACATAACGCTATTATACATTCATTTATTTATTTAATACACATACTTGTTTACATTTCTAATTTGCACCTGTACATAGTAAATTGTTTAAATTTGTCTATTTTAGTTTATTTTAAATTGTATATTGAGTATTTGCTTTTTTGCACTTTTTCTGTATATTTGTATAATGTTCTTTTTATTATCTGTGTCTTGTCTTGTCACTGTCATTCTGTTGCACTGTGGAGCTTCTGTCACTAAAACAAATTCCTAGTATGTGCAAACATACCTAGCAATAAAGCTCATTCTGATTCTGAATATCATATATATATATATATATATATATATATATATTATTTTTTTTCATTTAGTACTGCCCTTCAGAAGCTACAGAAGATACTTGCATGTACCCCAGGAGGTAAAATAAGTTACATTTATTATGATCTTCAAAATCCAAAAGTTTTCACCCCCCAGCTCATAATGTATTATCTCTTCTTATGAAGCATCAGTGAATGTTTGAACAAATACACAAAAACTGTGGGACCTAAAAGATTTTTCTGAAGAACAGCGGGCAGATTAATTGTTTAAGACAAACAAGGAATTCATTAACAACTATATCAGGTAACAACACAATTTTAATACGCATATGTAAAATACTATTTAGTGTATGTAAACTTCTGAACGTGGTAATTTTTATAAATTCAACTATTATTTTCTCCTGTGGACAATATGCAAACGTCTTTTATGTCATTTTGTATGATCCCTTTTTGACTGCAACTGTAGTTAACAGTGAGAATTGGTAGAGGCAGAATAGAGAGGCAGAAAATGTATACTGTAAACTAAATTAAGTTATAAATAAAACATTTTACAAAAAATAAATAAATAAATAAATAAATAAATCCTTCATATCAACACAGTACATCTTTGTTATGTTATTACGTTATTGATAAAAATATATATATATATATATATATTATGATTAATTAATATTTTGGGTGGCATAATGTTGATTACCACTATAAAGAGCATACAAATGTTGTTGACTGAATTTTTTTATTGAATCTAGAGTAATCCTGTAAAGAGACTTATGGATAGTGTGTGTAATGTGTTTCTAGATGCATTCTTCCAGTCCAGCAAAATTATTTTTGCACTGTAAATGCATGTATGCCTGCACTGTTTTTACACTTGCAATCAGCCAGTGTGCTGCAAAACCGAATAGAACCACTCCACATGATGTCACTGTCCACCAATCAGAGGCCCAGATGGCCGTGATGTAAAACAGTATGTCACAGATCCTTTCCTGCTGTGCTGAGTAATCTCATTAGAAGTCATAGTGTCAAAGCCATCCATCCTGTTGGTTTTGTATTAATAATTTGTTTCCAACCTATCAATTACCTTCTTACTAGCCTTGTTTCTATACACAGTCTTTTAGTAGTATCAGTGTATATTCAGCATGCATGTAAAAGGATCCTTTTATTATAGTGCTTCTCAGCAGTCAGCAGTCTTTGGTTCATGTCTAATGAACTATGAGGCACAGTTTTCACTGCCCTATTAAGGTCACTGCCTTCAGCTGAGTGTGTTTTAGATCAGAGATGCTCTGAAGTTCCAGTGAATGTGGACTGGATTGTACAGCAACATTTGGCACGTTCCACTAATATGGCAGTCTTTTCTGTCCTATTCATTAGATCCCATGGTTTCTGTAGTGAATACAAAATCAGCTTATTAAAATGACCGTAAAAATTGGTCTTTAATGCATCAAATGTATGTATGTGATTTGTCAAGACAACTCTTGAGTTCTTGACCTCTGCGTTTAACATTAAAATCTTTGATTTTGATATTCAATTCATTGTATTTTATTATTATTATTATTTATTTATTTTAAAAATCTAATTTTAATTCATTTTAGTAAAACTATTTTATTTAATTATATTAAATAATTATTCATTTACAGTTCCTTTGGCTTGAATACATTTAAACATACTATATCTGAGTCCTACATTTTGTGCACACCCCTTCTAGCACAAAATGTCTAACATTTAAACCCTTTCTACATGATGGAAGACAACTTAATTCTCAATTCTTACAAATTATGCATTCTGACTATTTCTTCTTGTATTTTTATTGTGTTTAATGCATTTGTCAAGCTCAACTATTCAACCCTGTTACTGTAAAAAGTTACTCTGACATTATGTTGTGTTTTGTTTATTTAATATTTATTGCTAAATAATTATATACTATACTATACTTTTACCATACAGCGCTTTTCAAAGAAAGAAAGAAAGAAAGAAGGAAAGAAGGAAAGAAAGAAAGAAAGACCTTAGACTATTTTAAGAGTTTCAGGCACTACTTCATACCCTATTTGTAGAAAGTGCCTTTGACATCTGGCATGATTAAGCCAGAGAGAAAGAGGAAGTGTGGGTTTCCCATAGTAACTGTTGCAGGGGAAGTGAGGCATCTTCTGCGTAAAAATGTGAGCTGTTTTTGTTAAAAATGAGAACTGGTATTGAGCCATAGTCATTTACATGAAACCAGAAAATTTCGCTCTGAATTTGACCTCATTTTAATTTTCCAATGCAGTCATTAGTTCGGCTACATGTAATTCAGAAAACAAGTCCTTGAACATTGAAAATTTTATTTTATTTTTTCAGCCTTCACACTCTCGAGGTGCATGTGCGCTACTGTAGTCTGAACAGTGCCACCTGATGGTTGTTTTTGCAAAAGCATAAGGAGCTTGATTCTTATACATAGTTTTACTTGTGGATACTCATTCATAACAGTATTATTTTATTTACAGTTAGTCGAAAGTTTACAGGCACCTTGCAGAATCTGCAAAATGTTAATTATTTTACCAAAATAAGAGGGATCATACAACATGCATGTTATGTTTTGTTTAGTGCTGACCTGAATACGATATTTCAGATAAAATGTTTATATATTTTACATATAGTCCACGAAAGAAAATAATAGTTGAATTTATTAAAATGACTCTGTTCCAAAGTTTACATACACTTGATTCTTAATATCGCGTTGTTACCTGAATGATCAACAGATGTTTTTTTTTGTTTGTTTTTTTTAGTGATAGTTGTTCATGAGTCCCTTGTTTGCCCTGAACAGTTAAACTTCCCGCTGTTTGTCAGAAAAATTATATATATATGACTCTATGATTTTGATTTTGAGACATCTTTTTACACTGAGGACAACTGAGGGACTCATATGCAACCATTACAGAAGGTTCAAACGCTCACTGATCAGGATTAGGATCTTCTTGGGAAACATATAAGTATCATCTGTAGCTTCTAATGGGTAGTACTAAATTAAAAAAATATATTTAGGCAAAATAAGAAAAATATACACATCTTTATTTTGTTCAAAAGTTTACCTTGAACCTTGAACCTCTGTAATAGTTGCATATGAGTCCCTCAGTTGTCCTCAGTGTGTAATAATAATTTGTGGGAACTGAAGGATTTTTCGAAAAAGCGCAGCCGGCAGTTTAACTGTTCAGAACAAACAAGGGACTGTAAGGGACCTACCAACTTCAAAAAAACTATGAAAACAAACAAACAAACAAACAACAGCTGTGGATCATTCAGGCAGTATTCAGTATTAAGAATCAAGTGTATGTAAACTTTTGAACATGGCCATTTTTATAAATTCAACTATTATTTTCTCTTGTGGACTATATATGTCTTTTATGCTAAATATCTTATTCAGGTTAGTACTAAATACAAAATAACATTTTGTATGATCCCTCTTATTCTGGTAAAATTCTGGCAAGGTGTATGTAAACTATTCACTTCAACTGTAATTACTACAATTATGTGTATTATGTATCCATTTTTGTTTAAAGAATTTGTTGCATTTGTGTATTTTATTTATTATAGGTATGTGTTGTAGTGTTACTACAATTATCTCTATTATAGTTAATATTTAAAGACATAGTTCACCCAAAAATGAAAATTTTGTCGTCATTTACTCACCCCAAGTTGTTCCAAACATGTATGCATTGCTTTCTTCTGTTGAGCACAAAATAAATATTTTGAAGAATGCTGAAGAACCAAACAGTTGATGGTAGCCATTGACTTCCATAGTATGGAAAAGAATACTATGGATGTCAATGGCTACCGTCAACTGAATTTTCATTTTCGGGTGAACTATCCTTACTGTTTTAACAATTTGCTTCATTTTTGTGGATGCACATGCTTCTATGTGAGGAGCTATAACATATAATGTAATGAGAATTAAAAGATGGCACAGTTTAGTCAAGCTTAGTACATAAGAACTTCTGTATACATGAAGTGTCAATAGATGCAACAGAAGCACTTAAACCTGAAAGGCTACGTTTATGGGATTACACTGAGAATCAGCTGTGGTGACACAGCACAGATGGCTCCACTTGGGCTTTTAATGGGGTTTAACCCTAGCAAACTCCATGACCTGGCAGTCCTCTGCAGGGTGCAGAGAGAGTTTATAACAGCTGATGTCCAGCAGTAAGAGCCTGAGGGCTGACCGGTCACATTCTAAAACAATGTAGAAGGCTAGTAACCGATGGTACATCTCAAAAGCCCCAAAACGGGTGGTGAAATCTGATATTTTAATGCATTTTCTATGAAAGCAACATATAACCAAAAGCACCATTTTAAAGTATGGCTGCAAAACAATTAATTATGATTAATCGCATTCAAAATAAAAGTTTATGTTTACATACTATATGTGTGTGTGCTGTATATATTTATTATGTATATCGTCGCTGTCGGGCGGAATCCTCGTATCTCCAAAACCATAATTTTTCAGGAAATGAAAAAAACTGCATATTTTTTGAATTATTAAATATTTTATCGTTAAAGTTGGTATTATACCATATATTGCTATCATACACTGTTGTGTACCAACATTAAGACAACATTTCCCCAAAATCATGTTTTATCGGAGGTACGAGGTTTTATGACTTGGGAGCAGGGAGATACGAGATTACGCCGTCATTGATAAGAATGGTACAGACACAGACTTCGCTGCTGCCAGCAGTTCATCAAAGTCTGCGGTCGCGTTGAGCCTTTTGACAAGAGAAAAGGCTTCAATAGTTAACCAAAGCCAACGACTGTGGTTACATACATTTTCCTAAACTCTATTTTAAAGGTTAGAGCTATGAGTGATGCAAAACCAAAATAAAACGATAAGCTGTCTAATAGGCGGAAATTAATCTGCAGGCAAACAAAGTCTGCGGTCGCATTGAGCCTTTTGACAAGAGAAAAGGCTTCAATAGTTAACCAAAGCTAACGACTGTGGTTACATAGGCCTACATCTTCCTAAACTCTATTTTAAAGGTTTAAGAGCTATGATGCAATACAAAAAAACTGAGTCCGTCTGTTTCAGCTATTAACATAGTTACGTTTTGTATGTAATGCCAAAGTGGTTATATTTCGTTTCGTTTTCTTATTAAGTTAATTTAGAAAAACTTCTGGAGCATTTTTTTGTTCGTTAAATATCAGTTTGTTTGTTTTTTTTTACGAACAACGGCCAGCGGAAGACTTTTGCCTTTTAAATCATTACGACTTGCATAAAATAAAATCTATAGATCTAAAACAGTTAAAGTAGCTATAGAACAATGTTAGTTTAAACATTAAACCTAGATAAATGTGCGCTATTAGGTGAATATTGTTTTTGAAGAGGAGAAGCTGAAATCGCTTTGCAGGACATGAGTCAGCGCGATCACATTTTTCAGCGAATAGGCTACATGCCTCACAAACATGACAAATAAATAAATAAATAAATAGAAAGCTTTAAATTATTACTTAACGAAATAAAACAAATCAGAAAAAAACGCTTTCATTAGCCTATGTAATCCGGAAAGATGCTTTCCTTCAAAAATTGCGTCCAAAGAAGAGATTGCGAGTCAGGGTCTTTGCGACATTATCTCAGAATACACTAGTTTATTAATGGATCATTCAAATATCTCCTTACTGTTTCCACCGACACTTTCAATGCTAATTATTTTTGCCGTTGCTTTGTGACAAGTAGATGGAAGGGGACATAGGCCTATGCCCCGACGCTCAAGCGGAGTGAAGAAAAGGTGGAGATACGAGCTCTTCTCAGACAGTTGAAGTGTTCAAATGAGTTAAGAGATTTGCTCTCAAGCTATTTTCAACACTTTAGATTGGTTAATAATTTGTAAAAATTACAGATCCACGTGGGCACTGACCAATAGCATCGATTTGTGAAAAAATATGAAATTGACAAAATTTGGACATACGAGGTTTCCGCCCGACAGCGACGATATATAAATACACACACAAACATGTATATATTTAAAAATATATATTTGTATGTGCGTGTGTGTGTAGAATTCAAACATATTTTTCCATAATACAGTGCCTTGCGAAAGTATTCATACGCTTTTTTTATGTTTTATGTTTCTGCCTTATGTTAAACTATTTTGAATTACTTTTTTCCCCACATAAAAAAAGCAGAAACATAATTGTCACAACTTTGGAAATTTATTCAAAATAAAAAACCTAAAATAAGTACATTGCATAAGTATTTTTACCCTTAAATCAGTATTTAGCGGAAACACCTTTATAGCCTCAAGTCTTTCTGAGTATGATGCAACAAGCTTTGCACAACCTTCATATTTTAGTGCATTGAGCATTTCTTCTACTGTGACGAGTCCCTCAGTCCCTACTGCAGAAAAACAGCACCACAGCATGAGGCTGCTACCACCACACTTTACTTTTGGGATGGTACTTTGCAGGTGATGAGCAGTGACTGGTTTCCTTCAAACATGATGCTTGGAATTGAGGTTCATCAGACCAGAGAATTTTGTTTCTCACAGTCTGAGAGTTCTTTAGGTGCTTTCTTGCAAATTCCAACTGGGTTTCCATATGTCCTCATTGAGGAGAGGATTGAGTTTGGCCACATGTTTGTCCATATATGATCATGGAGCTCAACTAGAGTGACCATCTGGTTCTTGGTCACCACTCTAACCAAAGCCCTTCTCTATCAAATGTCAATTTGATGCTCTAGGAACAGTCCTTGTTGTTTCAAATTTTTTCTGACTACATGCTTCTGTGAACCTTCAATGAAGCAGATTTTTTGAACTCTGATTCTGAACTCTTCCACAGATCTGCATCTTGCAAAGATCCTGTTTCTGAGGTCTACAGATTTATTTTGACCTTAGGGATTGGTTTTTGCTCTGATATTGAGAGGTGCTACTCCAAATCATAACAGTTCAATTGAATTTGACAAAGGTTAACTTCATTCATAGTGTAGAAACATCTACAAGTAATATGAACGCTCCTGTGCTAAATTTCACCTGTCCCAGATAAGGGTATGAATACTTATGCAATGGAATTATTTAAGTTATTTTTAATACATTTAAAAAGATGTTTTTTTTTTTTTTATGTTGTAGAGTGTAGACTGATGTGGAAAAAAAGTAATTAGTAAAAAAAGTAAAAGTAACAGTTTAACATAAGACAGCAACATAACAAAACATGAAAAAAAAAAAAATGAAGGGGTGACTGTGTTGTGTGTATCACATAACAAATAGGTAGCTGGATTCCTGTTGCATATGTCTTACCAGTGTCCTTATGAAGCTGGTCTGGAAGTCCTCATTTGGATAGATATCCTGCTTTTTTGTGCTTGTGTTGGCAGAGAAGGTCAGAGGTCACTGAGATTATGATCCAAGGTCATCCGAGGGTCAAACTTTCTAAAGTGACATCAAGCAAGGGACTAATCAAGAGAAGTTCACTTCTTCTGGAAAAAGTGACTGACAGTGTAACTAAGTTCCTCAGAATTGTAAATTCACAAAACTGACTTAAAACGCAAAACATGAAAACAAGTTAAAACTTACACGTGCAGTGGCTTAGTGTGCTTTGTGAGTTGTGTCAACATTCACACGTTGTGATTATAGTAAGAGTCATGCGTGCAAACAAAGCCCAAAAACATTTTGTGGTCATAAATATATGATCATATTCTTTCTGAAAGGCGGCAAAGGAAAATTTTGATGGTCCCTTTTGAACATTCTGTTTACAATAAGTAACTATCATCAGAGTATTAGTAAATGTTTTGCTTAATACCTGCGAACTCTTTATTGTGATACTCATTCTGCTGATTATAAGTAACTTTGCAAGTGCATTCTAATCCTGCTAAACCCTACCACTCTACTAATACTCTAGTGAGAGTTAGTAGATATGTAGGTGCAATGTTACTTATAGTCAACAGAATCTGGACCATCTAAATAAATGAAACTGTTTTGTTTTGTTTTTGCTATACAAGGTGTCCAATCCTGCTCCTGCAGTGTCAATATTCTTCAGAGGTTAGTTCCAACCAGCTCCAAAACTAGCCTGGAAGTTTCTAGTGAGACCTTGATTACTTTGGTTAATGTGTATTTAATGAGTGTTGGAGCTTAACGCTTCAGGACAGTGGCCCTCAAAAAACAGGTATGTACTGCATTCCAACAGGGGGTCTGTGACAATAACCAGTTAATTTCTGAAGCCCCGGAAACACTTTGATTCAATGATGCTTTTGGAACAAAACCAGAGACACTCCCTGAAATCCGACTCGTACCTGCAAGGAGATGCTTTTGAGACTCATGTTACACAGGCATAAACAGCTCTACTTCTCCGCTGCAAACTTCTATCGTGTTCTCACGTTTCTGTGCTGCGAGCAACGTCCATTATTTATTCAGTATGCCCTCTAGTGTAAGAAAACCGTAACTACAGCGTATTTATCCCTTCAGAAGCTAAGTGCAACACTAATGTTAAATAACTGCATTTGGAACAGTATGGTTTGTACAAACTTCTCCAGTGACTTGTCAGGTTTCATTATCAATAGTATGAGTGCTAAATCCAGCATTTATACCTGCCGTCGCTGCCGTTTGCTTTTTTGCAGAAAATGTTAGTTTGTATCACAGCCGTACCAGCGGGAAGTTACTCTTATTGAATAAAAATGAAATTGTAATCAGAAATTTGAAAATAATAATGAGATTAAGAAGTTTTTAATGAAATGTATGTGTTTATTATTGTTTAGTGTTGTACATTTCAGAATCGTGCTGCGTATTTTTTTTTTACAATTTTGTAAACATGACTTTCTGAATGGCAACGCCCTGAAATTGCATTTGAAACTCTTGGCAAGATTTATGTTACTAAGTTGCAGTGTGACAGAACATCAAAAACCTAACAAATAAACAACAATAATAACATTGATTTCACAGCTCACAGATAAACAAAAAGAAAAAAGAGCATAACCAGCTTGGTTACTCCAAATCCCATTTGAGTGGTTACAGAGGTCAACAATCAAGACTGGTAAAGGTAGTAGATTCAAAGGAGGGTGTAACCATGAACTGTTACAGTACTATTTGAGCAAGACATTTATTATAACTTCATACATATGTCATTGCAGGTTTCTTTTCTTTTCTATGGGATTCAGTCTTTGTGAAGATGGACAGCATGAATCTTGCAGATTCATTAGGGCGGAACGTTGCGGGTATAATGAGATACTCTCCTGGTTCAAGCTTGAAGAATTTCATCACATGTCTTGTACTGATGAAGTTTCCACTATCATCTACAGGCTGTCTGCGGTAGAAGAACTTGGCAGGGAACTTCTCATCTTTCATCTAAAATAGAATGAAATACAAGTTTATACTTTTACAAAACAATTTTGGTTATAGAGTTTAATACTTTTAAGCTTGAGTTGTATTTTACTTGCCTCTGGTGGTATCTGTTCAAGCAGAAAAACAGAACACATAATGATAACCATTAATAAGTGGAAACCGACATTACTGTATTCAGTGTGATTTTCTGAGAGTCCAGTAGAGTTATTATTAATACTGACCAGATAAACACTGAAGCCGATGCCATAGTTCGAAACAAGACTTCTGTATCTGTTCTCATGGATCTGCATGAGGGACACCAGTATGTTTTCAGGACACTGGCCACTAGCACATTCTGCATCAAGCTCCTCAATCCTCACCCGAAACTGAGGGTTTGTCCAAAAAGACTCTGCAAGACATTCATTGAATCAGATATTTCTGGTACATAGAGTACACACACATAAAATATATATACAGTTTCTCACAGATGTGAGTACACCCCTCACATTTTTGTAAATATTTTATTATATCTTTTCATGTGACAACAGTGAAGAAAAGACACTTTGCTACAATGTAAAGTAGTGAGTGTACAGCTTGTATAACAGTGTAAATTTGCTATCCCCTCAAAATAACTGAACACACAGCCATTATTGTCTAAACCGCTGGCCACAAAAGTGAGTACACCCCTAAGTGAAAATGTACAAATTGGGCCCAACTAGCCACTTTCTTTCTCCCTGGTGTCATGTGACTTGTTTTGAGGTGTGAATGGGAAGCAGGCGTGTTAAATTTGGTGTTATTGCCCTCACTCTTTCATACTAGTCACTGGAAGTTCAACATGGCACCTTATGACAAAGAACTCTCTGAGGATCTGAAAAAAAAGAATTGTTGCTCTACATAAAGATGGCATAGGCAAGAAGAAGATTGCCAAGACCCTGAAACTGAGCTGCAGCACGTTGGCCAAGATCATACAGCGGTTTAACAGGACAGGTTTCACTCAGAATAGGCCTCGCCATGGTCGACCAAACAAGTTGAGTGCATGTGCTGAGTGTCATATCCAGAGTTGTGTTTGGGAAATAGACTTATGAGTGCTTCCAGCATTTACTGCAGAGGTTGAAGGGGTGGGGGGTCAGCCTGTCAGTGCTCAGACCATATGCCGCACACTGCATCAAATTGTTCTCCATGGCTGTCGTCCCAGAAGGAAACCTCTTCTAAAGATGATGCACAAGAAAGCCCAAAAAACAGTGGTTTGGTTTAGATGGTGTCAAGCATGTGTAGCGGCAACCAGGTGAGGAGTACATAGACAAGTGGCACTAGGGAGCTACAGTTCATTGAGGGAACCATGAATTCTAACATGTACTGTGACATACTGAAGCAGAGCACAATCCCCTCCCTTCAGTGAGTGGGCCACAGGGCAGTATTCCAACATGATAATGACCCCAAAGACACCTCCAAGATGACCACTGCCTTGTCAAAGAAGCTGAGGGTAAAGGTGATGGACTGGCCAGGCATATCTCCAGACCTAAACCCCATTGAGCATCTGTGGCGCATCCTCAAGTGGAAGGTGGAGGATCACAAGGTCTCTAACATCCACCAACTCCATAATGTCATGGAGGAGTGGAAGAGGACTCCAGTGGCAACCTGTTAAGCTCTGGTGAACTCCATGCCCAAGAGGGTTAAGGCAGTGCTGTAAAATAATGGTGGCCACACAAAATATTGACACTTCGGACACAATTTGGACATTTTCGCTTAGGGGTATACTTTTTTATTTTGAGGGGACAGCAAATTTACACTGTTATACAAACTGTACACTCACTTCTTTACATTGTAGCAAAGTGTCATTTCTTCAGTGTTGTCACATGAAAAGATATATTAAAATATTATAAAATTGTGAGGGGTGTACTCACTTCTGTGAGGTACTGTACACAGCCAGAATAGACACTCATACGTTTGCTAGTTCAACATTTATTTTAAACACCCTGGATTGTTAATTTCATCTTGCATATGCATGCTGTATAATATTTCTAATAATAAGGTATCTATATATACATTTATGAGCTACCTTTATTGTTGATGCAGCCACCAGCTGTAGTCCCAGATTCCCAGCTGCCATTGTAGCATGTTGTTGTCCAGCTGCATTTAGAGGAACTGTCCAGAAAGTCAGGACTGAAGCAGCAAATATCAATTTCTTCAAAGTTTTTGGTGAAGTCCTCCATTGACATCCTGCAATAAAATATGTGTTACTGAAAACATTAAACATTCACGTTTAATGCAGAAAAAGGTCATACTGTACCTGAAACTACAGTTACGCTTACCAGAACTCCCCGTCATTGGCCAAAGAACGACACTTGGTTTGCTCCTTCTCACTCACTGTGTTCCATAATGATGACCTGAAAGTTATATATTTATGTGTTGGGAAAAGTTATTTAAAAAAAAAAAAAAATATATATATATATATATATAATTGCAGCAGGCACAATGATATTAGGCAGTGTCTGAATATAGTCCCCAGATATTTTACTATTACCTTAGTGGCTTAGTGCTGGTCACGTTGGAAGTTACCTAGCTGGGGACTTTTTTTCAGGCGCTGTGTAATATCATTGCGCCTGCTGCACGCATTGTAAGGCAGCAAAGTTCCCTGATTATTACACCAGAATGAGAATATAGTTCCTATCCATATCAGCCTGAAAAATCGCAACATTTCATTTTCTGTCGGTCTTAGTACACAATGTAACTACAGAAGAGTCAAGTTTTAAATAGGAAAAATATCAAAAATCTTTTTGAATGAGATGCTAATGGTCTAATCAGATTCAATCATTTATGCTAAGCTATGCTAAAAGTGCTACCGGCAGACCCAGAGATCAGCTGAATGGATTCAAAAACGGTAAAACTCATCTGTTTAACTCTATTTTCCAATGACTATTTTCCAGAAAAGTGGAGTGTTCCTTTAATGTTAAACAAGTCTTGTTGTCTTCAAAGAAAGCTTGGTTTAACGGTAGGGTGTGTGATCTAGTTTAAAAACATGAACTAACTGAATTTTTATTTATTTATTTATTTATTTATTTTTTATGCTGGTTGAAAGTCTTTTTTACATCCCGACAGCAATCACTTAATTAAGTGGTCTAAATATATTGACATGTATTCATCCCTTGATCATAGGGTTATGATAGGCTGATAACATATGTATTTTCATATCTCCATATCCTATCTTCACGTAAGCGCAGACAGGATACATCATCAGCGTGTTTCTATTACACCATTCCAGACTGAGTGAGAATGGAAAGGCTTTATTGTAATATCATGCGCTTTGTACTGTGATGTTTTCTCATGGGTGAATGAGACATGAGGTAATCTGACAGCATTGCATTCAACCCTCCACCAATGCCATCTGTCATCATGCCACTAGTTAGCCTCTGGTTTGCCTGTAGGCATTCATGTGTTTTGGAGGAGGCGTGGCTTTGGAGAGTGATTGGCAGGAAGGGCGGGATCTTATCTTTATATCTGTCTTAAAACTAATCAATGTTTGTGCGTTTGTGCTTTTTTCCACACTAAAAAAATGACGTCACTTCAGAACTGGCTTTTGTTTGGCAAAAAAGGAAAAGCCTAATACAAAAGACTGACTAAAGGTAACCTGTCACAAACGACAATAGAAAGTCAGTCATTCAAAAAGATTCAATGACATTCCGGTGATATGAATGACAGTGACCGTTGGTGATGGAACTTGATGGTGTTGGTTTTTCATGTGTGAATACTGATTAGTGTGAAGACTAAACAAGACTGTAATGACAATTTTGAAAAATGTTAAAATTTATTATCAACTGTCATCATTTTGAAAAGGAATACCTGAATGGTGGATCTCAAATTATAGAGTCATTGTTGGAAAGGGTTCAAATACACTAAAAAATGCTGAAAAACCAAAGAAATTGTGGGGCCTGAAAGATTTTTCTTAAGAACAGCAGGCAGTTTAACTGCTCAGTGTATGTAAACTTTTGAACAGGGTCATTTTTGTAAATTAAACTCTTATTTTCTATATGTAAAATAAATGTAAATCGTCGCTTTAGAATTATAAGGTTCTATCTGACATTTTTGTCAAAATTGAGTTATTCACATATTCATATTCTGTGACAATTTATTTACATAATGTGATGTTTCTTATGTAAGCTGTGTACATTTTGGGCCTTTTTTTAGAAAACAAAAATGGTTCTATCTACAGATGTCTATGGGAGGCAAAAATTTTGAAGCTCAATATCTCAAAAGTGCTCAGAATGCAGATAAAACCTTATAATTCTAAGGCGACAAAATGTCTTTCATGTGAAATATCTTATTCAGGTCAGTACTAAATAAAAAATAACATGCATTTTGTATGAACCCTCTTATTTTGGTAAAATAATTTACATTTTGCAGATTCTGCAAGGTGTATGTAAACTTTTGACTTCAACTGTATATGATGGGGACATTAAGTCATACTGTGTAGCAGAATCGATCCATTATAAGTTACATTTAGGTTTAAAGATCTTCTGTTTAATCTAACTTTATGTTTTATGTATTTTAACTAATACAACTCTCAAACCACTTCATGAATCTAATGAAATAACCATGAATTAGCCAGTCAGTGTTACAAACAATCAATGTCACTTAAACAATATTATGATTAGTGATTCTATATAGCTTCTTGAGTCTTACTTGTCACTCCAGGGACCATTCCACTCGCCCATTCCCCACGGATTCAACACTCTCACCAGCTTCACTGGTTTTCCTTGCCATGTTACCTGTTACACAATGACATGACATTTTTTATTTCAAAATACTTATTTTAAAACTCCTTAAACCTTTATATGTGTGATGTCACCACCACAGTTAAAACACAGAATATGCCATTGGTATTTCACCAAGATCATTATGAAATAATCTTACACCGCAGGACAGTTTTGAGTTAAATAAAGTACAAACATTATTTCAAGAATTCTCTTGCAAAATCACAGATCACAGAGGGATGAAAACAAACCGTACAAAGGACATACCGAAGGGTGGAGCTCATCTGGAGCTGAAGGCAATTAGTAAATAAACACTGGTGTATGCTATTACAACAGCGATTAACATAAGAACAAGGTGAGTATGTTGTTGCTAAAGACCTTTTTTTATATTATAATCCTGTCAATATGGATGGATTAAAATTGTAGAATAACTGGGTATTATGAAAGCAGCTTTATGAAAATCAGCCTCATGCTTAATAAAAACATTCCCATTACATGTGAAGACAGGTTCTAGAACAGAGCCTTGAGGGCACTATTTGGGAACACAACAAAAAGTACAATGAGTTTTAAAACAAAATGATGAAATTTCTGATGAAATTTTTTGTTCTGAAATTCTATTAATCATCTAAATGTGTATGTCAATTGACATTTTAATTTGTACCGATTTTATCTTAAATACATTTCAAAAAGGAATTTTGAGAAAAAAATGTCAATGTCAAATATGAAAATGGTTGAGAATGAAATGTTTGATTCTGAATTGTAAAAAAAATCCTAAAAGCAACATTGAAATCGAGTTGCTATTAAAAACCTTGGTTATTTTCAAAGCTATGTAATCTGATGGCACTGTGATCTGACATTTAATTCTGTGCAGACTTACCTTAAAAACCCCCGTCACTGAATATGCATGGCCTTGAACAATACCATTGGGTAATACATTCTCAGATTTGTCCTGACATGGTATAAAAAAAAAAGACATCATATCAGTTATGCTGCCAAACTGAAATATGTAGCAGAAAATTAAGAGCTCAGATGCAAAACCCTGTAAAAGCCATCTCGGTCTAAAATGAGATGATACTGAGTGAATGCTCTCGACACATATTATACATCCATCAAATACTTTTACTTCAAACTCGCTAAAATCCCAGCCTCAGTCTAATCAGAAATACCGGTATTTAGGTAGAAACCTATACATCACAGCCTGATAAAAATGCATTTGTTAAAGAAAGACGTCAGATGGATTTAGACGCTTTTGCTTCTGAACTCCTCAAATAAAAAAATATTGTTTTTACATTGTTCCTATATCTTACGATTTAGTTACATTTTGAACTCTTTAATGCAAAACCTAACAAACTGCTTTGGTGACAGTGCTTTAGATAGTCATGATGATAATATCTGTTACACCTGAGGTCACTACTTACCCCATGACGGGAGCCACAGGCCATCAGAGCGTTTGTTTTGGCTGCACGGTCCATCAGGCTCCATAAATCTATAGCAGGTTTTTCTAGTTCAAAGTTCACATGGACACCACCAGTAAAATCCAACAAAGCCTCAGATACTTGACCAGCGTGCATGTCAGCGTAGGAGCCGCACACCCTGTAAAAGGCATTTTATATCTATCAAGTATATACTACAGCGGACCAAATATGTTGTAAAATGTAATGACAAATACTTCCATCTGTAAGGCAGTTTTAAAATCAGGTAACATGCAAGTAGTGGTAAAATAATTCTATGTTCAATGAACGACTATACCATTTAAGACTATAAGAAGAATAATTTTACCACAACATGTTGGTACTTACTTGGCATAAGCTTTCTCCAGTAATGCTGGCCAAAACTCATTAGATGTTTTTGAATGAACAAAAACGAGTTGTCCATCGATTGTTGGAAGTTTGTCATCAATGACCACGTCAATCCATTTCCCAAACCGCCAGAACTATACAAATTAAGCACAACATAAGACTTAAGGACTGATGTAATTTTAAACAGTTTTCAGCTACACTGAAAAGACTAAAGAACTCACTCTGAAGTGAAATATCCCTGCATAATCTTTACCAAATGACTGGTCAGATGGCATGACCTGGTCCATGACTTCCTTCCTAAATGTTAAAGCCCCAACTGAAGCTAGAAACCAGCAGTTTCCTGAAGTAAAAAATAAAAATAAAAAAAATTAGCTTGACCAAAGGCTTTCTGGTATGTATAAAGTGATATGAGACCATAAAGCCAGTATCTCCTAGAGCATGTATAAGAAATGTATAAATAAACATACCTAAATTAGGTCCTTGGGAATAGTCAAACCTGGACACCCCCTGTACAATGAGCTGGGGGTCTGACACAATTTTCTAAACAGAGAAAATACAGTGAATTTAGGATTTGGGAATACTAGAAAAAGACATTTAGATACATATAATGCACTTTGGATCTGCTTTCAAGACACTTGCGGTGTCTTGCCATAGTTGTAAATCAAAAATGCTAGGAAATGTGACAGGTGAACCTGTTCTGACAAGCCCTTAGAGAAATTTTTCAGTGCTTTGATTCTTTCAAACAAGTTTCTTAAGGTCTGAAAATATGGAAAGTCAGTACAGATAACTTACTGATGGCCTCAACCACTCGATTTTATTCAGTGCCAGTTTAAGTTTGTTCTTTGGGTCAATGGAGCTGCTGTTTGGAGGAAACTTGTCATCAACAAATCTCTTATTACTGGTGATGCAGCTCTTCTTCAACTCCTGGTAGTCCTGATCCAAGAATTTAAAAGGGTCGTCAAGAATGCCCCTGTTGTCTTTTGTGGTGGTTTCATTATTGGGTTTCTTGTTTACACGAGGTGGAGGCATGTTTTTTTCTTAGTTGCAAAAGCCTGGTTCTTAGAGTAAACTATAAAGAAAAACAAAACTACGTTATGCTATGTTGGTTGTCAAAGCCCTAAAAGATAAGAGACTCTAGACAGGTTTGACTTGTTTGGGAGTTTATTCTTGTCCCTTTGAAACACGTCTTGATAATTATTCAGAAACATACAATGTAATTAGTGGATAAACTCCACTAAGCTGAACTCCAAAGATTTGAAGATAAAAAATAATATACTTTACCTTCAAAGATAACAGCTTACCTAAATGAGCAGGCTTCTCCTTTTAGGTTCGACTTATTCTCGTTGTTCTGCCCTAGGCTCTGGAATTCTGTACACAGACTGAATGATGTTTCAGGAAGTGTGCGGTGTTATGTGTAAAAGGCTTTGTTTTGTATAGTACGTCACTGCACAGAATAAGATTCCAAATTCCTCCCACCACTGTTATATAATTACATAACATTAAATTCCGCCATATATAGCCTTAACTATTGGCAAACAAGAGCATACAGTTCTTATAATTCACTTAGAATGAAAAGCCAATGTTTATATAATAGATAACTAACAAAAAAAAACTACACCTGACTATTCCTTATATAAAATGATATATGAGATCATGAAAATACAGAAACTCAGGCTATTGATCTCTTCATAATCCTCATTTTTACACCTGATACCTAATGCAAGCCTGTAAACCACTAAATCCAGTACATGCATTATTAGGGTCCAAGCACCTATTGTGTCCGTTGGTGTTTTTCTTCTCCTTCTTCTTCTGCCATTGAGTCTATGGCAGCCCATAGAACCGCTTGCGGGAAAGTTGTTTTGATTGGGTACACTGATAGAGGACAGTCTTAACATTAACCATAGCAAGTTTGGAGTCTCTAACTCAAACTCTCTAGCGCCACCACTTGTCCAAAGTTTCACTTTTTTATGCTAATAACTTTTGAACTGTAAGGCACAGAAGAAATGTTTTTTTCTCTGATTCCGTTGCTCATGCCAAGTCGAATGTACACCAAAATGTTAAAAACGTAAGATTTAGTTTTTTCACTATTTTTAATTGTTCGTAAAACCTACTTTTTCGAACTTGTCCTAGACGGTTTGTCTTATTTTCACCAAAATTGGCTCAGATCATCTTCAGGTCATGCTGGAAAAAGTTATGGAATTCAAGTTGATTCGTCCAACCATTCTCGAATAACACGCAAATGAATTCTACAAAAAGCGCGCAAAAATGGATGTGAGGCTATATCTCCGCAACAGTTTGGTATATTGAGACTAAACTTGGTGTGTGTGTTATAACAAGCATGACCTGAGACTACCTGCAGTGTTTCGGCACAGTGCCCCCTAGTGGTCAGAAGATACGAAAATTGGTTATTTTAGCTTATAACTTCTCAATGGTTTGGTCAAAAATCACAAAATTGATCTCTTTAGAGTCGAATGATACCCATTTTTCCAAAGTGTCAGCCATTTTGGGCATTGACCATTTTGAATTTAGTAGTAAAATGCTATATTTTATATATAGCATTGACGTATCGTTACAAAACTCAGTATGGGTCATCAGCATGATGCCCTGAAGGAGCCTGAGAAGTTTCGAGCCAGCACCACCTAGTGGTAAAATCAAATAAAAACTTGTATATATTGTATAGTTTTGTTTATTTATTTGATTTATTTTTGTATATAGTGCTACTTCTGCACTGTGGGGTCATTTTTGCACTTTCGCACAATAAAACCGGCCTCTAAAGGACTTTTCCAGCATTTCAGTCAGTTTTTGCCTTCCACCGCACGGCTCATCCACAACACACATGCTTATAACTTTGGGTGTAGTCAACTTATTTTCACGGGTGTCATCTTTTTAGACTCCTGAATCCTTGCCGAGTCCAGTGATACCAAACATGGCAGGTTTTACCTTATGGTTTGTGCAACATTGCATTTTAGCGCTTAAAAAACATTTGCAAATATTGTGCCTCTTGGTGACACTATTGTTGAACAAAACATGAAATTGCCATTGACTACAACAGAGTATTCTGATATAAAATGCTACATTGCTACAATGCTACAATGCATTGGTGTACCATTATGCAACTTTGTATGCACCATCGAGACCATGACCTGAAAGTACTCAAAAAGTTTGGAAACAGTGCTGCCTTGTGGTCAAAAGTTATAAAAAAAAATTCAAATAAAAGCTAATAACTTTCTGTGAATTTTGCCTATTGTAATGAGACTAGTATTAAAAGACTCCTTGGGTCAGTGAGAGCAGTGATACCAATGTTGCCATAGTCAGCCAAACTTCACCGAGACTATTCGTCCGATTTTCACTTTCACTTTTTTTTGCTAAAAATTATGGATGTCATTTGTCATTATGGATTTCATACAGCACTGCTACAAATTTTAGGCTTCATGCCAAAATGACAGAGGCTTTATCTCTGCAAAGATTTGACATAATGACACCAAACTTTGTGTGTGTCATTGTAACCTTACACAGAACACACCACATTGATTCGATAACAGTGTCACCTTTTAATGGCCTGTGATAAGTTATTAAATCATATTACTAGGGGTTTTACATTATTTTTCTTCCATTTTGACTAAAAATGGCTTCCTTTACTCATTGTTCCAGTTGGTCTGTTGCTCCATGCCATGCTTAGCTACTCATTTTGCCTTTGGTGTGCTTGGCCCCAAAATTGCTGCTTGCAGCTATATTTTTAAATTAGTATTTAGTTTAGTAGGGGCCAAGCACCGAAGGCACCAATTGTATCTGTTGGCGTTCTTATTCTTCTGCCGTTTCTTCTGCTCTTGAGTCTATTTCAGCCCACAGAACCGCTTGTGGGAAAGCACACTGATAGAGGACAGTCTAAAATGTCACCTTTGCAAATTTGTCTCTATCTCAAACTCTCTAGCGCCACCACTTATCCAGAGTTTTACTCATGTTTATGCTAATAACTTTTTAACCGTAAGGACTAGAAACAAAATTCTTTTTCCTCTGATTCCTTGGGTCAAGCTGATTCGAATGCATTTTCCGTCATTACAATATTACCATTTAGAATGTTCTGAAAATTTTCGAACTCCTCCTAGGCCGTTAGTCCGATTTTCAGGAAAATTTAACCAGATCATCTTTAGACCATGCAGACAAAAAGTTATGGAATTCAAGTTGATTTCTTAAACTGTTCTTGAATAGTAAATGAACAAATTCGACAAACATGCAAAAAAGGATCTGAGGCTATATCTCTGCAACAGCTTGGCGTATTGAGACCAAACTTGGTGTGTGTTATAACAAGCATGGCCTGTGGCTACCAGCAGTGTTTCTGCACTGTGCCACCTAGTAGTCAGGAGATATGAAAAAGGGCTACTTTTGTTTATAACTTCTGACTGGTTTGGCTAAAAATCACAACATTGGTATCTTTAAATTCGGTGCATCATGCCAAGTTCGGTGCACCATATTTTCTCATGCCAGCCATTTTTGGTGTTTTTGGCACAAAAAATGCTATATTTTTACGAACGCATTGGTGTATCACTGCAAAACTTGGCATGTGTGTGTTCAGCACCATGCCCAGAGAGTACTCAAAAAGTTTTGGGGCAGTGCCACTTTCTGGCCAAAAGTTATAAAGAAATTTCCAAAAATGCTAATTTTCAATAAATTGAGCTATTGTAAAATTGGTCTCAACATATTCCTTGGGTCCTGCCAAGAACACAGATACCAATTATGCCAAAATTGGTCCACTTCCTGTCCGCCATTTTAATTTATGTTGAAAACCTACTTTTTCAAACTCCTCTTAGACTGTTTTTGACCGATTTTCACCATGCTGGCAAATTGTTTTTCAATTTTGTGTCGATACACAAAATGGTTTTTGTTCAGTGCATCAACGAACTTGCTGGAAAGATGCCAAATTGCATCTAATTAAAAACGTGAACGTGTGTTTTAGTGCCACTTTCCGGACATTTCACTTTGAAACTGTCGTGAAACGTGCAGTAAGCTACATAATTAGGGTGTTGCAGAAATGTATGTAGAGGCACATATTTCCAATGAGCCTGGGTTGCTGTATCTATGCAAAGTTTTGACATATTTACACCAAATTCTGTATTTTGATTTATGTTGAAAACCTATTTTTTCAAACTCCTGGTTGACCGTTGGTCCAATTTTCACCAAAATCAAGATCATCTTCAGACAGAGCTGACAAAATGCTATGGATTTTGTCCAAAAAGCATTTTTGTATAGCGACGCAACAAATTTGAGGCATGATGCCTGACTACATCTGAGGCTGTATCTCTGCAAAGCTCCTTACACTGACCACACCACATTGATTTGATAATTCGATTTATGATTTTTCAGCTATTTTGACTAAAATCATCCTGAAATGGCTTTAATTACTCAGTTGCAATTGGTCTGCCACTCCATACCATGCTTAGCTCCCTATTTCGCCCGTAATTGCTGCTTGCAGCTATATTTTAATTTATATTTGGTGTAGAAGAGGAGACAACGTGATTATTTTAAAAAGAATTCCAGCTTTTAATGAAAATTCTTATGAACATAAGACAAACAACATAAGATTAAGTGACGTAAACTGAGAAAAAGAATAAGGAAAAAAGTCATGAAATAGATACCGTAATACGAAAAGAGATTTAAAATAGCGTAAATGCAGTACAAAACAGAAGCAAATATTTATAATACACATGAATACAAACTTGAGCCGTTACATTCATATGACACATAAAATATTGGCTTATTCCTCCAAAGATGGAATTGTAAAGCATAGTGTTTGTATGCACAACATTCTATTTATATCTATGCATTATACAATTTACTCATTTGTACTTTTGTACTCATTTGTAAAAACAGACCTGAAGTCTATATACAGTTGAAGGCAAAAGTTTACATACACCTTTCAGAATGTGCAAAACATTAGTAATTTTACCAAAATAAGTGGGATCATACAAAATGCATGCTATTTTTATTTAGTACTGACCCAAATAAGATATCTCACATAAAAGACATTTACTTATAGTCTACAGGAGAAAATAAAAGTTGAATTTATAAAAATGACTCCCTGCAAAAGTTTCATGAGTCCCTTGCTTGTCCTGAACAGTTAAACTGCCCACTGTTCTTCAGAAAAATCCTTCAGGTCCTATAAATTCTTTGGTTTTTCAACATTTTTGTGTATTTGAACTTTTTCCAACAATGACTGTATGATTTGAAAGATCCATCTTTTCACACTGATGACAACTGAATGACTCATATACAACTATTTCAGAAAGTTTAAATGCTTACTGATGCATCAGAAGGAAGAACAATGCATTAAGAACCAGGGCAATTTTTTATTTATTTATTTATTTATTTATTTTTTAGCAGAATGAACGTGTAATTTTTTTTAATCATATTAATTCATTTAGTAGTGTTCTTCAGAAGCTATAGAAGATACTTACATTTCCCAGTTGTTTCCCAGAAGACAAAATAGGTTAAATTGATCCTAATCTTCACCCCCAGCTTAATGCATTGTGTTTCCTTCTGAAGCATCAGTGCATTTGAACCTTCTGTAATAGTTGCAAAAAGGCTGAAAAATCAAAGAATCTGTGGGACCTGAAAGATTTTTCTAAAGAGCAGTGGGTCGTTTAACTGTTCAGGACAAAAAAAGGAACTCATGGACAGCTATCACTAAACAAAAAAACACAGCTCTGGTAACAACACAGTATTAAGAATCACATGTATGTAAACTTTTGAACGGGGTAATTTTTATAAATTCAACTATTATTTTCTTTTGCGGATTATATTTAAGCATCTTTTAAGTGAAATATCTTATTCAGGTCAGTACTAAATAAAAAATAACATGCATTTAGTATGTTCCCACTTATTTTGGTAAAATAACCAACATTTTGCAAATTCTGCAAGGTGTATGCAAACTTTTGACTTCAACTGTATTTATGTAAAATTACAAGATCAGGTACTGAAAAAAGCTGCTAATATAAAATCAATGCACTGGTGTTTTTTTAGTGTGTTTCAACTGGTGTCCCACTGATTGCTCTTTGATAATAATCTCATACAATGTCATGACAGGTTTCTAATTCCTCTTATAGGTTTCACCCTTTGTGAAGATGGACAGCATGAATTTTGCAGTCTCATTAGGATTGAAAGTGGATGGTACAATGAGATAGTCTCCAGGTTGAAGCTTGAAGAATTTCATCACATGTCTTGTTTGGCTAAATTTCTCACTAGCGGCCACAGGACGTTTATTGTAGAACTTGGCTGGGAACTTCTCATCTTTCATCTAAAGGAAAGTGAAATATAAACTTGTATTCAAGCAACCACTTTATTTAGAGCTAAACATAACTAACAAAGTAATTAAATATTTGTGTATTATTATTTATACTTTATTTATATTATACTTGCCTCTGGTGGTATCTGTTAAAATAGAAAACAGAATAATAACACACCATTAATAAGTGGAAACCAAAATAGTTGTATTCTTTGACTTTTGTTAATACTGACCAGATAAACACTGAAGCCAATGGCGTAGTTAGAAACAAGACCTCTGTATCTATTCTCATGTTTCTGCATGAGAGACACTAGAATGTTTTCAGGACACTGGCCACTAGCACATTTGTCATCAAGCTCCTCTATCCTCACACGAAACTGAGGGTTTCTCCAGAAAGTTTCTAAAAAGCATCCAGAGATTCAGAACTGTTTGTTACACATATACGCACTAAATGTCTAACTGTATGTAGACACCCAAACACTACATAAATATGTTTATTTGTTAAACATTTAATGGTTCTCAGCATTATTAAGATCCTCAACATATTACCATTTCACTCACTACTCACTCATTCTAGATTTTACTTACCTTTATTATTGGGGCAGCCACCAGCTGTAGTCCCAGCATCCCAGCTGCCATAATAACATGTGGATGTCCAGCTGCGTTTAAAGGAACTGTCCAGAAAATCAGGACTAAGGCAGCAAATATCAATGTCTCTAAAGTTTTCAGTGAAGTCCTCCATTGACATCCTACAGTAAAATATGTGTTACTGAAAACATTTGTTTCCTGTTTAATGCAGCAAAAATCATTCTGAAACAACATTTAATGCCCACCAGAACTCCCCATCAATGGCTGAAGAACGACACTCGGATTGGTCACTTTCACTCACACTGTTCCACAATAATGACCTGAAAGTTTAACAAAAGCATATATTACATGCAGTAATAGATTGGGTTTTGTTATAGCACAGGGGTGTCAAACTCAATTCCTGGAGGGCCGGAGCCCTGCAGAGTTTCGATGCAACCACAATTAAACACACCTGATCAAACGAATCAAGTCCTTTAGACTTAATTGAAAACTGCATAGTATGTGTGTTGGAGCAGGGTTGAAACAAAACTCTGCAGGGCTGCGGCCCTCCAGGAACTGAGTTTGACACCCCTGTTATAGCACAATCACAATGACAGTGCAGAAAAAAACGGTGGTTAAAAAAAGTATGATGTTTTTTGTTCTTTTTCCCTCCACTAAAAACAATGTAATTTCCTAGAAGACGATGTTGTAAAAGAACTAGCTTTTGTTCATTAAAGGAACAGCCTTTTACAAAAGACTAACAAAGGCAACCTATAAAGAAAGGACAACAAAAGCCGTCTTCTGTTGACATGAGAATGCTGCCGATATGAATGACAGTGACTGTTGGTGAAACAACAAACACTGTTTAGTATGAACACCTTTCAACTGGAGTTTAAGTCCATACTGAAAACATGTAGTAAAAAAATCGGTTACCAATTATACATTAGTATTGTTTTCATTAGCGAAAAAAAACATAACAGAATATTTTAATATATATTTTGAATATGTGGACATGACGTCAAAAATGTGCAAAATTTGCCCCACTGTTCACTTATTTGTGATAAAAAAAAATAAAAAAATCAATATTTACTGCTTGTGTCCCAAATCATAGTATGCTGATATTGGTAACCCAAAGATACCAAGATGTTCTATTATTTCCATGCACACTTTAATAGCTAATATAGCAGAAAAAAAAATGAAACACTTTAAAATACAGCCTTTTAGGGTGCTTTCCCACCTGTATATCGATTGCTTTGTTCCGAAACAGGGATTAAAAGTATTACAATGTTGCATTTTTTTCTTCTAAATTTGTTAATACAAGTCACGCACCAGTAAACTGTGCTCTCACTGGTCAAAGATCCACCGTTTTATTTTCCGGGTTTCTGCTCATAGCTGTCATTCGTCAGGATGGAATGGCACAGCTTTGCGGGCTTATTGTTTTTTTTGTAGCCATTGTAATATTAATTGAACAGAAATCCAGGATACGTTAGGGAAAACATTTTTTAAATGCACGTACTATGAAGAAGAGCAACAATACAAAATAAAAAGTGTGCTTTTATTTTAAAAGTTGAAGACGTGCTCATCCATGGACATTCACAGTTTCATTTTAAGAGGTATTAGCAAAACAACAAAGCTACTGCTTTTCACAGAAATGTAATAACCCATTATACATTGTGATATAGCTGGGTTCTCACCACAAACAAACCGCTCCATGGTTTGTTTGAAAGCGTGTCGAGACCACCTTGTACGCTTGTTTGGTCTGGTTTTGGTGCATACCCGTGTGCGATTGCTGCATTCTCACCTGCCCAAACGAACCACACCAAGAGGAACAACGAACTCTATTGCGATTCAACCGAACTAAATAAGGCAGGTTTGAAAGCACCCTTATGTAGTTTCATGTGATTCTTACTTGTCACTCCAGGCACCAGTCCACTCGCCTTTTCCCCATGGATTCAACACTCTCACCAGCCTTACTGGTTGTCCTTGGCATGTTACCTGTCAAATATACATACTTTCAGTTCAAAATGCTTATAATAAAAGTCTATGAACTCGGTTCAGTTCTCACCCAGTAGTGTCTGCAAAATCAACGCCTTTTTTATGATAGGATAGTATAGAACAGGCAGGAAGCAAAGTGGGAGCGAGAGAAGGGGGACGGATCGGGAACGATCCTCAAGCCGGGGTTCGAACTCGAGACACCCATAGTGCAACCACCAGAAACATTACAAAGCCCTCATTAAAGGAATAGTTCACCCAAAAATGAAAATTTCACCATAATTTACTTACCCTCAAGCCATCCTAGGTGTATATGACTTTCTCCTTCCAGACGAAACACAGTCGGAGTTGTTTTAAAATTTATCCTGGCTCTTCCAAGCTTTATAATGGTGGTGGATAGTAGCTAATAATTTGAAGCTCCAAAAAGCGCATATATCCGTCGCAAAACTAACCCATACACCTCCGGGGGGTTAACACATGGGATTTCATAACAAAAATATTTCTATTGTTTTAAATTATAAACTGAAATAATTTACTTCCGACAATGACGTATGCGCGTTCGCGTTAGTCGAGATCCAGTTTCTTTGTTGACCTCTGACTCGACATAAGCCGCATTCATAGTTTAAGCTCTGGTGAGAATATACAAACGAGGATAGAGCAATACTAAATGAGAAAAGAGAAGTAGCAGAAGCAGATTTCACTATAACAGAAGAAGAGCTTCAGTTTTTCGGCACAGTCTTGTTTGTTTGAACCGGAGTAACACCGACCAGGAACTCGACTTGCGAACGCGCATACGGTCATTGCCGGAAGTCAGTGATTTGAGTTTATAATTTAAAAAATAGAAATATTTTTGTTATAAAAACCCATGGATCTGCTTCAGAAGACATGTTAACATGTTAACATGTTAAGGTGTATGGGTTAGTTTTTACGATGGGTATATGCGCTTTTTGGAGCCTCAAAAGATCGGCTACTATCCACCATTTTATTGGTTAAAATGATGCCACCATCATGGAGATCAGCGTTTGCTTTTGCTGAGCTCTTGATCCTTGTGATTTTGAGGTAGTCATAATTATCTGGCTGAATTACGATCAAAGTAGCTAGCTATGGGTGCGTATATATATATATATATATATATATATATATACACGCACACACATACGTATATTTTTAGATTTTGTACAATCAAAACTGCAGCATGCAAACAATATATTGCTGGAATAGTTACAGTGAATGAATTTTAAAACTATTTAATGCATATTTAAAAAAAAAAAAAAAAAAAAAAAAAACAGAATTATTTAGACACACACAAACATCAAGAACCAGAATATGAATCTCAACAATGGTGACAATCAACAAAATGCTTCATGCTGCAATGCTGGGTAACAACATAGTAAAAACTCCCATCATGCACTGCAGTATGAATAATCATTGTCACCACTGTTGAGGATCATATGACAAGTGTTCATGTCTACCAACCAATACATTTGTCCTCAATATTAAAGCATTAAGGTGCCATTTTTTAAATAGGATTTTCTCTCTCTCTCTCTCTCTCTCTCTCTATATATATATATATATAAATAACAGTGCATTAATAGCAGAATATCAGTCAATACACCAAACTGAAAGACCACTTTATGACATTCATTTATCAGGAGATATAAGCAGAAAGCATAAGCTATCCTACTACTTCAAGGTTTGGTTAAGCAATGCACAAATGCTTGCATTGAAACACAATTGCAACTGCTTAAAAGCAAATTATCCTTAATTAATAAAAGGGTCAAGAGCTCAACAAAAGCAAACGCTGATCTCCATGATGGTGGCATCATTTTAACCAATAAAACATCAACCTCAATAACAGCATCACTAATGCACAATCATCATGTAATTAGTCAATTAGCTTATTAAATGGGATCCCACCTCTGGCTAGAGGTACAAAATTGTACCTTTCAGGGTACCACCTCAGCGACACCACTGTACCTTAAAAGGTACAGTTTTGTACCTTTTTTTCTGAGAGTGCATTATAAAGCTTGAAAGAGCCAGGATAAATTTTAAAACAACTCCAACTGTGTTCATCTGGAAGGAGAAAGTCATATACACCTAGGATGGCTTGAGGATAAGTAAATTATGGAGAAATTTTAATTTTTGGGTGAACTATTCCTTTAAGCTGTGCAAAAAGCTGAAGGAAAGATTTACCCTGCACAGGAGAAATAGCTAGATAAGCAGGGAGACCAGGCGCCATCCCCAAGCCTGTCCCCATTCCACATGTGCTCTGGATGAAGTAAGGCCTAAGGATGATGCAGAGGCCTTCCTCAAGCAGGCCCTGATCATGCTGCTGTCCTGAGAAGTCCAACTGGTGAATCAACAATTGCTGGTTGAGAACCTCCTGGCATATGATGACTTCATAAGAGCTATTTTTGCAACCCAAAACAACACTGACAGCAGTTCCGATCCCTAGCCCTTGTAGAAAGCAGCCCCCTCATTTGCCTATGCTCAATGGCTCCGGGATGTCTGGACTTTCACTGACAAAGTTATGGAACATTGTGGCAATAATTGACCTGGTGGTGCTGGAATGTATCCCACAGCTTTCAGAAGAGACGGCGGAACGGGTCCAGTCACCCATCACCCGACGTTACTAGAGTAGGCGTTTCAGCTGATTCATAACTACATTTATGTCATGAATACTGTATTGACTGTTTGAATCTTTGAATTGTTAGGAATTACGATGATTTGAACAAGGATTTCCCTTTCCCCAAATTGATGGGATGCTTGAACAAATTAGACATGAAATACATGATTAGTAAGTTTAAGAGGAAGTTATAACTTGGGATGTGACTTCAGCTCTTCTTTTCTACAGTCTGAGAGGTTCCTCAAGCTTCCACTGGGTTTTACCTAATCAAGTCGCTCTATGGATGTAGACTGTGTTTTATGCTTGACATTCTTAAAGAGAATTAAGAGGAGGAACTTTCAAGAACAAAATTCAATAATTGCCGGTTGTGAGAGCAAAGCTCTATGCCCCGGCATGGCTAAAACAAGAGAATTCGCTCCAGGCCCAGTATCAAACCTGGCTGCATATCAAGGGAACTCAGCTGCTGGATTTTGTATGGGTAGACAAAGTACTTGATTTTCTCCCAGCACTCTTAATCACATGACATTTAGCCAAGACGGGGCATGGAGCTTTGCACTTTGAACTTTTGCCATCTGGCCAGAGCTACAGAGCCCCAAATGCCAGGACAACCAGGCACAAGAACAGTTTATTCCCCCAGGCAATCCACTTTATGAACAGCTAAATGTTCACTCCATTGTGCAATAAAAATATGTGCATTTATGCATCTCTTTCTATACTATTCTATATAATATAATATAATATATAATTTATTTATTTTTTATTGTCTCTGTGTTGTTGTCTCTGTATACTGGAAGCTAATGTCACAAAAACAACTTCCTTGTATGTGCAAGCATACTTGGCAATACAGCTCTTTCTGATTCTGATTTAAATGACATTTAATTCTGTGCAGACTTACCTTGAAAACCCCTGTCACTGTATATGCATGGCCTTGAACGATCCCATTCGGTAATACTGTGTTTGCAGATGTTTCCTGATATGATATTAAAAATAAATAAATGTAAAAATATAGATTAAATAATGACACAAAGATAAAATATAGTTTTACATATAATCAGTGCTCTGCATTGTTTCTTACTGTAGATTTTACATTGTACATTTTTACTACTGTCGTTTATAGTTTATATGGCACATAAACAAGTCATATGCAATGAAAGGATCAGACTGAGGTCACTGGAATTGCTTACCCCTTGAGAAGTGCTGCAGCCCATCAGAGCCTTTGCTTTGACTGCGCGGTCCATCAGGCTCCACAAATCAGTGGATGTATTTTTCAGTTTGAAGTACAAATGGACACCACCAGTGAAGTCCAACAGAGCCTCATATACACTACCAGCATGCATGTCAGCATAGGAGCCGCACACCCTGTAAAAGGCATTGCAAACATGCTGTATTTGATTCTTAGGGATTAAATTCAAATACATAACGCATATTATAAGTGTCATATACTCATAATTATGGGGAAAGCATATTTTAGGTTCAATCAAAATGAAAATATTTTTCCACAACATACTGGCACCTACTTGGCATAAGCTTTCTCCAGTAAGGCAGGCCAAAACTCGGTAGATGTTTTTGAATGAACAAAAATGAGCTTTCCATTGATTGTTGGCAGATTGTCATCAATGACAACATCAATCCATTTCCCAAACCTCCAAAACTAAGAATTTGCAGAACATAAGGCTTAATGACTGATTTGTGATTAAAAGTGTTTTCATGTTATGTTAAAAATGATCAAAGAACTCACTCTGAAATGAAATATCCCTGCATAATCTTTACCAAATGACTGGTCAGCTGGCATGACCTGGTCCATGGTGTCCTTCTGAAACGTTAAAGCCCCAACAGAAGCAAGAAACCAGCAGTTTCCTGAGGTGAAGGCACAAACATTGGAGAAATAGATCTTCTGGTGTATATACAGTGACATTATTTATTGGGTTAGTATCTTTTAAAAGCTAGTGGCTACTGGAGATGTAAATAAATACATAATTAAACATACCTAAATAAGATCCTTGGGAATAGTCAAACCTGGAAACCCCTGTTACAATGAGCTGAGGGTCTGACACTATATCCTAAAGAGAGAAAATAAATACATTATACAATAATATTTGGCCTAGAGGGGTCATGAACTGAGAAACCAAAATTCATTGGACTATAAAAACATCCTGTAAGTTTCAGAACTCAAAACTCTGTAGTTAGTCTAAAAACAGCTTATACTGAAGACAGTAATGTTCTACTCTATGATGTAATAGGTAGATAAGTGCCGCCTCCGCAGAAAAAGATTGACAGCGTGCCTGTTTAGCCCCACCCACCGATTTGTGCATAGTATTTACCAGAGAGGCGAATGTGCAGATCTACACAGAAACCAAACGATAAAGATGGCTCTGAAAACAACAGGATGCTCTGCAGTGCCAGTTTGTGGAAAAAAATAGTCTTCGCACTGCCTTCCTTCTGATCCCAACATTACGAAAGAGTGACACAATTCAATTCAGGATTTTCATAAAGACGATTCTGTGCCGCCTACATTGGATCGGACAGTGATGTCACAACAAAAGTGTGAGTAACTGTTTTCATTACATGGTCACTATTGCTTTTTCTCTTCTTCCAGATCGTTTGATATGTACTGAGTTATTTGTGTTTTAAATCACAACGGCGTCCATCTATGAGGAATGAATGTACGCTGTTAGCCAATCATAGCAGAGTTTATTTACAATCCGTCACCCCTATCCACACAGAGAGTTCTGCAGAGAGGGGGCTAAAAACATGACAGAACATAGTCTATTACTTCTAAACTCTGTTGTTTTTTTATGTAAAAATTTGGGCTGTCAGTTTAACGCGAATTAGTTATGAAAAAATAATGTGATTAAAATATTTTAACGCAGTAAGCGCACTGGCCCCACCCCCAGACCTGTATGTCATCTTATATTTCATATAGTTGACTCGACTGTTGGCAAATATGATGCAGGCAGTGTTGACAAGTCCGCAGTTGGGTTGTTTTTGATGTCTGTGGGTTGAATCGACCACAATAACATATTTAGCCCCTGAAATGTTAATTTACCAGGGGAACCCCAACAAAAAACATGTATTTTATCCCCCAGAACGCAATTTTTAATGGTGGGACCCCCTTGAAACACGATTAGGCTAGTTTTGAGTATCAATTGGGCAGGTTTTGTTGTGAAAACCTGGCAACCCTGGATGCAGGGCAACAACTCCACAAATGCAGTTATGCCCTAAAATTCAAGATATTGGTACAACAAAATGCCCCTATATGTGTTTTGTCATATATCACATATTCACAGGGCAATCACAAGGGCAGCAATGACACCAGTGCTGATTTTGTCCCAATCTATAATCTTAAATGGGATTTTATACAACATTTCAGTAAACAAGAAGTTGATATTACGTTATATTTTAAACATAATGCTATGTTTTTTTATGTTCAATTTTGCAGAGAACATTTTACCTTTGAAGCTATAGCAAAATTGTTGTGCGTCTCTGAGCAACAGTGGTGTTTAGTTTCTAAATGAATCCGCGTCTTGAACAAATTGTGAACGATTTGTTCACGATTTGTTCAAAACACATTTACTGCCACCTGCTGGCAGATTTAGTTTCTTATTTAGATGATTATTTCATTAAAAAAAAAAAAAAGCATAAATAATAATAATAATAAAAACATTAAATGGATATTTTACCAAAAAATAAAAAATAAATAAATAAATCTGTCATCATTTACTCACCTTTTATGTCCCATTTGTGGAACATAAAAGAAGGTATTATGAAGACTGTTGGTAACAAAGCTGTTTTGGTTACCACAGTGACTTAGATTGTATTAAAAAATACTGAGAAGTTTCTCAAATTATCTTCTTTTTCATAGTTTATGTTAGGCAGTTGCAGCCTAAATGTTTGTGTCAAAAAAATTCTATTTTAAACCAAATATAAAACATTTTATTACATTATTTCTTGCTGAAGCTATTTTTGTAATGATTTTAAATTATCTTTTGGGAGTAATTTCCCAGCCAAATTTGATGTGCGATTAATTCGATTAATTAATCTAAACATCATGTAATTAATTAGATTAAAAATTGTAATCGACTGACATCCCTAGTATAAATCTGTACCTCAGAGAACAGTACAAAATAAAAAACAAAGACAGTTCATGATCCCTTTACAGAAAAAAATTCTTTTTTCATATAATGCACTTTGGGTCTGCTTTTATGACACTTGTCACAATAGTGAACCTGTTCTGACAAGCCCTAAGAGACCTTTTGTGATACTTGATGGCAGGTTATTTTCAAAAAGTTCCTTTTAATTCTTTTAAGCATTAATGCTTATTTAACTTTAACTAATTTTGAAAGTCACTGAAAGTATGAAGATAGAAAGTCAGTACAGATAACTTACTGATGGCCTTAACCACTTTATTCGGTTTAGATCCAGTTTAAGTTTCTTCCTTGGGTCAATGGAGCTGCTGTCTGGAGGGAACTTGTCATCAACATATCTACTTTTATTGGCGATGCAGCTCTTCTGCAGCTCCTGATAGTCTTGATCCAAAAATTTCAAAGGGACATCGAGAGTGCCCGTGTTGTCTTTTGTGGTGGTTTCATTCCTGAGGTGGTTCAAATGAGGTGGAGGCATTTTTTTCTTTTTCTAAAAAAAAAAAATCAGTTGAAAGTTAAAAGTCATAATTTTTATAGTTATTTGCAGACTTATAATTAGCAGATAAAATGACTTAATTCTAAAGATATAAATGATATACTTTACCGTCCAACGATACAATGACAACTCCGGGAGCTCACCTAAATGTACTGTCTTCTCTTTCGATGTATTCTTTTGTTCTGCCCTAGGCTCTGGAATTGTTTTGACTGAATGTTCTTTTTAGAAAAGGGTGCAGTTTCTTCCTCCCACCTGTAAATTGTGTTAACAATAATTTCCACCAAATATATGTTGGTAAACCAGTAAATGCTGTTTATATACTTAAGAACCTGCATCAGATTAATCCTTTAAAAAATACAATTTATATGAGATTACAAAAAGTCAAGCAATTACACTCTTCACAGTCCCCTGTCATGTTCCCACCTTGCATCACTGCACAATTGAAACAAAGTATTCTTTTAAATCAATTATATGCTGTATTTGTGCAGAAGAGGGTTAGGACAATCAGTTAAAGAATCTGTTCATTTGGGCAAGCACCTGATATTGACTCCAATAAAAATTTTGGCTCAGCAAAACACTCTATTAGCATTTTTATTTTTATATTAAATATGTATTTTAACTGTACACTTTCCACAATAAATATAAATCCCTAAAATTGTCATTTTAAAATCATTTGTATTTTACAGATTTAACAAATAAAACTCAAAATGTTTCCACATGCCCAAAGTTGGAATCATGGAATTAGTAGACTCAAAGGAGAAATAAAAAAATAATAATAACTATAAAAATCTAATAATTACATAAACAGATGCTTTAAATCTCAACTGCAATATATGTATTTTTATACATTTCTTAAGAGTGCAGCTGTAGCTCTTTAGTTACTTAAGGTTTGTGAAACTATAAAAGATTCCACTAATCATAAATATAACCTGTACATTGCAACCACAACTCTGCCATCTCTAAAGTAATGCATTCAATGACCCAGAATGACAATGGACAAAACTGACCCTCCTGTAAAAAAGGCTGCAACAACAGTCACATGATTGAATTACTTTTCTAGCATTTATTAAAGGCTTTTTGTTCATTTTACAAAGTGTTTATTTACATATCACACTCAGTTTAAAACTCTCTGAATCTTTACATAAAAAAACACATCTGAGGTTTGTTTTGCCAGTTTAACATAAGTGCACACAGAACTATTTACTTAAACTTGTTTGTCTAAAATACATTTAAGCTCACATTAAAGGATTAGTTTACTCCAGAATTAAAATGTCCTGACCATTTACTCACCCCCATATCATCCAAGATGTTCATGTCTTTCTTTCTTCAGTCAAAAAGGAATAAAAGATTTTGACATTCCAATCAAAACGCTCCTGAATTTTTCTCCATATAGTGAACTTCAATGGGGGATCAGCAGGTTGAAGGTTCAAATTGCAGTTTCAATGCAGATTCAAAGGGCTCTACAAGATCCCAGCCAAGAAATAAGGGTCTTATCTATCAAAATGATTGGCCATTTTCTAACAAAAGTTTTTTTTTTTTTTTTTTTTTTAACCACAAATGGTCATGCGTGAGGTTGCGGACACAGACCTAATGCAAGACAAGCATTTGTAGTTAAAAAGTACACAACTTTGTATGTTTATTTATTTTTTTGTAGAAAATTATTAATCGTTTCACTAGAAGACCCTTATTCCTCGGCTGGGATCATGTAGAGCCCTTTGAAGCTGCACTGAAACTACAGTTAGGACCTTCAACTTTTTGATCCCCAATGAAGCCCACTTTATGTTTTCTGAAAAACATAATTCTTTTCGACTGAAAAAAGAAAGACATGAACATCTTGGATGACGTAGTGGTTTATCAGGAAATTTGAATTCTGGAGTGAACTAATTCTTTGAGGCCCGCCTCCCAGACCACAAAAGCACTTAAAAAAAAGCTTTTATTCATGTGGTTTAGTGTCAAACATTTGACCAAGAACACCACAGTCCATTAAAACAAACACACACAACCCATTCACGCCTTTTCAAACAGAAGATGGCATAAGGCATTCAGTGGACTCTTCGTCGCAGGTGGAGAATGTGAATGTCAGGACTGTTGAATTCAGGGTCTTGTTTCTCAGATGGGATCTCCTCTGACTGGAACTCTTGCAGAAGTAGCTGTGAAACAGTAGTATTACATGAAAATATAGCAGATTTAGCATGGGAATGCATTTAATTGACTACACAATTAAATATATAAAATCTACACAGCATTACTTGGAGCTAAAGGACCAACTGATCAAACAAGATTTTGAGTTTTACAATTTGATTCTCTTACCTCAAAGAATCTCTTCTCTATCTCAGGATTGACACCAACAGTGCGCTCCTCATAGCAACAGATTATACACGTCTCTGGTCCAGCCAAGAGTTTGAGAGTCTCTACTAGTGGCTCCACGGACTGTGGATATTAATATTTAATACTATTACTGGCTGAGGCTATTAGGCCTAGTACTGTTAACTATTCTGTACTGTAGAGCTAACTATTGCTGTATTGGTAACAAAGGTTTTAGATGTAAGAAAGGTGAATAAATTATTATGTAATATTGGTACTGTACCTGCTCATAGTAGATACAGTCAGCCATCAGAACATAATGAGGATGAGGCAGAAAATCATCAACATTTCCTCCCCTTTTAAAAGGAAAATGTTTAATAAGTTCAGAATTCATTTTCATGAAATGTATATATTTTTTTAAATCTTTAAAAACACGTTAAGAATACTTAAAGATGAGCATTTTGTGTGAATTATAATCATGTTATCATGGTATCATGGTAGCTGTCATGTGAAGACAACACTGTATTTTGAAGAAAGCTTTATTATTATTATTATTTTTATATTAACTTATTTGGGGGAAAAAAATTATTAGTGTATCTTGAATTGATTAAAATTATTTATTTGGGTTAAAATGTTGTGCTCCTTGAATGTAATTAATAGGTTTCATAGTAAAGGATGGAAACAAAAAGATCCTATAGAATAAAATGTAGTACAAACCATTTCAGTACCTTGGCTGTGATTGAGCCTGTATGGATAAGATGCTGATTTTTCTTAATATTTAGTTGAAGGAGAGGCTGCAGGTCTTCCAGATCTGTCACTGTGACATTTGCCCTATATGTGCACATTATTTACATTATTAAAACACTTTTAACTGAACCACATGTGCTCATAATATTTATTATTAGAACAAAGAGGAATGACTACAAAATCTTACATGTTTGAGAATAAATACATTTTTTAGTTGTTTAAATTATCACATATGACATCCTACCGACTTGGCACAGCATTCATAACTCACCCCAGAGTTGCAGCAACGAGACCCACGAGTCCTGTTCCTGAACCCAGTTCAATAATGTTCTTGGAGGACCATGTACTAACACCAGACTTAACACTGCAAAACTGTTCCGTTTCGAGGTATTTTGACAGAACAATGGCAGCGTCCCATACTACACAGCCCACATCCCCTTTGCTGCATTGATACATTTTTAAAACAGACCCGTCATTTTTTTCTATTTCCCTAACAAAATAATCTCCTGAATCCTCGTCAGTCGCCATGTTCTTTCTTACGCCACTAAACACAGAATTATACGTCACGCAACTACGTGACCTCTGATTCGCGAATCACTTTAGGTTCTTCCATATATTTGAGTTTAATATATGCCACTAGATGGCAGCAAAGATTCATTCATACAGGTTTGTGTATAACACAAGAATTAAATTTTACTTGAATTTTTCTATACACTATTTGACCCTGGACCACAAAACCAGTCATAAGGGTCAATTTATTATTATTATTATTATTATTATTATTATTATTATATTTATTTTAGATTTGTACATCATCTGAAAGTTGAATAAATAAGCTTTCCACTGATATATTGTTAGGATAGGACAATATTGATACAACTATTTGAAAATTTGGAATCTGATGATGTAAAATAATCAAAATGCTGAGAAAATCACCTATAAAATTGTCCAAATTATGTTGTTAGCAATGCATATTACTAATCAAAATTTAAGTTATATATATTAAGTGATATATTTATGGTGGGACATTTACAAAATATCTTCATGGAACATGATTACTTAATATCCTAATCCTAATCCAGTTGTAGAAAAATGCTTGTTTACCTTTTAGATTGCATCTGTACTTCTAACCTTTGCATCTTCTGGACAGATATTAGAATCACCTTCTAATCAGGATTAAAAATCTTTTTAATGTTTTTACTGATATTCTTTAAAACTGGACCATCACTATTATTTCCCTACTATTCCCACTATTATTTTCCCCCAACTAATGTGCAATGCCAAAACAAGTAAATTTTTTTTTTTTTTGCTGCTTTTCAGCCAGCTGGCTACTGGAGAAAGAAGAGAGTGACAGGATCTTTTTGTCTCTGGAATAACATGTGGAATCAGATACTGCAAAGACATTTACTGTTTATAAAGATCCACTGCTACTTTCTTCCATCTTTAGCAGAGTAACAATTTGAGATCAGTAGTAGTCTGCTGAGCTGTCCGCAATACTTACAATATGCTGCTGATTTCCATACATAATTATTGCTTACCTTCCTGCTAACTGCTTGCTGACTCCTTTCAGGGTTGTAGAATAGATAGAAGAGCTTAGAAAATTCATTTTAGTTTTAGAAAAGGCACATTTGGCTTGGGCCCTAGATCAACAACACCAACACATCCTTTCTAAACACAGTATGATCAGATTTGGCCACATCCCTAATGGGAAGTGTAAAATATTTTTGATTTATTAGGAAGTTAATAGAAAACACTTATTTCTTGAGTCAGGATTGCCCAGACTGGTGTGTTTTTGTATTAAAATACTGGTGCGTTTGATGTTCAGTGTGCGCAAAAAAATGTGATGAGAAATTGTGAATCGTGATTAAAAATTGTAAAATCGTGACGCGATTTTTAATCGAATTGTGGCCCCAAGAATCGATTTGAATCGAAACGTGAGGTATATCAAAAGATTGCCACCATAACTAGTTAGCAAGTTCCATGACAAATGAGGCTAAAGTTAACAGTTTCACACCATGTTCATAGATGCAGTGCAGCGTGACAAAATACTGTAAACTTGTTATAATCAGTGATGCTGTCTACACTTAACACGGTGTGGTGCGACAGACAAATACCCGACAGTAAACTGCTGCCTCATTCTATTTATGACATACTGACACAAAGTTCAAATGATTTGCAACGGTTGCTTTGTCGTATCCACTACACAACAGAGAGAGTTTATAAAAGATGTTTGTTAATGACTAAATAAGTAATTTACAAATGTATTTTAAATTGTTTTTTAGCAGTTATAACTGCATGAATAACAATGGTGGCTTTAACGCAAGAATAAAAGAAAGGGGCGGGGTGAACAGTAGCTCAGTATCATTTCAAGGAAATGACCTGAAATGCTGTGAACAGAGCTATTTTTGACAAGTAAAAAAGGGTGTTGTTTTACTCTACCATTGAGAAATTCTAACCAAAGTATGTTAGACTTTTCATGTAGACCCTAAAGCAGGGTTGGCAAGTAAGTTTGGCATCGGGCCAAGAAAAGTTGCCACTACATAGTGGGCCAGAACATAGTCAAAGGAAAATGTAAGAAATTAATTGATGGAAATTAATTGCCTGTGATGGACTGTTACAGTGTCTTTTGTAACTTGTAGTGAGCTGTTACTCTGTGTTAAATTCTGTAGTAGAACAGTCATTAACAAAAAGTCACATTTGCGTCTCTGTGTCTGGGTTTTATGCTGGATTAATTTGTAAAGCAGAGTAGTGACACGTAATCTGACAATATCTTCATTCACCAAATTGCAACACAGACCACTTTACTAAAACATATGTGGGAGATGTGGAATGGACAAAAATAACTCAAAAACGAATACAAATATCGGGAAAAGGTTAATTTTTTTTATTGTAACTTATTTTAAAAATGAAACGTTCATATATTCTAGATTCATTGCATATAAAGTAAAACATTTAAGTTTTAAGTTTTTTTATTTTTTTATTTTGATGATTAGAGCGTACAGCTCATGAAAGTCAAAAATCCAGTATCTCAAAATATGAGAATATTCACATTTGAGTTTCATTAAATTACCAACCTTACAGTATAAATTCCGGGTATCTCTTGCTCTTTAAAACCACACTAATGTGGAAGACTGCTGACTTGCCAATGGTTCAGTATCAAAGCAATGCAAAGTTGACTGGAATGAAGGAACTGGGTAGGCAAAGGTGCACAAGCAACAGGGATGACCGCAAGCTAAAAGCCGATTCAAACACTTGAGAGAGTTTCACAAGGAATAGAATGAAGCCGGAGTCAGCACATCAAGAGTCATCAGACGTCTTCAGGAAAAGGACTACCAAGCCACTTCAGGAACAGAAACAACATTAGAAGCATCTTACCTGGGCTAAGGAGAAAAGAACTGGACTGTTGCTCAGTGGTCCAAAGTCCTCTTTTCAGATAAAAGTAAATTTTGCATTTCATGTTGAAATCATGGTCCCAGGGTCAATGGAGAGGCACAGAATCCAAGCTGTCTGCTAGTGTTGGTCCATTGTGTTTTATCAAGTGCAAAGTCAATGCTTCCATCTGCTGACAAGCTTTATGGAGATGCTGATTTCCTTTTCCAGCAGGACTTCAGCACCTGCCCACAGTACAACAACCACTTGCAAGTGGTTTGTTGACCATGATATTACTGTGCTTTATTGGCCAGCCAACATGCCTGACCTGAACCCCACTGAGAATCTATTGGATGTTTTCAAAAGAAAGATGAGAAACAGTCGATCCTACAATATACAGACGATCTGAAGGCTCAATAGTGCCTCAGCAGTGCCACAGGCTGATCACTTCCATGCCACACTTCACTGATGCTGTAATTTGTGCTAGGAGCAAGTCATTTACTGAAATATGTGCTGCCGACCAAGTATTGAGTGCATAAATTAACATACTTTAAAGAACTTGAACTTTTGAAATCAAAATTGACCACTCTTATTTTTTTATGTAATACTGTAGCTTTATTATAAATAATGTATCCATGCACTTCATTATTTTATTTTGTTATTTTTTAAATCATGTACCCTCGTAATCTTTAATCAAAAATGTTAACCTCCCCTCCCCCTCAAAACGACTCCTCTTCTCCTCCGGTCATGAGCTATGGCTTGAGGGCAGAGCTATCTGGAACTGCCATCAGCTGCAGTGACATCAGTGACGTGAGGGCTAAACGACAGGGGGAGAGCTGAAGCCGATGCTTCACTTTATAGTTATCAATGCTTTGATCAGTGCTAACATGAGCCATGGGGGAGTACACTACTCTTAATGATTAAATAGATATTAAGAAAACATTACTCTTCGCAAATGTTTTATTTCATGAATATGACTTAACCTGATGGAGGACACACTCAGTCATTCAGGCAGTCTCTTTCATGCACTGTTTAGGCATGTTTTATGCCGTTTTATGCCTACTTGTCATCATCATGCTCACTAACGAAAAAAAATTCTTCATGCTAGGCTGTCGGTGGTGAGTCCAGTGGAGGGACATCTGTCACAACTAACTGCAAATTGGCATTCAGATCTGCCTCCATTTTGTAAGCAACACCCTCAACTTCCAACGATCCAATAAATTCCTGAAGGACAAAATCGAGTCCCGCCCTCTCATTTCAGTTGCCGTTTCACTCCTAAACCGTTTTTTTAGCTGGTGAGAGAAAATGGCACCATCAAAAAGTCTAAAGAGGAAGGTTACCGCAAAAATAGGGCATATAAAGAAGAATGGAAAGACAACAATGTGTTCATCCTACCTAGTTTTGTGAGTGCAAAACTGGTGTGTCTTATCTTGTTATAATTATTATTATAAGTGATTATATGGCAACACAAATGTATGGTGGCTCTCTTTAAGCAAAACACACACAGTTTGCATTTGAGAATCCTTAGATTTTTCAGTCTCCATTCTACTCAGGAGTTTCTTGAATATATCTGTTGGAAAGAAAAAAACTAGATCACAGAGCTGTAATTTCAGGGTACTCTAAACATACTGTATTTAGGGACCAGGCCAATTATTTAGACTGCATCACAACTTACTCAGTGTGTGTCTCATTCTTTGAGAAAATTGACAGGATAAAGGAGGCAGTTTCACCAGGATTCTCTGTGCATGGTACAATCAGATACTCTCCTGGTTCCAGACTGAAGAATTTCATCACCTCTCTAAAATGTATTAAATCATCAGTCTGTGCCACAGGCTCTCTGCCAATGAAGAGCTCAGATGAAAACCTCTCACTTTGACTTCTCATCTAAAAATAATAAAATGTATCTTTAGTCTATTTAAAAGAATGAATACATAAACAAATCTTTCTGAAAGGACCATGAGAGTATGATATTCAGGTTAATTTCCACTTGCCTCTAGTGGTATCTGTAAAAGTAAAAGAGAAAAAAAGGTTAAACAGCTATCATTATAAGATTATAATGACAACTGTTATTACAACTTTCAAAAAGCAGCTTAAGGCACACTTCTTCCACAAAAACCTAACCACTTCATGGCACACACAAATCTTTCTAATAAACCTGGCATTGTACATTATAAATATTGCTGACTCTGTGACAAATTTTTCACGTTTCTCAATTCTACCGTAAGTCACTTATAATAAAATGCATCTCCCAAAATGCATAAATGTAAATAAAAGTACCTTCAATTTATAAAGAAACTTTAAATTAAACTTTATCAGATTTAGATATAAGTAAATACTACATAATTTGCATGTGCATAGTATACACCAATACTGACCTCAAAAACATAAAAGCCAATGCTAAAATTTTCTTGGCTATTTCTGTTTCTTTTCTCATGGTTCTGGATGAGGGACAGAAGTATATTTTCAGGACCCTGGCCCCTAGCACATTCCTCATTAAGCTGATTAAGCTGATTTCCACCCGAAACTGAGGGTTTTTCCAGAAAGTCTCTGTAACACATTAAAAGAAGATTTGTGTAGTTTGTGTATGCAATGTTTTATTAGAATTTGGCTGTGCTGGAAATATATTAATATGCATAGAGCAATAATACCTGTATTAATTATGTCACCACCTGCTGTATTCCCAGAATTCCATCTGCCAAAATGTCGTTTTGATGTCCAGTGACATTCAGCAGAACCATCCAGAAAATCAGGACAGAGACAGCAGATATCCATGCTTTCAAAAATATTGGTAAAGTCTTCCATTGACATCCTGCAGTTAAAATATATTTCTAAGTAAAATGCAATTTTATACAATTTTGTAATTTTTCACGTCAAGTGTGAGAGGGTGGGTGTACCCAAAATGGTCATGCTTACCAGAACTCTCCGTTATTTTTAACTTCATGGCAAATTTTGCAGACCTCCTCACAAACTGTGTCCCACAAGGGTGATCTGTAAAATTTATAAACAAACCATGCTGGCAAATACAAAAAATGAATGATATGGTGATATGTCATGATGTGTTAAAGCAATGCACGACTTTGTGAATGAATCTGGCTAAATTAAGATGTTACTGTAACTGTTACCCATCACTCCAGTCTCCCTGCCACTCTTCTTCACCCCATGGGTTTAACAATCTCACCAGATGGACTGGATTTTCATCACTTATCACCTGTTGTAAAAGGCCAGGAATCAATGTCAATGTCAAGACTCTCAAAAAATGCACACTGATAAAATGTGCCTCTACTTATAAAATCCACAACCTTAAACTAAGGCACACAAAGAAGGCCTAGGAGACACTAGATGATTTTAAAACCATTGGAGACCACAGACATAAAGACAGTTTTAACTGATTTTTAGCCTTATAATCCTTTGAATGCACACACTAAATGATTTGACCAGACTGCGAGACCACACACTTGTTGATTATTGGAATGATTTCACAGTGACACGAGATCTCACAGAGACTCATGAGATCAAATGTGACTAGAGAAGAAAAACACCAGCTGGCTCTCCTGGCATGATTTTTGTTGTACAGTGAAAAACAAAACAGAAAAATAAAGAATATGGGTGATGTTCTCTACTTTTGCAGAATTTTTGTGGCTGCCAAATTTCAGCTATAGAAGTACGCAAAACCAGCACATGACCAGTTAAGGGCCAGCTTAAACCAGCATCAAAACCTGCCTAACCAGCATATTCTGTTTTTTTTTTTGTTTTTTTTCTCAACAGGGATAGACAGATTTTGGCTTTGTCTGATTTCATACTTGATGAAAATAATGAAAAGTTGTTTGACCAATAACATGCATGGATTGTACATAATCGACCAATCGTTGCGCGTGAGAAGGTGGGCTCTAAAGAGAATTATCAAAACTAAGGGTGCCCTAACTCCTGCAGAGTTTAGATCCAACCCTAATAGACACACCTGAACTAGCTAATCAAGGTTTTACAAGACCAGTGGCTGTATCCCTTTACCCTCATTCACTACTCCCCACATTAGAACATTTTAAACTGGCAAACGGGCAGCTCCAGTGGAAAGATATAAGGATTTATCTTGAACTCTGTCATGGAAATTATGTATAAACCTAAACAATTTAATAATCAATTTACAATTAATTTATATCTGTGTTGTATTACGCCATGGACGAGTGCGTTGTAAAATCAGTGGTTGGATCATTCAGCTGTGGGCGCCAACTTCTGGCAAGGTGCAGGAATTCATTCAGTGTTGTACATCAGTTGTACACTCGTTTTTGTTGTGCATTGTGGGATTTAATGAGTGCACTTGAGAACATCCACTATGGTTTCGGGCACCATTAAAAATGGGTGTCCCCTCAAATAGTGCCCTATTTAGGGGTATAGGGGGCGATATTGGATACAGCCAATGGTTTTCAATCCTGGTCCTAGGGACCCACTGCTCGGCACATTTTGTGTGTCTCCCTTATTTAACACACCTGATCAGATCATCAGCTCTTTAGAAGAGATCTGTGTACTTAATTGAGGGTGTCAGATAAGGGATACAAAATGTGCAGAGCAGTGGGTCCCCAGGACCGGGATTGAAAATCACTGTACTAGGCTTGCTAGAAAGTTCCAGAAGGGTGTGTTGAAGTAAAACTCTGTTGGAGTTTAACTCTGGAGGACACCAGCCATCCAGGACAGAGTTTGGGCACCCCTGGTCAAAATTATGTAAATATATGTAATTACTCAGTATTTAGGGCCAAAATGCAACCAAGTGTGACAAAAGCCACCAGCCTAAAGAAGAAGCAAGCTACGGGACAAGACATAAATCCTCCACCAAGCATCTCAGTCTCTGACAACAAACTTGAGATTGTACAAGACTTTTTGAATCTAGGATCCTCTATCAGAGCACACCATATCCTGGTCTACAAAGCTTATGTGGTATAGCACTCCTATATGGAAGTAAATCATGAACCCTGAATGCTCGACCAGAAAGTAGACTCGATGCCTTGATTGCCCCTGTCACATCCTGAGCCTTGAGAGAGCAGTGATCTAATCTATGACCATTCTCAAGCAGAGATATATGTGATGGCAGAGTTATGTTGTCCATGGGCACACTATAAAGGATCTCCTCTATTGCAAAATGTCACATGGAACCCAACCACACAGGTAGTCCCCACCTGAGGGACAAAAATGTTTTTAAAAGAGATCTCAGGGTTTAGTAATCTGCCCAAACTCTTGGGATGCAGCTGCCTGAGATAGACTACAGTGGAGACAAAAAAAGATAAAGGTTTTTCTAGCTTTAATGAGACTCTCAAACAGGCTACTGTCAGTGGCTACAGAGGAAGGTCAGGACCCAAACTATTGAACCTTCTTTAGAGTTCATCTGCATGTTTTGCAAATTTTTGAGCCACAACCGACTGTACCAGTGATCTTCATCTGGCGTGATCCATGGTCTCCTGAGACCGATGGATAACTATACTAGGATACCTATACTAGTGAACTCATAAAGATAAAAATGTTCCAAATCTCAATTAATTAAAAAAAGCTGTAATCTGAGACTAACTGAAAAGGCCAGATGCTTGTGTAGTCTTACCTCATAAACGCCTGTCACAGTGTAAGCATGCTCTTCAACTATGCCTTGAAGTAACTCATTTTCTTCAGGTGTTGTCTAATGATGTACACAAAAATACAAAAAATGCAAATATTTCATAATGGAACATAGCAGGTTATGTACAGTATATAATTAATTGTATGAATTCTGGACTTCTGATTTTGATATGAACTTCAACTAAATCATGGCAATGCACAAATAGAGTCTGTTTTTGCCTTTGTTTGACAGTACAGTAAAAGACAGGAAGCAATAGTACAGGAGAGAGGACTCAAACACAGTGCTGTTGCATTACATGTTAGAACTCTGCACACAAGGCTATGGCTCTGATTTGTAATTTTTTGTTTGACTGTTGTTGTGACATAGTAAAAAATCTGATCCAGATTGTTATACGCTTTATGTATAATTTTAACCATGATCATATATATTCAGTTCTATGACATTTCGTCAGTGGAAAGACCTAACAAATATATGACAATGCTTTGTGGATATCTAGAGCTTTGGCTCCCGGATTTGGTGAGGTCTTTCTTACCACTGTAACAGAGGAACAGCCGATAAGTGTTTTGAACTTGAATGCACATTCCATGGTTTTCCACAAATCACCAGGTGCCGTATTCAGTTCATAATACATATGAGCCCCACCAGTGAAGTCCACCAGGGCCTCGGATATGAAACCAGCATTCAAGTCACCATAAGATCCACACACCCTGTAAAGACAGTTTATTTGAGTTCACTCCTCAGCATACTTTGTAAATCAATTTACATTTCTGTTATTCAATTGATAGATAATAAACAGGACACATTTTTCCCAAATAATTGGTACCTACTTTGCATAAGCTTTCTCCAGCAAGGCAGGCCAAAACTCATTAGATGTTTTTGAACACACAAAAAGTAGTTCATCATCAATAGTTGGAAGCTGGTCATCAATAACAACATCAATCCATTTCCCAAATCGCCAGAACTGTAAGATAAATTACACAATTACTTGTGCTCAAAAAATTATAATGTGAGAAAATAATAACTAGTGAAATAGTGAACAGCTATAATAGTCACCCTGAAGTGAAACATCCCGGCATAATCCTTGGTGAATGACTGTTCAGCTGGTATGACCTGTTTTATAATATCCTTCCCAATGGTTAGAGCTCCAATTGCAGACAAGAACCAACAGTTTCCTAAATAAATAAAAAAGCTCATAGTTGAAATATGTACACAGTGTGTCAAAATAATAGTGTATATTATTACAAGTTTCCCATCAAATCCATGATGGCGTTTTAATTAAAGGGATAGTTCACCCAAAAATTACAATTCTGTCTTTGATTACTCACCCCAATGTCGTTCCAAACCTGTAAGAACCTCGTTCGTCTTGGAACACAAATTAAGATATTTTTGATGAAATACGAGAGCTTTTTGTCCCTGCACAGACAGGAATGCACCTACCACGTTCAAGGCCCAGAAAGGTAGTAAGGACATTATTAAAATAGTCCACGTGACATCAATGGTTCAACCTTAATTTTATGAAGCTATGAGAATACTTTTTGTGCACAAAGAAAACAAAAACAATGACTTCAACATTTTCTACTCTTTTTTCTGTTGTCAATGGAGGATCATAAATCTCTCATATTTCATCAAAAATATCTTAATTTGTGTTCAAAGATGAAAATAGGTCTTATGGTTGACAGAATTTTTATTTTTGGGTAAACTAACCCTTTTAAAAAAGACATGAGATGATATCTGGAGAACAAAAATTGGCCGAGGACACACTGTATAATGGACATACTGTAACATCTAAGGTACGATACGGAAATATACTCAAACTTACCTAATACACCTCCCTGTGCGTAGTCAAACCTGGATATGCCATCTACAATTAAATTAGGTTTTGACACCAATTCCTGATAAAAGAAAATTAAGAGCAGTTCATTCAGTATTACATGAACACATACAATAAAGAGATATGTACTTCATTATTCCAGGCAAAGCTGTGAAAGCCATTATGGCAGAAGGTGAAGAATATTTATAGACAAAGAATTCTATGATGTTTACATACAGATGGACGCTTCCATACAATTTGGGACAAATCCACCTCATCCGACAGATCATCAAACAAGCCAATGGAGCTGTTGTCTGGAGGGAACAACTCATCATTGTATAGTTTGTTTTCAGTGAGACAGTTCTGGTGCAGCTCCTGATAGTTTTGATCCAGAAAGTTCAAAGGATTGGAAGGAGAGTTCATATCATCTTCATTTGGGTTGTGGTGGCAACCATCATGGAGAGACATTTTTCACTCAGAATCCTTTTGTTGCATGACAAACAGATACAAACAAATTTATTATCAAATCTCCAACATCGTTCTTCCTCTTTTCAATCACCAAGCCGCATTCAAAGGGGTTTCTCACAACATTTTCAACATATAAAAAACAGTATCCATTAAAGCTGCAAGCAGCGATGAACGGGCCCTTGCACCCTGGCTCACCGCCGACCGGTGGCTTTAGGAAAACAGTAAATGGTGGGCAATATGCTTTTAATATATTACATATAGCAGGAATATGTCAAAGTTATTTGTATATGCCAAACTTTCTGCTGCCAGCTGGTGGCGCTATGCCTATAACTGAATACTGGCCTGTGTGTTCAGGCTGGCATTTTATCAAACATATGAATTTTGGTGCAGATCGGACATTACATGTTTAAGTTAGTATAAAACAAGTCATTTCCTGTTGCCAGCAGGTGGCGCTAACTGAATATTAACATGTAGATGTCTTCACATGGGGAGTTTTATCAAACATATAAAGTCTGGTGCAGATTGAACATGGTATGTCTGAGTTAGTGTAAAGCATGACATATCCTGCTGTCAACAGGCGCTATAACTAAAACTGCAAATTGTCATGTAGATGTGTTCAGGCCAGGACTCTTACCAAACATGTGAAGTTTGGTGCAGATCGGACATTGTTAGTTTAAGTTAGTGTAAAAGAAGAGATTTCCTGTGTAAAAGAAGTAACTTCCTGTTTCATTGCATTAATAGCATCCTTTACCACTTAGCTAAGTGTTGCTAACATGTTTTAGCATGTGTATAGCATGTTGCTAGCCTATTTTACACTTGCTGATGCTTTTTAATACTTTTTAATACTAGGAGACCATAAAAGTGTTAAACATGTTACTTCCTATTGTCAGCAGGTGGTGCTATGACTATGCCTAAATATGGGCATGGACATGTGTTCAGGACATTGTTAATAAATGTGTGAAGTTTGGGGCAGACCGGACATTGTTTGCCTGAGTTACAGCAACTTCCTGTTTCATGGCGAAACATCAAAGATTGTCAGGCCGCCAGGGACACGCCCTTCGATGAAAACTCAAGATCTTCGCAATTTAGCGTCGCAAAGGCTCACCAAATTTGAAGATGTTCGTTAAAATAGGAGGTCTGCACAAACTGCAAATACTGCACAAAAATCATACAGGAAATTAAAAATTCCTGTTGGGTTTGGGATGTTGTGCCAGGAGACTTTTTTGTAGGTATTGATGTGATACATGTATGTACCGAGTTTCGTACACGTACGTGAAACGTAGCTGGAGGCGCACTCTGTTAAAGTTTTATAGTGCTGCAGAGCCATTTTGCCACACCCACTTCTAAAACCCATATCAGATTTTCACTAGTTCTGACGTGTGTGCGAAGTTTCATGAGTTTTCGAGCATGTTTAGGCCCTCTTAAATGCGATTCACTTTGGAGAAGAAGAAGAATCGGAAGAATAATAATAAACAGAGCAATTCCAAGAGGGTCCTCACACCATCTGTGCTCAGGCCCTAAATCCGCTGTCAGTACACTCCATACCTAACACTGTATACCCAGAATTCTCAGCTCTGGTCCTCAAGAATAAATATAAACCTATTCAGCATCGTCGGCTTCATCTTAGCAGCCAACACTGGCACAGAAAACATTAGTTTATTAAGAAATAGTAAAAGGGGTCATCACATGAGAAATTCAAATTATTATGTCATAAATAGGACAAATGAAGTGAAAGAATGTTCACTTTGGCACATTTGGTTTAAACAGCTTGTTCACATCATTGTACAGATATCAGAAGGATCCCAGCATAAGAAACAAGTGGAACACAATGTCTTTAGTAGTACATTAACCGTGCAATCCATTCTGCTGTTTACGTCCAAATATCGTCACAATGGCCACGTATCTGGGTAACTGACCAAAACGTTACATAGGTGCAAACCCTCTATAGAAGCAGGGCATTTTTACTGTTGATAACAGTGGTCCTAAGGGACATGCCCCCAAAACAGGTTGTTTTAGACAGAGAAAAAAATATTTTATTTATTTATTTATTTATTTATTTTGGTGCAAAAAAAACACCTCAAGAGCTAGATGTGACAACACCTGTTCTATTAAATCATAATTAATTACGGTTGGTGTCTCTAACTTAGTTATTATTATACAAATTAGAAGCCTTTATGTAATGAACTAAACTAAATTTCAACAGGTTTTTACACCCACTGAATGCATATTTTGGTATCTACAGTGTGCCCAAAAGCTGACCCCCAGACAAAGCACCTCTCTCTCCCTCAGTGAGGGAGGGAATTAAACATGCTTTGTGTTTGTCTCTGTATAGGGTGGCTTGAACTACAGCCAGTTAGATGTGAATATGTTGACACAGTGAGAAAGAGAGACAGAGAGAGTAAAGAATCTATTTTTTAACAACCCCAGTGAAAAAAAAATAAAAAAAATGCATATTTGAAATATATTTATTTTGATTGAAGTATACTACACATACATTTACATATTGTGCTTAATAAAATGCCCTACAAATGTACTTTTGATATACTAAACTGGTATTCTCAAAGTCTGCTAAATTGGAACAACTAATTTTGTGCTTAATGCACTTTAATTGTGCCGAAGTAGTGCTGAGGTGTAACTAAAGATATACTTAAGTATATTTGATTGTGCTAAAGTTGAATTATTGCAAGTATACATCAAGCAAACTTTAATTATATTGCATTTTAAGGCTGATAAAATACAAAGATCATACAATTCGTATTAATAGTGATATTTGAAACCAATTTTAGACATAATATTAAAAGTGCACTATAAAGTAAAGAAATACTCCAAATAAAGTTTACTTATAATTTCATATCAGTAAATCTTAATTTTGGGAAACAAAATAAGCTACTTATCATCCTCAGATGGTGCTGATATCCCTGAAAAATAATAATAATAATAATAATAATAATAATAATTATTATTATTATTATTATTATTATTATTATATATCAAGCAGCAGACCTTGCAGTACCATTAAATACAGTAGGGTTAAAAATATGTTCTCGTTATAAATCTACTCAAATTGCTGAAATTTTGGCATATGATTAAACATGACCCCAAAGTATACTTCCCTTGTCCGTGCTCCACTACTCATGGACAGTACATGTGGAAGTGAGCAAACTTACTGTTTTTTTTTATCTGTTCCTATCTCCACTGAGTTCAAAAAGAGGGTGCAACTGCAAGTCCACTTGGCATGTTTGCAGATGAAGATACAAGAGCTTTTTCTTAAAATAGAGTGAGTCTGAAAAGCAAGATATACAACGACAGTTGCTGTTGGAACAGCTATGAAAATGAACACCGCTGAGGTCTTCACATGGCAATAGACCCTCCCCCCACCCTTCTTCACAAACAACCAGACCCAAGTCCAGGGCCTGGTCTAAGGAGGGGGCTAGGGGGCAGATTCTCCTTGTGGTCCCACCAGATTCTTCTTTTTGTCCCTCAATCATCCCCAGGATATTTTTTTTTCTGATAGGACACAATATAAAAAAACAACAACAACAACAACAACAACAAAAATAATAAATTAATTACATATTAAAATGGTTGTATTTTTCTTGTGTACTTTGCCGTGCACATCCAGCTATTTCCATAATTTTAGATTCTGAAAAGGCTGACGCAGAAGAGAGGAATTATTGAAAAAACTCTTTTTTTTTTTTTTTGCATACAAAAAAAAAGTATTCTTGTGGCTTTGTAAAATTACATTTGAACCACTGATGTCACATGGAATACTTTATATTCTTGGTACCTTTCTGGACCTTGAATTTGGATGGACCCTTGCTGTCTATGGAGGGTCAAAGTGCTCTCGGGTTTTATAAAAAGTGTCTTAATTTGTTTTCTGAAGATAAATGAAGGTCTTACAGGTTTGTAACAACATAAGGGTGAGTAATTAATGACAGAATTTTTAGGCGAACTAACTCTTTACATTTCAACTGTACACACACTTAATGTTCCATTGAAATTACTTTTGGTGCAATAAACATCTCAAATAGTTTGCTTGTAAGACACATTACTTTTGATGCAATAAACATCTTGAATAGTTTTCTTGTATGACACAGAAAAAGCATTCAAATATTCTTAAAATGTATTTAATTTAAAAGTAATAAAAATGGAATTACTAATTGAAGTGAATCATTAGGAATTTGCCTAAAATTGCTTTTGAAACCAAACACCTATAATTCATGAATGAATAAAGTCTGACCAACCACTGGTAACTAATGTTGCCCCAGCAGGTTTTTAAAATACCTCCCAAGTCATGCAATCTTAGAACCAGGCCTGCCCAAGTCATTATAAAGTTTGATAAACGTTTACTGGGATGTATCATTGCTTACTAGTGAAATTGCACAATGATCCTGAGCACTAAAATGTTGAAAGATTCACCATCACTGCCTACCTGTCACCTTTCAATGGATTGTAAATTTGGCATATTTCCCTTTAAAAATGTCTTTGACTGTCATCAAAAAAGCATCCTTAACATCTTGATCATGTGCTGCTCTCAAAGCAAAATACAGTCAATGTTTCTTGTTGTCAAAATAGTCATTCAAGTCTTCAATATTGCTTCTTGGATGTGTCCCCCATACTAGCCCAAAAGAGGTTATCAAGGGCTAGTGAGAATAAATCTAGATTTAAATTCAAAGTTTCAAACCAGTGTGTCAGACCAGGTGTGTGAACCGGCTACAGAGCTCGCCACGCAGGGGAATGGTGAGGGAAGCTCTGCCCGCCATACCATTGCTGAGGGTGAGCTGATACTGGAACTGGAGAAGGATCTGATAGACTTTTTTTCAGATGTCTGTGCAGACACGACCCCTCTTCTCATGCCTTCCATAGTACCCTTTGTCTGTCCTGAACTGTCTGCTCGTCTGGAACTGAAAACACAACCATCATTCCCCTGTCTGTCACACTCCCAATATTGGGAGTTGCGATGTGTGGTGTGTGTGTGTGTGTGTGTGTGTGTGTGTGCTGCACACACCAGCCCTGAACCTGCCACAAGTCAAGTTTTCCCACCCTCCCTCTGCTATTTCTTCCTGTCATCTCTGCCTCGGCTACACCACTGCTGTCCTCTGTCAGTCCCTGTGCTCACCCTCAGACCAACATCTGTGCGGTGCTCGCAGCAGGTCTGCCAGCTTCCATCAGTGTCGTGGCTGGAGGGTCCCTCATCTACGTCTCCAGCCTCTGAGTCCTGGACTCTGCCTCGGCCCTCCAACCTAGCGGCTCCACCATGGCTCAGGACCATCCGCGGCCTTGGGACTCCAAAACTCCGGCTGTACCTCGTCCCTCCGGCTATGTCAGGCTCTTCCATCCTGACAGGATGGGGCTGTCACACCCCATTGGACTTTTGGGTGTCTTTTCTTCAAACCATATGTTATTTTGGATAAGTAGAAAACACATGAGAAGAGGTACCTTGACAAAGGATGATTAGGACATTTTACGAATATTTCCAAGAATCTGTTTTTCCATGCAATGGAGCAATAGTAGGATAATTGGAAAGGTGAAAAACATATTCTTGCGCTAAAACAGATACATACAAATACATACAATGTCAAAACACCTGTCTTGGCGAGTATCCTCGAAAAACTGTCAGTTACGTCTTAAGACAAGTCAAATGGTTTAGAAAGAAATCAGATGTGTATCATTATATTGGATGCATGCATTATGCACTTAAGTGACAGCAGCTAATAATTTACTAAAGAGAGATGACCAAGAACATATGCAAGCTGAAGCTGTTTTTTTTACAATCTAGTTACAATGTTAAAAAAAAAAGTTTACAATGAGTTAGAATGTGTGTTTTATTGTTTGTCAAAATAGTACTTACCTTTGATTATCCTGGATTCTGGAACCAATATATTTAAAAGATTACATTCACGTGCGCAATCCCATTTGGGAAGATTGTATATTGACTTTCCATAGATTTCCGATGTCTAAACCAGATGGATTCTACATCTGTCATGGCAAAAATAGAATGTTCTGACCTTAGCTTTGTAAAATTATGCTACACAAAACATATCTGCACAAAACAAAAACAATAATTGCAAATAATGCAATAATTTACTTTCTGGCAGCAGGTGGCGCTTATGGAACAGCAGCAATACAGTGTTTCACCTAAAAGTCATCTTACTGTTCTACTGAAGCAAAAGCAAAAAGTCCCCTATAGGCCTGAGGGTGAGTAAATTGCCAGCAAATTTTCAACTATCTCTTTATGTCAGGATAAAAAAATAATATATTTAACGTGCAATAACGATTGCAATCTTGCTTTCTATTGATGAGCACTGTGCACAAGGTGAGTATACAGTATATTGCAACAACTGAGCAGAGAATGATGAACAGTCTAAAACAGGATGATCTGCACCACACAAACACACACATACACACAATTATCCAGTATGTCACTGTAGATATTCAGTAAGGATTTGTTTCTTGTCCTAAAAACAGGAAGAGGCGAACATTGGGGAGAACTGGAGACTAGAGTAACTACCCAGAGAATGTGGAGGCAAGGAATCAACATCGAAGGTAAGGAGCCCAGGTAAGTACACATAATATGTGTAGCCCTAGTCAAGTCTAGATGCTGGCAGAGTGTGTGGTGCAGTTTTAGTCAATGAAAATTATATTGTAGTCTCTTTTTTGTAATGCAATTCTATTTGACCCAGTCAATATAGTATAAGTACCTAGTAGTATAGACAAAACCAAAATTTTCTTTTAGCCAAACACATTTGAAACAAAGTTATCTTATCATATTACTGTTATTTTATAGACTCAAGAATACATCCATTCCAGACACAGAAGCTCTTGTTTGAATTTACAACATATTTTTTTACCAACCAAACATGTTAGAAGTACACACACATAAATTAAATAAATAATAAAATAAGTAAAATAGCATCACATGACAATGCCAAAAATAATGAATACCTTAAAGTTTAACAAAGAGAAACAAGTTGCTTGAATGCTCGAGCTACAATAACATACTAAAAAGTGCAAATAAAAAATGTATGTCTGTTACTTGTATTGCTTGTAAACTAAAGTCAGATTTTGTATCGTAAAACAGATATAACTACAAATGACCTTAGAGAGATATAATGGGATGGGAAGCACTGGCTGCACTATTTAACCTTAACCTTAACATTAAACTCTCTCTTACAGGGATGCAAAACAAGATTACATGTACAGATTAACATTCAAAGTGATTGGAATAAAAAAAAACAATACAACATACATTTTGCCCATCCACTCTGGAATGAGCATGAAAGAACAAAAAAAACTGTGAATAAGCATAAGAATGAAGCTAGTTCAATGGATTTCTCCAAGAACAGTGTGTGACAGGCTGCAGTCTAATCAAAGATGGTCTCCTCCTTCAAAAATCCTGTTGGAAAGAGAAAAAAAAAATAGATGACCTGAGCTAATATGCAAAACTCAAGAAATGAATCACTAAAAAAGTTAGTAGATCTAACATTTTTACAAATTTTGCTTTCAAAATATTTAAAATTTAGTTGTATTTTACCTTGTATTGTTGATGAAATGCCTTAAGTTGCTTATATTTATTTATTGATTTTATCATACAAACAAATGTTGTTTGACTCAAAACACTGATATAAAATATATGCTGCCATTTGATTATGAGATTATATCATGGATCAAGTAATGGCATCTGACTGGCAACAGAGCTATTAAGCTAAATGACAATTTTGACTTACTCAAAATGTGTCTCATGCTTTGAGAAAATAGACAGGACAAAGGAGGACGTTTCACCAGGATTCTCAGTGCATGGTACAATCAGATACTCTCCTGGCTCCAGCCTGAAGAATTTCATCACTTCTCTTTGATATGCGAAAGACTCTGCCACAGGTTTTGTGCGATCGAAAGCCTTCCCCTGCTCACCTTTCCCTGGCTCAATTTTCACCGGATCACATTTCATCTAAAAAGATATGTGATGTGAAATTAAAAGTTCTTTTGTTGATAAAACTCAAGATATCAATTTAATTGGTTTAACACAAATATTTGTAATACTTTTACTGTATATTATATTATTAATATTTCATGTTTCATTCTGCTTTCTGAAGCCATGTGTATAATTGTGATTATATTATTATATTAACAGCCATAGATCGCTTATGAGGGAAATCAACACTGCATCTTGGTGTTGACACTATGGCAGTACTTCTGTGTGAGCCAGAGTCTGAAGCATGAGTGAAAACACGCAGATTCAACTGGTCAACCAAGTGACATAGTGTGAGCTTGTCAAGGACCATAAAAGAGGACCTATGTCATGAAATTCCCAACTTTGTCTTCAGGAAGCCGCATATCTGTGTTTGTGTAAAAGAAAAAATATATTGTCTGCTAAAATCACTTTCTTATGATGGTATGATTTGCGTGATTTATGTGGTATATGTGTCTCAAAGGAACTGGTTGCCCTGATTGTGAGAGTTCCACACTGAGGACACTCCGCTCATGCCTGCCTCTTTTTTTGCGACTGATTGGAGTTAAGCAACTGGACACCATTGTTCTCAGACACTGACTCAAAGAGGCTTAAACTGAGCTGCTGATCAGCCCTCCAGGTTTATGGCAAGATCTCAAGAAGGTTCTCAAGAAGGTCTGTAGCCATCTGGCACCACTGAAGAAACAAGATACTAGGGGATAATTTATACCTACCTCAATTGTAGCTGGGGTCAACCTTGCTAAAATATGCTACTGCATAAACTCCATGTCTGCCTCTGTCACACAGTCTTTGTATCACATTGTTTGTCTTATTTGTGACTTGGTAAATACACGACTCTACATCCGCACAGATTTACAATAGTTATACACTTTTAAACATTAGAAGATCCTTTAAGAATGTTACAGAAGAACGAGGAGATTTTCAACTTTCTGAGACTTTAATCCTTTTTCTTGCTATTCCTCCAAATTGTTCTAGACCCAAAATCTCGCTCCATGGTTTCTTCTAAATATCTTTCTTCCCCCTCTGGTTCTAGAAAATTAGACACTGGCATGAATGTTTAGAATGAGCTTCTTGATATGCATATGATGAGCTACCTGAGGTGGTACTGATGCTGTGACAAAAAGAAGAAAGTGTCTTTAATACCCTTTCTATGAGAAAAAATCTCTGGTTTCTTGCCTTGGAAATATGTGGGATGCCTCCCTGACGGGCCAAGGAGGGGACTTGGATGGCCATTCAGCTCAGGAAATCTAGGAAAGCCCTCATTTCTTGTTGTACATAAATCACCTGAAAATGAGAACTGTGTTTCTAGTGCTAAAACACTTACTCCTGGACTTGAGAGTCTACCATGTGTTGATGCAGACAAACAGCACATCGGTAGTCTCCTACCTGAATCACCAGGATGGGCTGTGTTGAGAGCAGTTTATATTCCAGAGCTCTTAAATGTGGGAGTCGACATCCTGTCAAGACAGTGGTTGAGGCCTGAAAAATGAAGATTCCACATGGACATGGTGGAATAGATTTGGAAGAGGTTTGTCCAGGCAGCAGGTTCGCCTTCACAACTCCTTTTCTTTTGGCCCTAGATGCTATGGTACAGAAGTGGCTGAGTTGGAATCTGAACATGTTTCCTCCAAATACTATGCTCATGGGAGTTCTTTCAAGGATTTGAAGACCTGTTCTGTCTCCTGAAAGGCTCCCAACTACAATTACAGTAGGTAAAAGCTACCCCCTAGTATCTTGTTTCTTTAGTGGTGCCAGATGGATGCAGGCCATGAGATCTTGCCATAAACCTGGAAGGCCTATCGGTGGCTCAGCTTTGTCGGTGGCTCAGTTTAAGCCTCTTGAGTCAGTATCTGAGAAACTTCTGACTCTTAAGATGGCTCTACTGATGATGATAACATCACTCAAAGACAAGGCATCAAAACCTTCACCACATTGATGAGGCATTTCTTCAGTATGGCAGCACAGATGCTAACATTTCCATAGCATCAGTAACAAGATGCAAAATTAAGTTTCCTTGAAATAGGAAAGATTTTGTATGTAACCTCATTACCTAAGGAGGGAATTGTCACGTTTTATGATTTCGCCATCTCATTCATGCTTGTGGTGTGTGTGTGTGTGTGAATGAGTGGGTGTGTCAAATGACTGATGCGGGCTGATCAGAGGCATGTGCGGCTCGTCAGCTCCGTTCTACTTATGGTGCGCTACCTTGTCTTGTCTTCGTCAGTTCCTCTGTTGTTGTCCCTGATTCCGGTTGGTGTGGTTTCCTGGCTCCTGGTCTATCATCTGGCAGACTCTGATTGCGCTACCCAGCCAGCGAGCTCTCTCTGGAAATCTCACTGATCTGTTTCCTCAGTCAATAAATTGAGACTAAACCACGATTGAATCCTTTTGTCTCTTTTTCATGACATTAATGAGATGCTGCATTGCTTTTCCATACTTCATTTTGCCTAAGGGTTCAGTTGGTCAATTGAATTGGCGTGTTTTCAAACTTGTTGACGTCGACTCATGCAGAAGTGTTCTCATAGCATCAACACCAAGACGCAGCTTCATATTCCTTTCTCAGAAAACTGGGTTGCATAAATAACCTGAGATGTTTTTAACAATAAGTAACCAATTTTATATTTATGCATATTGTTTATATGCTTTCCAGATAATACTTCATCAATTTTCTTTTAGCTTTTATTGCAATTAGAATATTAAACCATAATGATCAGTCTAGACTAGTCAGTACTAACCTCAAACACATAGAAACCAATATTATAGTGTTTTTGGTCTTTTCTGTGTCTTTTCTTGTGGTTCTGGATGAGAGACACCACTGTGTTTTCAGCATCCTTATGAGGACAGGCCTCATTAAGTTCTTCAATCATCAATCGAAACTGAGGGTTTTTCCAGAAAGTGTCTACAACACAGCAAAAGAGTAAAATATCAAATCCGGATGGGATGTTAAACAATAGTCATCAGCACTCTATTTATGGATGAATTTAAATAACAATTTGAAATATCAAAACTGCTTGTACAAATATTAATGAGAAGGCAACTGGAGAACAGAAGAACAATTTTAAGTGTGGAAAAGTTGTAGCATTATTATTATATCCTATTATTTTTTGAGTCATTACTGAAACCAGCATTTGCACTTTTCTTTTTAAAATATTACTTAATAAATAACTATATCACTATATGTATATCTACCCAAATCTTTCATGGAACCACCAGCTGTGCTTTCAGTCCATTCGCCAATACTACGTTGTGATTTCCAATTAAATCCAGAAGATCTGTCCAGAAAATCAGGAGACAGACAGCAGATATCCAGGCTTTTAAAGAATTTGTTGAAATCCTTCACCGACATCCTGCAGTACACATAATTGATCCTGAGTAAATCATAGCCAATATGTGATTCATATCTGAAAACATGGTTTACGCTCACCAGAACTCTCCATTGTCCAAATCTTCATGGCACTTTTTATTATCCTTCCCACTTACAGTGTTCCACAAAGGTGATCTTAAAGAGTTTAATTATGCAAAATGTTTACAAGAAGCAACTTTCTAAAAAAAAACTTTAATTCAATACATGAAAACAACACCTACTTGTCACTCCAGTCTCCAGTCCACTCTTTGCGTCCCCAAGGGTTCAAAAGTCTCACCAGCTTAACTGGGTTTCTATTACTTATCACCTGTTCAACAAAACCAAGACTAGCACTCTCATGTTGTTTTTGTTTTAGAAACCTGGAACTACAGATAAAGATATTATTTTGTGTGGTCTTACCTTGGAAACGCCTGTCACAGTGTAAGCATGACCACTTACTATGCCGCTGGGTGGCAAAATTGCATGTGGTTCCTGAAAACACATGCACAGCTTATGCCATTTTTGTTAATTTTATGATTTTTAATCCACAGAAATACTTCTGGCTCTCCAGGACCAATTTTAGCCTCCCCTGCAGTAGGCTATAATGTGTGTGAAGTATATTCTACACAGCAGTATTCATCAAATCATTTTTAAGTTGTATTCATAACTTATTTTACATTTACATTTATTTATTTAGCAGATGCTTTTATCCAAAGCAACTTACAAATGCAATTTGCCACAGAGCCAACAATAGTATATAATAGTGATACCAGTTGTAGTAGAAGGCTAGATTAGAAAACAAACTAACACAGAGGTGAAATGCAGAAATAAGATTTGTACATCAAGGATTATGCCGTTTGTCAATCAAATATTGAATTTAGGGTTATGTGAAGTCTTACCCCGTTATAAGTACCAGAACAGATGAGAGATTGTGCCCTGGTTGCACGTTCCATAATGTTCCACAGATAAGCAGGAGCTTCATTGAGCGCAAAGTGCAAGTGCACCCCACCAGTGAAATCTAACATAGCCTCAGATCTCCTGCCAGAATCTAGATCTGCATAAGATCCACAAACCCTGTAAAGACAGAAAACAGAAATACTGGAACTCTGTCTGAAACAAGAAATAACACATCATTTTTTTTAAACATTCTGTCTGTTTCAAAATATCTAACAGCACCTACTTGGCATAAGCTTTCTCCAGTAAGGCAGGCCAAAACTCATTCGATGTTTTTGGATGAACAAAAACTAGCTTTTCATTGAATGTTGGTAGTAGATCATCAATGACAACATCAATCCATTCTCCAAATCTCCAGAACTGTAAGATAAATTAAACAGAGAAATCTAAAGGAAAAGGGGTAAGGGCTAAAAAGAGTCAGCTTTGTTTCTTAATCTTAAAAAATGGCAATTAAACAAAAATCAAGGAAATATTACTACTAAAATCACCTTAGAAATAATACTAAACTTACCTTGAATTGAAATATCCCTACATAATTCTTGCTGAATGACTGTTCAACTGGAATGACTTGGTTTGTAATGTCTTTCTGAAAAGTTAGACCGCCAACTGATGCCAAAAACCAGCAGTTTCCTAAACACACAAATGAGTACTTGCAAATCAGTTCTAAATAAGCATAATAGTAAAGCTTCCATAAATTCGTTCTGAAAAGTTTTTAAAACGTTTTTCAACATATTGTGAATAAGACATGCTATTTTAGTTTTAAAACTAAATTAATCTGAAGTTCCTTTAGCCATATTATTTTAACTGTTTTAGTCCCTATAGGGACATTTTATGGGCTTAGTCCCCAACTAAACCCAAACTTACCTAAATGCCCTTGTTTATAGTCAAACCTGGATACTCCATCTACAATGAAACAAGGGTTTGTCACCAATTCCTAATAAGAAAGAAAGAACAAATCATTCTGAAGTAGTCATATAGAGTCACAAAGATTTCTTAACAAAACTGTGGCAGTAGTAGACAATAGTGCAGAAAGAGAACTGGAAAAAAGCATTGTTTACATACAGATGGCCTCTTCCACACGACTTGACTGTAGTCTATTTTGTTTTGTTTATGAGACATATCACCAATAGAGCGGCTGTTTGGTGGGAACAACTCATCAGTGTACAGCTCTTTACTGCTTAAAGATTTTTGTAGCAGCTTCTGGTAGTCTTGATCCATGAACTTTAAAGGATTAGTAAAACCCCCCACGTCATGTACATCACAGCACTTAAAAGGAGGAGTCATTTTCACGCAGAAGAGCTTTATTCAGGAGACAAAAAAGGCATTTGAATATAGCTTCTCTAACAGTATCAACTGTCCAAATCCTGTCCTGTTCTATTTTCACATACAAGTAAAATAAAACTAAATATATTTTAAGGTTTGCTAAAAGATAAGCACTTTGTTATGTACTACTGTTAATCATTTTTAATAAAATATATCTGTTCAGAATAAACATTAAAACATGTATTAAATCAACTAAATAGGAAAAAATATAACAGTAAAAATGCATATTACCTGCAACAATCTGTTAAGTCTCTGGGTCAGGAAGTTACCCTAAAAGAGTTTTTTTTTCCTCCAGTCTGTCTGATTTCTGGTTTTATACTTTTCCAGTCAACACATGAGATCATGCAATGATCACAGTGACATCACAGCATTCTCATACTGTGATATACACAGTGTGAGTAATATGTGAGTTCATTGTGAATTTAAAATGTTGAGCAGGTTAAGAGGAGGCACTTCAAATATCTGTCACCAGAGGGACATTCTGCTTCCTGTTTCTTAACACTGGAAAAACATGGATTTGTTAGCAAACCGTTCCCTATGAAAAATGACCATGGTTTTATTGTAGTAAAAGTCTCAGTGTAGCAAAACCATGGTTAATTTGTGGGTACCATTATTTAACTACAGTAACCATGGTTTTGTGGTTTTATTTGTAGTAAAACCATGGTTAATTTTCGTAAGGACTGTACAGTTGTATTCTGGTACTATTACACTGGAGAAATGGTGAGCTCCTGAAATGATTGACAAGTTGAAGTTTGTGCGTCTGAACACTGCTCTCTGTGTTTTAGGATGTGGCAAGCCTTTTCAATGGAAAAAATGAAATAGTAATCAAGTAATCAAAACAACAGCAGAATCTGAATGCGTCCATCAAATGCTAACACCAGGCTGAAAAGTATACAAGATAAACAAGCAAATTTAATTTTTTAAATATTTTGTTGATGGAAATAAAATATGAACTTAGTTCTATATGATGTTTGTGATATTTTGACAACAGTGAGTGAGCTTTGAGGTTGTACTTTTAGCTCACTATCAATTCACATTGTGACCACATCATGAGTATCCTGGAAGCTCATAGTGAGATCACGGTGAAAACAAATTGTTGACTGGGTTTGTATGTACCATTTATCCCTTCACATTCATTCGTATTTCATCATGTCTCTAACAGACACACTAATTAAGTGCCAGACTGAGTAGTGCTAAATTTAAAAACAATTACAGTCAAATTTAGCTTGTTTAAACCTGCAAAGTATTTTTGGATTTTACACATTAGCACAGTATCAAGATTGGCAGTTTAATCCTTTAACTTCCACCTCCAAATGGAGCCAATAAAAATGATTGCTCTTTACATTCTTATTATTGGGAAAATAAAAAATGACCTCAAGCTGTTTTTGTTGAAATTGAGATTTTTATACCTTATGGTTGAGATATTTGTTTATGGTAAATCTTGCTTTACATGTGTAGCACTGTTTCATGGGCTTTTATGAGTAATAAACATATTAGCAACATTGTTATTATGTCCTAAAAACCATGACTATCAGAGTTGTAACAGATGGGTGAGGGGAAAATGACAGACAGGAAGTAGATAATACAAGCGCGGACAAGAAACAATGAGCTAACAATGGAAAATACTTCTAAAGCATGTATTATTCTTAATAAATGTTCATTTTTACATAATACATTATTTAAAATAACATTAACATTAACATTATTTACAGCACATATTATTAGCATCGGCAGTATAAGACATTAACTTGTAAGCACGAAACACAAGATACTTCTCTTTTCTGTTAAAAATAAGACACAAACTAATCTAACACATAAACATGTGCATTCACATAGGTTGCAGAAGAGAGAAGGTGAGGAAGAAATGAGTTTAGAAGAGTGAAAATATGAAATCCCATAGCAATATATGCGATTTCTTAGACCTGAACAACCATCAATCATCTAATTAATACTCGCATTGTTTGACTATTTACAGCACTAATTACAATGATACCACAATAAGTGGCTGTGCCCATGATTAATATAAAAAGTGTGTAGGATGCTAATTAAATAGATATTCAGCAAAAATGATTACAGTTAACACTGCAAAAATGCTTGAAAAATACACAATCAGCAGATCCAAAGCAGTATGTCTCTTCAGTTAAGATTCTCCCCAGTTGCTGCAGAAAATAGTCATGCTGACATTTACTTTAACTTACCAACTTGCCAGTCGTGGCCTAATGGTTAAGGAGTTGGACTTGTAACCCAAAGGTTGTGTTGTAGTCAGTTACAGTTAGGTCCATATATATTTAGACACTGACACAATTTTCACAATCTCGGCTCTGTATGCCACAAGAATAGTGCGGAAAAGAGTTAAACAAAAATATAACATAAAATGCTTGGGAATTACAACCATTACACTGCAGCTATGCATGCTCGTGCCATCACACTGCTCCACCATGTTTAACAGATGATGTTGTATACTTTGCATCATGTTTTCTTCTTGTCATTCTGGAACATGTTGATCTTAATTTCAACTGTCCAAAGAATGCTTTTCCCAAGAGCACCAAGAGATTCCCAAGAGCACAGTGACTTCCATAATTCTTAAATTAAAGAAGTTTGGCACAACCAGGACTCTTACAAAAGCTGGTCGCCCAGCCAAACTGAGCAATTGATGGAGAAGGGCCTTGTTTAGGCTGGTGACCACGAACCTGATGGTCACTTTAGTTGAGCTCCATGATCATATATGCAGATAGGAGAAACCTACAGATGGACAAACATCACTTCAACCCTTTCATCTATCTGGGATTTATGGTGGTGTGGCCAAACTCAATCCTCTTCTCAGTGAAGACACATGAACAGACACTTGGAATTTGCAAAACAGCACCTAAAGGACCTTCAGACTCTGAGAAACAAGATTATCTTGTCTGATGAACCTCAATTCTAAGCATTATGTTTGAAGGAAACCAGGCACTGTTCATCACCTGCAGAGCATCATCCCAAAAGTAAAGTGTGCTGGTAAGCAGCCTCATGCTGTGAAGCTGTTATTCATTGGCAGGGATTGAGGGACCCGTCAGTGTAAAGAAAAGCTCAATGCACCAAAATATTAAGATAGCCTTAATGAAAACCAAGTCCAGAGCATTCAGAACCTCAGACTGGACCTATATGACCATGATAATGACCCTAAGCCAGAGGGTCCTGGAGGGTAGCAGCTCTGCAGAGTTCAGATCCAACTGTAATTAAACACACCTGATCAAACTAATCAAGTCCTTCAGGCTTAATTGAAAACTGCATAGTATGTGTGTTGGAGCAGGGTTGGAATAAAACTCTGCAGGGCTGCGGCCCTCCAGGAACTGAGTTTGACTCCCCTGCCCTAAGCACACAGCCAAGGCAGCACAGGAGTGGCTTAGGGACTCTGTGAATGTCCTAGAGTGGCTCAGCCAGAGACCTGACTCGAACCCTACTGAACATCTCTGGAGAGACCTGAAAATGACTGTCCACCAATGGTCCTTATCCAACCTGACCAATCTTGAGAGGATTTGTAAAGAAGAATGGCAGAAAATCCCTCTATCAAGGTGTGTGATGCTTGTTGCATCATGCCCAAAAAGACTCAAGGCTGTAAATGCAGCCAAAGGTGCTTCAACTAAGTACTGTGTAAATGGTATGAATACTTACTGTATGTATATGTAATTTTTCAGTTTTTCAGTTTTTTTTTTTTTTTTCTTTACAGACATTTCTAAAATTCTGTTTCACTTTGTCAGTATGAGGTGATGAAGTGTTGATCAATGAGGGGAAAAAATGTATTTCAACAATTGTAGCATCAGGCTGGAACATAACATAACAAAATTGGAAAAAAGTGAAGAGGTTCTGAGTACTTTCTGAATGTGCTGAATATGGACCTGACTGTACATTTTCCAGATTTTCAGTCGGGTTTAGATCAAGACTCTGGCCACTTTATTATTTCAATGTTTTTAGCTTCAAGGAACTACTTTACCTTTTTTAAAGTGAAAGAGAGATGCTTGCAGGAAAGTTACCGCATGTTGTGGAAGGAGGTTCTGTCAAACATTTGCATTCACTCTGCATTTATCTGTATAAGATGCCCAACTCCTGCTGCAGAAAACAAATGCCATTGGCTATTGCGGTGCAAAAGTGCAATTCAATGAGGTTTTATGAAAGTTTGGAGAAAGGGATTTTCCCTAGCGATTACACAGTGGGTCATTCAGGGTCCATATAAATTAAACTTTAATTAAACTCATTCTGTGTTTTCACTACTCGCACCTCCTGTGACACAGCAAGGTAAACAAAGCATTTTACCATATCTGCTGCTCAGGGGTCCATTATTCATATGTGGATTACTCAGCTAGCTGGATTTTCTTGTTGATGATTTCACATGATCCAGGATTGTCAGGTTTCTCCGAAGGATTAGATTGTAACATTTTAAGTAAGGGAGATCCTAAATGTCTGTTCCAGCCACGGTTGTTTTCTTTTTTTATTATTATTTTGAACATTTTAAAATGTAGCGTAATCTATAATAACAGACAGTTAACAGACAAACCAGTTTTACTCATTGAGAGATTTATTTGTGAAGGAATAATTATCTCATCATTTTATTGCAAACACACATTCCATACAGTTTATCTGAACTGTGCATTAATTTGAATGGTCACCTTATATGCAGATGGCTTTGACGCATTGCAGGAGACACAGACTCACTTCAGCACAATTATTATAAATACTGTCGGTTATGTCTTAACATGGATCAAATGGATTAAGAAACAAAGTAATGCTGTCACATATAACAAATCTGCTTCAAATTAAAGCAATTGTTAATTATAATGCTCTTGACTATGAAAATATAAAGCCTGTACAAATGGTGAAAGAATGGTTACTCATTTTATTCATGTATTAAACTTTTTTTTGATTGATCTTAATTATATGATGTCATTACATTACTATTTTGCTGCCAGCCAATCACTGCATTGCTGATGATTTTGAGTATCAATAAAGCTGCTCTTATGAATGAACATAACATCACGGAGTAATCTTAATCCAGATATTTGAATCAAATCTGTTAACTTGTTTGAAGAACCAAATTAGACAGAGATCAGTTATCAGGATTAAAAGATCTGGCATCTTTCAAATGATCTTAGATGCATTAAGTGAGGTACAAAGAACAAAACTTTATAGTTGCTGTTATAGCAACACATACATTAGCTCTAACCTGCTTAGGAGCAGGCTTATTTCATGTAAAAAAAAAAAAAAAAGAAAGAAAGAAAAGAAAAGAAAAAGGATTCATTTGTATCGTTTGAAGTGAAGGTGATACTGAATGTCTGTCCCAGCCACTGCTATTTTTTTATACCTTATTAAACCATGCAAAAATGTAAAATATGATCATTTGAAAAATTGTTTTGTAAACAATTAAAATGTTGCGTGATCTATAATAATGCATATGACCAATGTTACTCATTAGGAGATTTATTTGTGAAAAAATAATTGCCTCATAATTTTATTGTAGTCATGCACACATCACATCACAGTTTGTGACAGTCTGTCTGAGTTGTGCATTAACTGAGGATTACCTGCTTGTAGGCGGAAAGACTTTTGTTTTTGGGAAACCAGCTATGTGCTCATTTTTAGACTATGAAATGAATTTATTAATTAAAAGGCACCAAAATACAGGAAATGGCATCTACTCCGAAAAAAGGGTATATTCATTTTTTAACTTTTGCTTTCAACACACATTTCTCTTGCTAAATAAGTCATCAAGTTTTTTTTTGTTTTGTTTTGTTTTGTTTTTCCAAATCCATGTCATTGAATGTGTAGTTAGCATTATAAGATACTGTCAGGGTATTGAGTCAATTTTAACATATGTTTATGGTAATTATTGCTACATTAATGTAAAGTCATTGCCAGAAGTAGCCCTGACTTTACAGCCAGTTCCGGGTGAGTTACAATAAACAGGAATCGGCCCAGTGCTTTACAGCTGTAATAAAAACACATAACACTATTTATCCACACAAGCTTGACACCATCTGAACCAAATAAGTTTATCTTGGTCTCATCAGACCACAGGACATGGTTACAGTAATCCATGTCTTTATTCTGCTTGTCATCAGCAAACTGCTTGCGGGCTTTCTTGTGCATCATCTTTAGAAGAGGCTTCCTTCAGGGACGACAGCCAGGCAGACCATGGCGAGGCCTGTTCTGAGTGGAACCTGTCCTGTTAAAATGTTGTATGGTCTTGGCCACCGTGCTGCAGCTCAGTATAGCCTCTTTCGCACAGAGATTCCGGAAAATACATGAGTAATGCGTTCCAGGAATTGTCCCGGGACTGTGTGATTTTGGTTCATACACTTCCAGTGATTTTCCGGAATGTCTGTGTGCGTTCACACACAACCCGTAAAGATCCCGTAAAGACACGTGACATGAGAACATTAGGTTATAATGTGACGTGTACAGTTTCTCTAAACTGGTGAACGATTTCCACTTCAGCCCGGATAGTAAGAGCTGCCTTCAAAACATTTGGTAAAAGAGTCACACAATAACGTCCGTCTTCACTTTTACATAGCCTTTACTGCATTGGTTCTGGCTTTTGTTCAGACAGCGCCTGTTCTGGGACTAATCCCGGCAATGTTACTAGGTCCCCAACCCGTGTGAAAGGGGCTTTTCAGGGTCTTGGCAATCTTCTTATAGCCTGTGCCTTCTTTATGTAGAGCAACCATTTTTTTTTTCAGATCCTCAGAGTTCTTTGCCATGAGATGCCATGTTGAACTTCCAGTGACCAGTATAAGAGAGTGAGAGTGATAACACCAAACTGAACACACCTGCTCAACATTCACACCTGAGACCTAACGAGTCACATGACACCGGGGAGAGAAAATGGCTAATTGGGCCCAATGCTTTTTCAGTGTTGTTAAATGAAAAGATGTGATAAAATATTTACAAAAATGTAGGGGGTGTACTCACTTCTGTGAGATACTCTAGCTCCCCCTCAAAGAAGTGGCTTCCAGATGCTCGAAACAATAGACGTTTAAGCCAAGGAGGGAGGTGGAGCGGAGGTGGAACAAAGGGACGAATGGAGAGCCAGGCCTGTGGACAGGAAGCAGGACTGGAGATTGAGGCGGGTTGGTAAGCCAGGAAGGACTTGAAAGCCAGGGCAGAGCAGGAAGCTAGGGTGAAGCCAGCAGAGCAGAAGACAAGGGCAGAGCAAGCAGCCTTTCTGATTTTGTACATTTGCCCATGGACAAAGAAATGATCCGTCTATAATTTTAATGGTAGGTTTATTTGAACAGTGAGAGACAGAATAACAACAAAAAAATCCAGAAAACACATTTCAAGTTGTACATCGATTTGTGATTTGAGTCTTTTAGTTCACTCTATGTTTAATCTGACTCCAGTTTTTTAAGTGATCATTAAGTTTTGGTTATTGTGAATACCCCACATATTCAATTATTCATTCATCAGGGATCCAATGTCACATTTAAGTTTCATGTTGGCAGTACGTGGATTTCAATATCACAAACCTGCCAGTCGGAACTTAGTCAGAGGTTGACTAATACTTTTAAGTCAGCCGCCTACTTCTTGCTCAGAACAAAAAGTTTACTTAGTCTTTTCTCACACATGTTGCTAAATCAGTGGGTCAAAAGGTCTCTGATGATATGCCCACTGCTCTATTCATCCAGGAGCATTTTGTTTACTCTATCCTGGCCAAGACTTGAAGTAACATCAGCCTCCATACAATCTACTAGCCGTGATGATTTCAGGAGATTCAGAATAAATCAAATATAAAATTTAATTTTAGTTTTCTTGTTACAGAAGCTTAATGATCTAGTTGTAAAAACATAAAAGACCTTTTGATTGGTCAGGATCTTTTGCTTCCTAAGATGAATTTGTTTCTATGTCATGTGTGTTGTAGTCTGCTAGCAGAAGTGGTTGTTGTTTTTCCTCTTCTTCTTTTTCTCCTCCTTCTCCTTTCACCTTAAAGTTGTCCAAATAAAGTTCTTAGCAATGCATACTAATCAAAAAGTTTTTATATATTTAGGGTAGAAAAAGTACAAAAAAATCTTCATGGAACATGATCTTTACTTAATATTCTAATGATTTTTAGCATACAAATCAGTAATTTTGACCCATACAATGTATTTTTGGCTATTACTACAAATATACCCATGCAACTTAAGACTGGTTTTGTGATCCAAGGTCACTTAGTTTGTTATACTTGTATTGAGATCCAGGGAAGACCAAAGTGTGAACAGTTTTATTAGTTGTTTAAGCTATTTTTTATGAAGTATATGTAAACATATCCTTAGGTATCAATAGGCTACTTGATTTAATTTGACCTTGATGTTAAAGGATGGTAAGATTATATAATGGTATGTTAGAAATGTTAAAATAAAACAAATAAATAAAATGACATAAAATTAATATATTTATAACAAGCAAGTAACAGTACACCAAATAACAAATCAGTTTCTGAGGAAAATAAGACTCAGTAAGTAAGCTACCAAACATAAAATACATTAGATTCAGAGCTAGATTTAGAGCTGTCAACAGTGTTCACAAATACAAACTGATTTCTTTGAAATAAAAAGAATAACAGAATAAAACTAAAAACCCATTCTGAACTGAGCATAAAAAAAGCAAAGAAAAGGTGCTAAAATAAAAGGCACATGTTGACATTTGTGTGCAGGGTTTGAAATTTACATCTGCCAACCCGCCAAATGCGGGTAAAAATCAGTTGTGGTGGGTAATGCTGTCAAATCACTAGCCAATTTGGCAGGATACTTTTTGTAAATTATGTTCACTGAATTTCGTGGGGAAGTTCATGCAAGCCAAATCTGCTCAGGTTTAGCGCAAATACTGAACTCGTGAGACATAATGACATTATCAAATATATAGCAAAAAACAAACAAAACACACCTACAGAGTGCAGGCATAGGCGACTACGTGATGAAGTCTGGTGACTAACTTTTAGTGCGTGTACGCATTTAGAGTGCGTTCTTTCACTGCGTGATTCAGTCTTATTCATATTCATATTCATATTTACAGCATTTCATATAGTTAATCAGTATCACGTGAAGAGTGACGTTTTTTTCTTTAAAAAATCAGCATGGTTACAAATCAGGTATTGATATTTTATACTGCAGTTCGATAAACAATAATATCAAGAGACTTACATTTTAGACTCTGTCTCTGAGCAATATGAATATGTTTCATTCCTGAATTAATCAACCATTAAAATGATTGGTTTCATTCATTCGTTTCACAAATTAACAGCGATATACTGCCATCTACTGGAGGTTTTAATTTCAAATTTGAAGTAGCCTATCTTTTCATTTTTAAAATAATTTCAAATATCAGTAGGCCTATTCAACGTTATATGTTTAAAACATCAAAACATTATTTATGGATTTGTAACTAAAGGTTAAAGCATTCCATGTCCCTCTAAGCTGCATTACCATATGTATATACATCTAAATGCCATTCATATACAACTTATGCAAATACGGATTTTGTTGATACTGATGTAATTTTTTTAATAACAGTGTAAATGTATTATTATTATTATTATTATTATTATTATTATTAACTGAATACATTTTAGAATTTGATTCAAAGGAGGATAAACATGGTTTAAAGATCAATAAATGGCTTAAAGATCAATACTGTACTATCAATATTTGACTAGATATTTATATACTTATTATGGTTATATCTATAAAAGTCCAAAAGAGTTCTATAGTACAAAACAGTATTGAAATGAAAGAGACACACACAAACTATATTTGTTTTATTCAGTTTCTAAAAATATTTTATTTCTTTCGTAAATGTAAACCCTGCTTAGCTATATATGTCAATACTGACCTTAAAAATATAAAAACCAATCATGAGGATTTTTTGGCTGCTTCTGTTTGTCTTTTCGTTCTGTATGTTTTCAGCACCCTCCTCATGAGTACAATCCTTACTAAGCTCTTCAATCTTCACCCTGCATTCTCTGTATGGTGGAGATTTATGCTGAGTAAGAGGGCCTTTGGAGGTCAGCGAGAAAAACAATTTTACATATGTGAGTCCATAAAGTGGGGAAAGGTTTTATATTATTTGTCATTGTTGTTGTTATATTTTAGTTTATAATATATAAGCCTATGAATAATTAAAAAAAAAAATTATGCTACTTACACTTATTATTAGAACTAGGTATTTATTTGAATTGAGCTGTGGTCTTTTACTTTCATAATATCCTGCCTCTGTTCCTGCCTGACTGCTATAATACTCAAGTATCAGCAAAATAAAACTTAAAACAATTAAAAAAACAGTTTAAAACAATATCTCTTTGCAAATGTATTACATTAATTAGAATTACAATACATCACACCTGCAAGGATCTGGTTGGTCAGGAAGTTACATAAAAGACTGCTTTTTCCTCCCGGTGTCTGGTTTTGTACTCAACACCTGTGGATATTGTTATGTTTAGGTTTATTTTTTGCTCTTACTTTGTGTAGAGACTGCCATTCAGGCGACATGACAAGGTTAAGCATGTCAGTGTCTTCAGATGCCTCACACCTACAGTATGTGATGTCATGGTCCAGAATTACAACATTCCAAGCCCAATCTCACTGAAAGACTGACTTAATTAGATAATAACCAATATTTACCCAAAAGCATCATGATTATAATAGAATGTGAGCTGTTGCAAAAGCTGCATAGGTACTACATGCTGCTTTTAAAATTAAATAATTAAAACAAAGCACTCAACCTTCAGGTCTGTTCTGGTCTTAAGGTATGTTTGTTTCTGTTCTTAAGGTATTCCCTATATCAGGTGTTATTAAAGAATAGTGAAAAATATCATATTTTGTAGTTGAAGTTAGTAAAAACTAGGGGCAAAAGACTAATCGAACCATCTAGTAGCTGTTTCCCTCCAAAGTTTCCCTCAGGATAGCTGCCATTTATAGCAAGGCAGTTTTATCTAGTAAAGTGAATGACAAGAGGTATATCCAAAATATTCTCAAACTTCAAATAAGTACAAAGACCAGGTAAACAGAACTGGCACTGTGGGATAAACCGAATGCTGGGTTAATGTGCCCGATGTTGATGTTTAGACTTTGTGTTCGTGAAAATGTGTTGGTTATTACAGACAGCAGGATGGTGCCCATGGGAGTTATAATACAATAAAGAGTGTGTAACAACTCACCTGGCAAATCAATTAGCCCTAAAAATTAATGGTGCCGGAGCACTGAACCCATATTCGGCTGTCGATGGCAAAAGAGATCCATAGGTGATGGGCCTTGATGAGTAGAAGGGGCTGCCACGGTGGCGTGAAAGTCTAGGACGTGGGGCTGGGTGGAGCCGCCACTGGTGCAGATCTTAGTGGTAGTAGCAAATATTCAACTGAGAGCTTTAAAGGCTGAAGTGGAGAAGGGTTCTATGTGGACAGCAATTGAACTTGGGACAATCGGTCCTAAGGAATTGGCAAGCGCCGAGCGATGGCCTCTGTCAGGTAAATGACATAACTATGACTCTCTTTTAATGACCAACAAAATACCTGGGTCTGATTACCATGATAAGCATATTATAAGTTTTAAAGGATTTTATTGGCAAAAAATTATAACGAGCCAATATTTACAGTGTTGACCCTTGTTCTTCATAACCTTTGTAATTCGCTCTGGCATGCTGTATATTAGCTTCTGGGTCAAATCCTGACTGATGGCGATCCATTATTGCCATATTAGTTCTCGGAGTTGACCACAATTTGTGGGCTTCTGCTTGTCCACTTGCCTTTTGAGGACTGACCACAGGTTCTCAATGTGGTTGAGATCCGGGGAGTTGCCTGGCCAAGGATCCAAAATTTCAATGTCATGATCTTCGAGCCACTTCTTTATCACTCTTGCTTTGTGACATGGTGCTTCATCATGCTGAAAAAGGCACAGATCATTACCAAATTGCTCATGGATCGTTGGAAGAAGCTGCTCTTGCAGGACGTTTTGATACCATTCTTTATTCATGGCAGTGTTTTTTGGCAGAATTATGAGAGAGCCCACTCCCTTGGTTGAAAAGCAACCCCACACATGGATGGTCTCAGGATGTTTCACTGTTGGCACGACGCAGGACTTATGGTAGCATTCACCTTTTCTTCTCCGGACAATTGATTTTCCAGATGTCCCAAACAAAATAACTTTGCGCCAGTCTTCTGCTGTCCAAGCTTGTACTTCCTGTTCAGTTCAGAGCGTCTTCACAAGATGACTGCCAGTCCTTAGCCTTTCCACAAGGTGGCTGCCAGCTCAGAGTCTCTTCACAACATGGCCTCCAGTCCAGATTTTCATGCATAACAAAGCAGCTCACTCGCTGTGATCCATTGAAAGTCATTCCTCAATTTTGTTGGCCGAAGATGAGGCCTGCCTGGGCAGCCTCGACCCCAGAGGCAGCATATAAACACTAAAAAAGATAGGACCCGAGACTGACCCCTGAGGTACATCCTGTTGCAGTGGCACTGAGATCTGTTAGTATCCTGATAAACAAACTGGGAGCATTCTGTTGTGCAGGAAAGAAAAACCTATGAAGTCTGTCCAGTAATATGGCTTGACATACTGTATCAAGTGCAGCAGTAAGATTTAACAAAACAAAAATGTCATAAGCCCTAGAATTGCTGCCATTTTAAAAGTGGAAGAGACAATCCCTGCAACAAGTGACACATTAACAATACCAGTAATCTGAGGAACAATAACTGGCAGACAGTTCTTCAGAACAGTAGTGGGAAGGGGATCAAGATTTTTAGATGAAAAAAAAAACACACTAAACCACATTAAAACTGAACCAGGGAAATTAAGAGGTTGCAACTCAGCACCTGAAGAAGCAGCAGCACAGTGTTACTGGAACAAAAGAGGATGTGAATGCAGTAAATATTTTTAGAAGAAGCAGTAGCAGACAGATGGCAGAAATCAGAGATCATGGGTGCAGGTGGAAAAATCCTTTGGTAGTGCAGAGACTGCAAAAGGTAATCCCAGTACAACAAAATTAATCCAACAGGTAATCCAATAAAGACACAGCAGGAAAATAATCCAGGGCTTGAGCAAGGCGCAAAACCAGAGGGCAAGAGAAACGCTGCCAGGACAAGACTCCACAAGCAACACCAACAATCTGACAACACAGGGCAAGATGCTCAGACATGAAATAGCAGAGCTGATGAGCCACAGCTAATGCTGATCTGCAGCGAGACACACACACGGAGAGAGGGAGAGAGTGAGCCAGTGAGCCTTCGAACCATAAAACACAACCAATAGAGTTATAGTCACAATTGTAAATGAAAAATAATTGAAAAACTCACTGCTCTAAACAGTAGAACAGTTAGTCTTACTTGAAGGTTTGACAGGACTGTTGATTGCTCTAAAGTTAAATAAAACCCTAGGTTTAGAGATATCATTGCTGATAGTAGCAAAAAGGTTTGCAGTTTTAAGAGCATTATGGTGAACACATTAAAATAAAGGCAAAATAGTCCTGCTTGATATATCTACAAACACCCTCAAAAAAAAACACTTACAAAGCAGTGAGATTTAAACCTGCAAATACTTATCAAATGTTTCATTGTTTGTGACAGGTCCATCAGGTAATTCTTCAGAAGGCAATAGCAAAACAGCACAGGCAACAGAACATGTTTCCAACATCTTTTTGAATCTACAGTATTCAACATTTGAAGTGGATCAAAGAAGTTCATCAAACTTTGATGAAAGGTTTTGATCCACTTCAAATGTTGATTACTATATGCCACACAGAATTAAATTACCACCAACCTTTTACTCTGAATTAAAAAAAATTACTAATATTACAAAAAAATATATATTTAGTAAAATATCGCTAGGGAGGGCCCTACAAGCTACGCCTACGGTTCCAGGGGCACTTCAATAGGACCTTAAATGCACTTTACCATTGGCGATTAAATGGACAGTGGCTTGAACTAATGGAATTAGTGATATATTTTAAATGAGAAATCTGCACTGCACAAAACAAAATAATTTACAGTCTCAAGACAAAAAATGTTTTTATTAGTACAAAGTCTTTAAAATCAAAAGATTGTTCTCATGTGAATGATAATATCTGTGGATGCATACAGGACCTTATGAATACAGCTGATAACAATGGCCCAACAATAACAACAATAACAGTGGCCCCAAACTGAAACACTTTTTCCCAGCTAGACCATTTACAAACTTATCCAATTGTCAGTTAGGAGGACTATAAAAGATGCACACACACAGGACTTAGTATTGAATGTTTGTTAACCTTAAGCATATTCCTAGTTCCCATTTTCCTTTCTGTTATTTCCTAGATTCCTAGCTTCGCCCTGCCTGTGTTTTGATATTGATCTAGCTTTGCATGTCAGTGTTTCTAAACCCTGCAGGAGCTGAAGCATCTGCCATTTAGATGAATATGAGTATTATAGACCTACATGTGGCCTAAAAGACCCTTGTAAAGCTGCGTTGAGAAATATTCTTACTTCACAATCTTGCTGACAGTTGAAAAAATTGCATCAGAACTAGCATTAAAATAGAAACTGCTTGAATGTGCTTTTCTTCAAAGCAACAGTGACTCCAAGTGTTTACAATGAGTGACGTGACGTGACGTGACGTGACCCATACTCGGAATTTGTGCTCTGCATTTAACCCATCCAAGTGCACACACACAGTAGTGAACACACACACACACACCGTGAACATACACCCGGAGCAGTGGGCAGCCATATTGCTATCGCTGCGGCGCCCGGGGAGCAGTTTGGGGGTTCGGTGCCTTGCTCAAGGGTCTCACCTCAGTCGTGGTATTGAGGGTGGAGAGAGCACTGATTAATCACTCACCCCACCGACAATCCCTGCCGGACCTGGGACTCGAACCTGCAACCTTTCAGTCACAAGTCCGACTCCCTAACCATTAGGCCACGGCTGCCCCCCGAGAAATACATACATTACATGCATAACTTTTTGAACAGTTAAAATAGACAAGAGTTGTTGCAATTACTACAAACAGTTTGATCATATGAAAGTTGTATATGAAGTAAAAATGTTAAGAAAAAGAGACATTTTAAGAAAAAGAGAACCCATACAGAGGGTATAACCATCAAAATGTGTTAGTTTGATATAGAAAAATATATGAAATGAAAGAAATATTTAGATTGCCTATAAGTCAAATTAGATTTTTTCACTTATTGTTCTTTTCACACTGCTGCTTGCGTTTGTTGGCAAACCTCCTGGCAAGCACACATTCCCTCATGAGTACATGGTGAGTCCTATCCACTGAAACACAGATAAACAGAAACAGGTTGTAAACAACAAAGAGCAGAAATCTTTTTGTTTGGAAATACACAGAGAATTTTTTTACATCAGGATTACCTCACTCTCATCAAGAGTTATCTTTCCATTATCACACAGTCTCTGGAATATACCTGGTGAAGAAAAATAATCCAAAACATAATACCAGCAAACAGGAGCATGAAAGGATGGAACAAGGAATGTAACAATTTCTGTCCAGGACACTGGAGTTCTACTCACTGGCCATGCAGTTCAAACGCATGACAAGGCATATGAAACCCTCCAGAGAAATCTGTTCAGCACCACCATACCGCACAAACATGAGATTCAGGATGTCTTCGTTTAGATGTAGGCCTATAATAACCATGACATAAATACAATACCTAATCTATGCAATGTTTGAATGAACAATTAAGTCAATATACCAATATTATATCAATACCTCTGTGTTCAGTTTTATGGGTCAATGAACACAGAGGGGTATTATGCTGGCAGTAAAATTTACCAGCAGTGATATCTAAGGTAATGCAAATATTGAATATTAACCTACAACTAACAATATTTTCAACAATGGTTCACCAGAGCAAGGCATAAACACAAGGCACAAAGTCTTAACCTGTTTTCTCTAATGCATTTTGTAGTTCATTCAAAGACAGAACACCATCTTTGGAAGAATCCATGTTGTAGAAGATTTCCTGTAAAAATAGAAAAAAAAATTTAATACACTAAAAAATACAGCTAAATTCCAGAATCAAATCCACTCACCTTGTACTTCATAATACGGTTCCATAGGCGAAGGAATTCTGGTCCACGAAGTCTTCCAGTAACATTGAACTATTGTTATTATTACAGTCATGGAATATTCTTACATGGAATATTAAATACAAGCTGAATCTGAACCCTCATTCAAAAAATAATTTTTACGTTTTTAATTACATGCTTAAAAATAAAGGATACATCTGACATGGCAATTATACTTCTACAAGAATCCAGGCCAAATCCTTCAGTGTTCTTATTCCCTAAAAGGTATAAGTCACAAAATACTATGAGATTTTAAAACTAATTACAGTATATTACACATCAAATGGACAGAATTTTTGAAACACTCACCTCTATTTAGGTTTTCATGAAGAAGTCGTTGAAGCTTCTCAGCATCAACAACTTTGTACTGTTTACAAAGAAGACATTCAAGAGATTGAAGATTTTATATTGTTAAGCACAGCAGCTGCAGTTGAATTATGGAACAAAATTTATTTTCTGATAATGTATTAGCACTCATATTTACCTGATCAGAATATTGTCGAAATAGTATTTTAGTTTTTGATCTATCATCCTCTTTTTCTGTGTATCTAACCTGAGATACACAGAGGAAATTAAGAAAATTGTTTCAGTCAGAAACTAGCAAAAAACACAATTTCTTAAAGTTTCTAAAACTCTAAGAAAATCAATGTCTGAGTTATATTACACTCTACTCCTAATCTTAAATAAATGTAATTTAATTTTATATTAATTTGATTAGAAATATTTCAAATGTATATGTTTGACAGAATGAACAACACATGTGTTTAGGTATTAGATTCTGAATTTTATTTTGAATCTTTCTTTATAAATATGTACAGGGGTTGGACAATGAAACTGAAACCCTTGGTTTTAGACAACAGTTAGTACAGTGCTGGGCCTCCTTTTGTGGCCAATACAGCATCATTTCGTCTTGGGATTGATAAATACATGTCATGCACAGTAGCCAGAGGGATTTTGAGCCATTCCTTTTATAGAACAGTGGCCAGGTCACTATGTGATTCCTGACTCGCTCCTCCAAAACATCCCAAAGTGCCTCAATAATATTCAGATCTGGTGACTGTGCAGGCCATGGGAGATGTTCAACTTTACTTTCATGTTCATCAAACCTCTCTGTCACCAGTCTTGCTGTGTGTATTAGTGCATTATCATCCTTATACATGGCACCACCTTTAGGTACAATGTCTGAACCATTGGGTGCACATAGTCAACCTTCACACTTTGCTCTTACTGGAGGAATGTGCAATAAGTGAAGATTGGCCACCAGGCTGCGCAAATATAGCCATGAAACCTCCAACACTATATTGGCCAGTGTTTCAGTTTCATTGTCCAACCCCTGTATTTTGTTCATCTTGTTTTGTGCATTAACAAAAACAGGACAAAAATAAAATTTAGCTGCCCGCAATTGCAGAGATTTGCTGAAAGAAGAAATATTTAGTATGTAATTCTTTGATTGCACAAATAAAACAAACTCAGACAATAGAATATAAACATTTGACAAAATGATTATGTGTATTATTACCTCAGACCCGCCTAAAAGATCCACAAGAAAATCTTTTTCCATTCTTTCTGTGTCCTTTCTGAATTAAAAACAAATAATAAAAAGAAAAAAAAAACATGCATATAAAAATAAACCTGTTTAATGAAGAATGTGATTAGTCTGTTTCAACCAAGAGGATGACTATGAATTTTGTTCTTATTTAAAGTATAAGTAAAAAGAAATCTCTCAGTCCCTTCATGCAACTTACTGAATGTGGATCTCATTTTTGCAGAGGATGGACAGGATGAATTCTCCACTCTTATTGGGATAGTATGTGGATGGTACGATGAGATACTCTCCCGGCTCCAGTCTGAAGAATTTCATCACCTGTCTTGCATCCTGAAAGTGTCCGCTTGTTACCACAGGCTTTCTTGTACTGAAAAAGCTTGATCCAAACTTTCCCTCAGATCTCATCTAACAGATAATGAAAAAAAAAATGTTTCACTGTACATGTTAAATGAATGTGTCAAAACGATAACAAATAATGTAATATGTATTGATACAACCTGAAATACACAGTGCTTTTCTTTTTAAACCAGTGTGATTAACACCAGAAACTGTGAGTATATTTTACTTGCCTCAGGTGGAATCTGTAAATGTTCAAAATACATATCAAATCAAACATACATATAAAACACAAAGGAATCATACATGCACTGTACAAACATATTTATTGTTTTTTTTTGTTGTTGTTGTTAATACTGACTGCAAACACACAGAAGCCGATGTTTTGGTGTGCAACGTGGCGTCTGTGTCTCCTGTCAGGTTTCTGTATGAGGGAAACCAGAACATTCTTCTGTCCCTGTTCACAGGACTTGTCAAACTCACTAATCCTCAGCCAAAACTGGGGGTTTTTACAGAAGGTGTCTACAATCACAGGAGAGGGGTGTTAGAAACAGGTTTGCATTGATGACTAGCTTTATAATTCAGGAAAAGCACCTGAGTTATTCATGCAGCCTCCAGCTGTGCTCCCAGGAACCCAACTGCCATGGTGGTATTTGGAAATCCAATGACAAGCAGATTTCTCTTCCAGAAAGTCAGGACAGATACAACAGATATCCATGTTGTCAAATGTTCTAACAAAATCTTTCATTGACATCCTGAAAAAAAATAAAAAAATTAATAAATAAATAAAAACTCAGTAAATCCTAGACAAAATGTAATTTGTGTTTTAGTACATTTTAATAATGTATATGGAAACATGGTTCATGCTCACCAAAACTCTCCATTTTCAAGGTTCAGGTGTTGTGTGCGGTCCTCATCACTCACTGTGTTCCACAAAGGTGAACTTTGACAGATAATAATAATAAAATTTCACTGTTTTTGTGTTAAGGACTGCATGTATAATTCAATTTGTTGTTTTATGTTTTTACTGCCAGTTTATTTAGTTTATTTACAATAAAAGCACAGCTTACCTGTCACTCCAGTCTCCATTCCACTCACTGTCTCCCCATGGGTTGAACAATCTAACCAGCTGAACTGGGTCTCTACCACTTGTGACCTGTTGAGCAGAGCCGTAGCTGTTGAGCATTCACGTAAATTAGTCCCCTGCACTTTTTCGGGCAAGTGTGTTCGTGTTGAGGCTTTTAAGGGCTGGTGTGAATAAATATACTTTTAAAATGAAAGAGACACGATAGTCTGCGCATTGTTTTATTTGTACCCAGAATGACGCGATATGAACATTCATACTCGAAGCCGGAGGGCGCTCTCGTGCAGAAAGTCATACAAGGTTCCCTAATATGGACAAAAGCGTGCAGCTATGGCTGTATGAAGACAGCTGTTTTCACAGAAAATGAAAACGTTTGGAAACGTGAAGACATTAAACACACACGACAATATATGGTTTATTTGCATTTTCAAGTCATCTTTAGGTAATAAATAAAGTATATAAAAGTGCAGTGCTAATTGACATAGCGTGTAAATATTCTGTCTTATTATGTGATAAAAATTAAAATAAAATATAGTAGTATATAAACAAATCATTATTACTGGTTATTGTCCAGCAGTGTATCTGATTTCTTAGCCAATTAAAAGCTAGAAATAAAGTTATTAAACAGTAAGATTTAAAAAATTGTTTATAGAAGTATCTTCTGCTCACCAAGCCAGCATTTATGTGATCCAAAATACAGCAAAAGCAGTAATATTTTGAAATGTAGGCCTATTTACTATTTAAAATGTGTAATAAGTGTTTTCTATTTGAATATAGTATTCCAAAATGTAATTTATTTCTGTGATTTCAAAGCTAAATTTTTAGCATCATTACTCCAATCTTGAGCGTAGAAATCATTCTAATATTTTGATTCGCTGCTCAAAAAACATTTATTATTATTGTTGTTGTTGTTGTTGTTGTTAGGTTGAAAACAGTTGAGTACAGTTTTTTTCCTTAAATAGAAAGATAAATAGAAAGTTCAGAAGAACAGCATTGTTGAAAAACAGAAATGTCCTTTTGTAACATTATGAATGTATTTATCATCACTTTCAATCAATTTAAAGCATCCTTGCTAAATAAAACACTTTACATTACATTATATAAACTAAATGCAGGTTTGGGGAGCAGAAGACAATTAAAAACAACTTTTGACTGGTTGTGTACAGTGGATATAAAAAATCTACACACCCTAAAATGCCAGGTTTATGTGATTTAAAAAAATTTAAATAATTTCAGAACTTTTTCCACCTGTATTTTGACCTATAACTTGCACAACTCAACTGAAAAAAAAAAAAACGGAACTTTTTTTTTCTACGGAAAGTAAAAATAAAAAACTAAAATAATGTGGTTGCATTAGTGTACATACCCTTAAACTAATACTTTGTTGAAGCACCTTTTGATTTTATTACAGCACTCTTTTTGGGTATGAGTTTATCAGCATGGCACATCTTGACTTGGCAATATTTGCCCACTCTTCTTTGCAAAAACACTCCAAATCTGCCAGATTGCGAGGGCATCTCTTATGCACAGCCCTCTTTAGATCACCCCACAGATTTTCAATTGGATTCAGGTCTGGGCTCTGGCTGGGCCATTCTAAAACTTTAATCTTTTTCTTGTGAAGCCATTCTTTTGTTGATTTGGATGTATGCTTAGGGTCATTGTTGTGCCGAAAGATGAAGTTCCTCTTTATATTCAGCTTTCTTGCAGAAGCCTGAAGGTTTTGTGCCGATATTGACTGGTATTTGGCACTGTTCATAATTCCCTCCACCTTGACTAAGGCCCCAGTTCCAGCTGAAGAAAAACAGCCCCAAAGCATGATGCTGCCACCACCATGCTTCACTGTGGGTATGGTGTTCTTTTGGTGATGTGCAGTGCTGTTTTGCGCCAAACATTCCTTTTGGAATTGTGCCCAAAGAGTACAACCTTGGTTTCATCAGACCATAACACATTTTCCCACATGCTTTTGGAAGACTTCAAATGGGTTTTTGCAAAATTGAGCTGGGCTTGGATGTTTTTCTTGCCACCCTACCCCACAGCCCAGACATATGAAGAATGTGGGTGATTGTCGTCACATGTACCACACAACCAGTACTTGCCAGAAATTCTAGCTTCTCCTTTTAATGTTGCTGTAGGCCTCTTGCCAGCCTCCCTGACCAGTTTTCTTCTTATCTTTTCATCAATTTTGGAGGGACGCCCTGTTCTTGGTAATGTCACTGTTGCACCATATTTTCTCCACTTGATGATGACTGACTTCACAGTGTTCCATGGTATATCTAATGCCTTAGAATTTTTTTGTACCCTTCTCCTGACTGATACCTTTTAACAATGAGATCCCTCTGATGCTTTGGAAGCTCTTTTTAGACCATGGCTTTTGCTGTGAGATGTGACTAGGAAAATGTCAGGAAAAGCCTACTAGAACAGCTGAACTTTATTTGGGGTTAATCAGAGGCACTTTAAACGATGGCAGGTTTACTCACTCCTATTTAACATAAGTTTGAATGTGATTAGTCAATTCTGAACACAGCCACATTCCCAGTTGTAAAAGGGTGTGCACACTAATGCAACCACATTATTTTAGCTTTTGATTTTTATTTCCCACTGAATAAAGATTTCAGATTGTTTTTCAATTGAGTTGTACAGGTTATAGGTCAAATAAAAGGTGGAAAAAATTTTTTTTAATCACATAAACCTGCCATTTTAACAGGGGTGTGTAGACTTTTTATATCCACTGTATATATTACAGAAATTATATAGATAGATTATAAAAAGATTATAAAATATTTTCCCAGCAAGTTTCCACACACAAAGCACAAACACAAAAGAGTTTGTGAAGTCTGTGAAGCATTCTGAAAATCTCCCTGAAGCAACCTGTGGTTAAGGTTTTTGCTAACTATGTTCTTTCCTTAAAGGGACAGTTCAACCAAAAATAACATTTTGTCATAATTTACTAACCCTTGTGTTGTTCCAAACCTGTATGAGTTTCTTTCTTATGTTAAACATAAAAGAAGATATTTTGAAGAATGCTGGTAGCCTAATCAAACAGTTAAAGTAGCATTTCATAGTATTTCTTTTTCTACTATAGAAGTCAATAGGGACCAACAACTGTTTGGTTGACATTTACATTTACATTTTTGGGTGCAGTATTCCTTTAATATATGACACTATATAACTATCATTAGTCAGGGTTGCCAGGTCTGTGTAACAAAATCCTGCCAATCGCTAACTAAAACTAGCCCCTGATTTGATTTTTAATACATTTCTACAAACAATTAAAAGAGATTTTATCTTTTTCCACTACTGTCTTAGTAGAACAATCACTAAGATGTGTAAAGAGTGGGTGTGTTGAAGCAAGTTGGCTGTGCGCATTATCTTTTATCTTAAAAAGATTTATCTTGGGATTATATGACATTATCCAGTGCATGCTGAGACTTGATTTTGTGCGGTCTTACCTGGTAAACCTTTGTCACGGTGTAAGCATGGCCCAGGACTATGCCATTTGGTAACCGATTCTCATTCTGTATATGTACAAACAGAAAAATTATCAGGAGACAGATGCCACAGTGTAAAATATATATATATTTTTTTACTAAAATAGGTGTCTAGACATAAAAAAGAATAGTTTTTGGAGAGGTTTTGCAGAGAGAGAGAGAGAGAGAGAGAGAGAGAGAGTGTGGTTGAATGTATGGTGGAATTGGGGGTCTAGTTCGGAGGAAAGTGAACAAGATGGTTAACAGCGACTTTAAATGTAATCTATATAATCAAAGAAACATATAAAATATTTTTTAATATATGCATGTTTTTAGTTTAGCATGACCATGTGCATAAGATATACTCAGTCTTTGCTTACCCCTGGTGGAGTTTCACAGCCCATAAGGACCTCTGACTGGTAAGCACGGTACATTATCTCCCACAAATCACTAGGGGCTGTTTTCAGTTCATAGTGCATATGAACCCCACCGGTAAAGTCCAAAAGGGCCTCAGATACTCGACCACTATGCATGTCAGCATAGGAACCACACACCCTGGAATAGGCATTTTAACTCATATTTTGAGTGTAATTGACAAATTTGAAGACAGTTACTGCAAATGAACCCCAGGCTGAATTACAGCAGTGCTTATATTGCATACAACAGCGCCATTGCTTGAGATTATATTTTAAAAAGTCACATATAAAGACAGGCACTTACTTGGCATATGCTTTCTCCAACAAGGCAGGCCAGAACTCATTGTATGTTTTTGATCTAACAAAAACCAGCTTTCCATGGTATGTTGGCAGTTTGTCATCAATCACAACGTCATACCATTTTCCAAACCGCCAGAACTGTAAATTTATATTAATTTATATAGCAGTGGGAGAACAACTGATACTATAAAACACAAAAGAGGAATTGCTATTGCTTAGGCCGTTAATACTGAATAATAATCACTTATGTCAATAAGTTATGTCATGGAAAAGAAAGAAACTTACCCTGAAGTGAAATAAACCAGTATAGTTGTGGCTGAATGACTGTCCATTTGGAACAACCTTGTGTAATAATTTGGTTTGAAATGTTAGAGCCCCAACAGAGGCCAGAAACCAACAGTTTCCTAAGAAGAAGAAGAAGAAGAAGAAGAAGAAGGCTAAGTGTTTTGAAGTTAAATTCTGCAGGACATTGGGTTAGAGACCATTGGACTAAAACATGAAAATTGTGGTTACCCAGACATACCTACACTCCCTTGGGCATAGTCAAACCTGGACACTGTCTCTACAATAAGTTCAGCTGCATTTGGACACAAAACCTGAAAGAAAAAAGTAATATACCTTCAGTATTGCTCAACTTTTTCATCTTTCTGAATAGCACCCACATTTGCTGTATTTGTGACTCCAGGTCAAGTTTATTCATGTCTTTTAAATTCTTTAAGCATTTAGCTTGACACAGTCAGCTGACTTCAAACAAGACTCTTTTAGTATTCAACAAAGTTTACATTTTGTGCAATGTTATCAGAACACACATGCTGATGCCTCAAGCAAAATACAGGACTGCCTACATACAGTTGGTCTTATCCACTCCACCCTGGCCATGACATCTGGATCCAACAGCCCTTCGCCAATGGAACGGGGATCTGGCGGGAAAAACTCATCAACAAATCTCTGTCTTGTACTGAGACAGTATTCTTGTAAGAAGTTGTAGTCCTGATCCATGAACCTCAAAGGATTTGTTTCAGAGCCCATGCCACCCTTCATGTTGCGTTCGTTTATGACTTTTAAGCACATGCCATGTGGAACCGCTGGAGGAGGCATTTTGAAATCTGTCTTGATTTTTCTGGATTTAGTTTTTTAAAAAAGAGGAAAATACAATAAAAATGCAAATACATTACAATGCTGTGATACAACTTTCCTCTTTCACATTCATGTCCAGCAAATTTACCATATGACATTCCCTGTCACTAGAAATCCCACCACAAACTGTTCCTTTTTATTTTAAAATCATTTAAGAAAATACTTTTTGTTATGAATGTTAACAGATACAACATTTAATTGTAATAGTTTATTAGATAATATTAAAATTAATGTTAATCAATGCTTTAGAATATACTCTGACAGCTCAATGCATCTGTACATCTTGCACATATTCCTGACTGTTGTATACATGTCTTCATGTCTTGCTGTTCTAGTCTTTGGATATAGTTGTCCACTTTTTCTATTAAACCTAAATAAATTCCACCCTGTTATCGCTTTTGCTATGTTGGACTTACATTTACATTACACTTACATTTGGCACTTGAAGCTTTTATCCAAAGCAATTTACAATGCATTCATAGTATAAATTTCATTTACTCTTATCCCATGATCCCATGGTCTACAGTTTATGCTTCAGGTATGCACACACGTTGTGCAATAAATTCTTACATAACAACATCTACAGATGTAAATATACGCTAGCACACACTACTTAACTTTGCACACATTACAGCCTAATGAAAATGTAATTAAAGTCATACAAGTTTTAACACAATTCGATCATTTTTCATTAGTATAAAGTGTGTTTATAAACCAACAAGTTTGTATCTACAAGTATTAGACTAATGAACTTTAACTTAGATTACTGAAATAAATAATATATATATATATATATATGTACCTTCAATGATGCAACAAACAACAAGAACAAGAAATTTCTCCCAAATGACTGGTAGTCCTCTCTGTCTGTGACTGACTTTTACACACTTTTCCCCTACTTCATGCTTTTAAAACACCTGCAGAAGCCCCACCCAAGTCCCAACTTGTGTGTTTATTAACAAAGAAGTGATTGGCAGAAGCCCTTTTGAGCATTTGTCATTCTGTAAAGCTGAAATCCTTCACATTTGTCATAGAAAAAATGTAGGTCAAAGTATTTCACAATATGCAAATTATTATTCCCCCACCCCTCAAAAAACACAAAAAATGGTCAGATGTGCACAGTTTATTTCTTTGCTGGCATTATAAAAATGTATGCAGCTTGTTAGGATACCATCACAGTTTATGTTTGCATTCTTTTACAGCATGGTTTTATGTAAAGCCTCCAAAAATGCATTTAGAGCCGCACATATCAGTTTGTCATGCCTGGACTTGTTTTGAATGTTGCCTACTCACGTTTCATCATGAATTACAGTTTATAATACAATATAATTAATAATAATATAATACAATGTAATTAATATGTATACATATGTGTGTGTGTGTGTGTGTGTGTGTGTGTGTGTGTAATATATATAAATTACCATTTTACTGATGCATTGCATAATATGCTAACATCATTGAACTTGGCCTCAAGTAACTTTAGAGTGTTTGACATTTCTTGGCAAATGAACACTCGTGACAGATAGGCCTACTTAGGTATGTAAATCCTTGTCATGCCAGGACAGCATATGCAAAATAAAACAGTCAACAAACTCAGATCAAATATGATCACTGTACAAAGTTTATATATATACAGTAGTTTGATGCCATGCAATAAGAATTTGCAATCATTGTGAAACTTTGATAGTAGTACAAAGGCAAGTTTATTAGTTGCATTGCATTGTTTTGTTTTTGTTTTTGTTTTTGTTTTTGTTTTTGTTTTTTATAAAAACAGCCTCAGACCATTGAAAAGTCCACAAAGTCATTGTACATACACTCTAAAAATGCTGGGTTATCTTTTTAACTCAAATGCTAATGTAACCAAAATGGTATACCAAAGAACCACCTCTTTCTCACCGTTACATTTTGCTGCCCTTCATTTTGAAATCATCTGATGAACAGCTGTAGTATCATTATAAAAATTTTAACTTTCCCAGTCCAGAGCATATAGATTTTCAGACTGGACAGAAGGTTCACTATTCAACGGGACAATGACCCTACTCTTGGCTTACTCTGTGAATGTCCTTGAGTGACCCAGCCAGATATTTCTGGAGAAACCTGAAAACGTTTGTCTGCCCCTATCTAAGCTGACAGAGACTTGAGGCTGAACAGAGGCTTCAGCTGAGTATTCTAAGTATTAATACATTTATGAGGTAGAAATAGTTATGCTTATTTTATTATTATTATTATTATAAATAAATTTATGAGTTTGTGATAATTCTGTTTTTGCTTTGTCATTGTGGTGTATGGAGTGTAGATTGATGTGGGAAAAAAGTAATTTAAAGTAGTTTAAAGGGGGGGTACAATGGTGTCTAGTGTATTCAGAGTTTACAGTGTTAAAGAGTTGGATTCTCATGCTAAACATGACCAAATAAAAAAATAATAATTTGGACGAATGACAGAGAATTTCTGTGCTGAAAATCTTACTTCCGGGTTGGTACAAGTTTCAGCGTTTTTTTTTTTCCTATCATGGCTGTAATGACGTAGACGCTGGTGGAACTCCTTATATAAGCATTTCTCTCAGAAAAGCGCGCCCGTGCACACGTCGATCAAAGCGAGAGAAAGAGCGCACCCATCAACGTGCTTCATTCGGCTGCACTGCTGCAAGGGATTCACTCAGGAAGAATGTCTCTAATGAAGTGTGGTTTCGGTTGTAAGCAAAGATAACTTTGCTCAGCTTCCTGAAGAACCCAGCGTTACATGAACAGTGGATGCAGTTAATTTTTCCGGGGCAGCAATGGAGTTTTGCAAGTGTGTTTGTTGACCTACGTTTCATATACAAGGCCCAGACACTGGATTTGCACATTGTTTGATACTGAAAGATGGAGCAGTTCCAGCTATAAAAGATCCCAATTATGATTCAGAACTGCAGATGGTAAGTGAAACTGCATCAAATGTCTGTGTTTTATTGGCAATCCGAGCGTGAGTGATTGTCGAATTTAGCTCCGCCCACAACGTGCCTCCAGAAGCTCGGCTTTTTCCGGAGAGAATTGGAAAGCTGTATTTTTCTTATAAAAATATGATAAAACTAAAGATTTTTTGGAGATATTAAGGATGCAGTACTACTCTATAGGTACTCAAGATTAACATGAGATTAGGTGAAACTGTGTATGTTATGTACCCTTTAATGAAAGGCAGCAACATCACAAACTTGAAAAATGAAAGGGTATGAATAGTTCCTCAAGGCACTGTACAACAGGTGTGGCAAACATCGTTACTGGGGAGCCACAGTCTCACAGACTTCATACAGTACATACAGACCGGCAACCAAGCAGTAAATACCGTACCATAAGCTATTATTAGCCAAAAAGCAGATTTGTCCTGTGCCATCTTCTTAAACAAATAAGATTTGGGAGGCGTTAGTGAGTTTGATTTTATTTATTAATTTATTTTCAAAATAATTTAATATGTATAAAAATAATCACATAATTTGTATAGTTGAAAATATTACTCATACATTTTTTTAGCAAAATCTTTCAATCGCTAAGGAGGACCAGGCCCCCCCTGGGCCCCCCACAAGCTACACCCATGGTTCTGGGTGCACCTCGATAGGACCATAAAGGCACTTTACCATTGGAAAATGATAAATCTACACTACACAATACAAAGTACTTCATTTAAAGTCTCAAGACAATGCATTCAAAGTCATAAAACTATCAATACAATCTAAACATTTTTCATATAGTGCTTTTAAAATCTAAAGTTTGTGTCTAACAATAGAGTATGTGAATGAGAATATCTTTGGATGTGTACAGATCCTTATGAATATGGCTGATATAAGGCAATATCAGATCATTTTAAGAAAAAGAGATACCCTCTAACCATCAAAATGTGTTTCTCAGTTTGATATAGAAAAATAAATAAAATGAAAGAAATGGTAAGATTGCCTAAACCGCTGACTGTTTTTGATCACCAAACTAATGTCACTGCTTCTTGTGATTGTTGGCAAACCTCCTGGCAAGCACACATTCCCTCATGAGTACATGGTCAGTCCTATCCACTGAAACACAGATACACAGAAACAGGTTGTAAAATGAATGAACTATGAATGAACAAAAACATCAAAGAAATACAGCAGAAATCTTTTAAAAATTTAGAATCTTTTAAAACACACGTTTGGAAATATGGAAAAAAAAAAATTTAATGTATATCAGGATTACCTCACTCTCATCAAGAGTTATCTTTCCATTTTCACACAGTCTCTGGAATATTCCTAATGAAGAGAATAAATACTGTTGATATGTAATTTTTTATTTTATTTTCCTCAACATCAAATTGCATTGCAACAATTTCTGTCCAGTACATTGGAGTTCTACTCACTGGCCATGCAGTTCAAACGCATGACAAGGCATATGAAACCCTCCAGAGATATCTGTTCAGAAGCACCACCATATCGCACAAACATGAGATTCAGGATGTCTTCATTTAGATGCAGGCCTAAGGTATAATAACCATGACATAAGTACAATATTGATTAAATGTGCGAATGAACGTTAAATAAATTTATCAATACCCTGTGTTCCGTTTTATTTTACTTGAATAATAGTCTACCACTAAGAAAATTATAAACAGTATAATAGTATAAGAGTCTCAACCTGTTTTTTCTAATGCATTTTGCAGTTCATTCAAAGACAGAACACCATCTTTGGAAGAATCCATGCTGTAAAAGATACCCTGTAAAAATACTTAAAAAATTAATCTTGATAAAAACTGTAAATAAATAAATAAATAAAGTAAAATAAAAAGAGCTAAATTTCTTGCCTTAATATGGCAAAAAAATGCATAGCTAAATTTCAGACTCAAATCCACTCACCTTGTATGTCATAATACGGTTCCATAGACGAATGAATTCTGGTCCACAAAGTCTTCCAGTTACATTGAGCTATTGTTATTGTTACAGTCATGGAATATTTCTAGAGCTAAAACATGTTTCTTTACAATGCAACTGCAAATACTGAACCTGGGAGATAAATCATTATAAATCATCATAATTCAACAAATGATTTTAAAGTTTATAATTACATAATTAAAGAATAAAGGATACATCTGACATGGCAATTATACTTCTACAGGAATCCAGGCCAAATCCTTCACTGTTTTTATTCCCTAAAAGGTATAAGTCACAAAAGACTATGAGATTTTAAACTAGCTACAGTGTATTTCACATCGAATGGACAGGAGTTTTAAAACACTCACCACTAAGTAGGTTTTCATGAAGAAGCTGTTGAAGCTTCTCAGCATCAACAACTTTGTACTGTTTCCAAAGAAAACATTCAAGAAATCAAGATGAAGCTTATGAAGCTGCAGTTTAATTACGGATATTTTTTTTTATAATACATTAGCTTTCATATTTACCTGGTCAGAATATTGTCTAAACAGCATTTTAGTTTTTGATCTTTCATCCATTTTTTCAGTGTAACTGACCTGAACATGAGAAAAGATAATGAAGAGAAAACCGTTTCAATGTTTAAACTGTTTCATCAAAAACTAGCAAAAAGACAAATAGGTTTGTGGGTGCCCTCCTGAGAGATTAATGATTTAAATATCACCATTAACATTAATACCGGTATATCCTAAAGAGAATAATAAAAATGATTTTGTGTATTATTACCTCAGAGCTGCCAAGATCAACAAGAAAATCTTTCTCCATTCTTTCTGTGTCCTTTCTGAATTAAAAAAAAAAAAAAAAAAAAAAAACACATTTAACCTAGGTAATAAATTATGTGATTGTGAACATTTTTGGAGTATAGTTTAGTCTGTTTTCAACCAAGTGGATAACTGTGAATTTTAATCACAGCTAAAGCATAAATAAAAAAGTCTCTCAGTCCCTTCATGCAACTTACTGAATGTGGATCTCATTTTTGCAGAGGATGGACAGGATGAATTCTCCACTCTTATTGGGATAGTATGTGGATGGTACGATGAGATACTCTCCCGGCTCCAGCCTGAAGAATTTCATCACCTGTCTTGCATCCTGAAAGTGCCCACTTGTTACCACAGGCTTTCTTGTACTGAAAAAGCTTGATCCGAACTTTCCCTCAGATCTCATCTAACAGATAATGAAACAAAAATTAGTTTCACTGAACATATTAAATTAATGTGTCAGAAAAGTATAAGAAATAATGTAATACATATTGATACAACCTGAAACACACAGTGTATTTTTTTTAAACCAGTCTGATATATTTATATATATATTTATATATATTTATGATATATTTAACTTGCCTCTGGTGGAATCTGTGAAAGTTCAAAATAAAAATGAATGTTACACATCAAACACAAAGTCAACATATATGCACTGTACAAACATATTTATTGCATTTTTGTCTTTTTTGTAAATACTGACTGCAAACACACAGAAGCCGATGCCATGGTGTGCAGCGTTGCGTCTGTGTCTCCTGTCAGGTTTCTGTATGAGGGAAACCAGAACATTCTTCTGTCCCTGTTCACAGGCCTTATCAAACTCACTAATCCTCAGCCAAAACTGGGGGTTTTTACAGAAGGTGTCTACAATAAAAGAAGAGTGGTGTTAGAAGCTGATTTGCATTGATGACTAGCTTTATAATTCAGAAAAGGCACCTGGATGATTCATGCAGCCTCCAGCTGTGCTCCCAGTAACCCAGCTGCCATGGTGGTATTTAGAAATCCATCGACAAGCAGACTTCTCTTCCAGAAAATCAGGACAGGTACAGCAGATATCCATGTTGTCAAATGTTTTAAGAAAATCTTTCAGTGACATCCTGAAAAAAAAAAATCTTTCTAAGTAAATCCTAGACTGTATTTTGTGTTACATTTTAAGAATGTATATAAAAACATGGTTCATGCTTACCAGAACTCTCCATTTTCATGCACAAGGAGTTGTTTGCGGTCCTCATCGCTCACTGTGTTCCACAAAGGTGATCTAAAAGAATTATGCAAAATAATCATCAGGACAAAGGATAACTTTGATAGTTAATACAATTGCACAGTTTTTGTGTATTAAGGACCTCATGTCTAATTCCCTTGCTTCTTGCAGAACAACTTTTTGCTTAATGTTTTGACTACCAATTGATCTGCTAGTTGGTTATCTGCTGATGTTGAATAAAAGCACAGCTTACTTGTCACTCCAGTCTCCATTCCATTCACTGTCTCCCCATGGGTTGAACAATCTAACCAGCTGAACTGGGTTTTTACCACTCATGACCTGTTGAGCATGATTTCAACTGCACATAATAAGTGATATAAAAATGTGGCAAACTTTTATATTACCAGTATATTTAGTAGACAGAATGTTACATTTTACAATTTTGCAATACTTTTACAAGAATTTTGAAGTTAAATGCATACTGTTTATTTTCAATTATTTGTTGTGTCCAATAGATGGCAAAAACATTTTCCCAGCAAGTTTCCACCCACATTCTAGCACGAAAAAGCTTGTGAAGTCTGTGATGACAATACCAGCTTAGCCACAGTATAAAAGGGCGCCAGGAGAATATGTCATCCACTATGTCTGAAACTTGCATTGGAGGCATGGCAAGAAAAAAGGACACAGTGTCTTATTTCCTTCTCAGGGAACCATTGTTACATGCATAACCTGAGACATTCCATTCCAAGGGAAATAAAAATGGCATCCTCTAGTAATTCGCTAGAAATGAATACCCACACTGCCATACTGGAGGGAATACATTCCATGTACAATGGCGAGCTCTAAGTACCAACTCTACAGCTTTGCCAAAAAAGCTACCACTTAGACGCACCAGTGTCTGTTGGTGATGCTATCCCCTCTGGCCACAGGCCCGAACTACCCAGGAAGGTCTAATCCTGAGGCAGAACTCAAGGCTCAGGATCAAAGCAGTGTGATTCTTTTAAATGATATTTACTAAAAAAGTTCGGGATGAGCACGTCAGATACTTACTGTAACCCCTACCACCTCCGAGCGGGTCCCGAACCCGGGTCTTCCGGCATGGGAGGCAGGCGCACTAACAAGGAGGCTAAAGGCTACAGCCTCTAGCATTGTCGCTAGTGCACCTCTTGAGATCGGGGAGTGAGTTTTACCTGCACAGCACCTACTAGCTGGCCTCCGTTACATTACCCTAATTAACACAAGAGGAGCACCATCAAGTTAATCAACACTAGCAGGTTAAATACAGGTTAAGTACCTCTACCCATTTGACGGTTTATCAGCATCCCTCCACCACCCCATCTCCTCACTCCGAGTTCTCACTACACATATGGGGGGGTACTCTGGGTTCTGGCTGTTTGCAAGCTCAGAGCCCTTCCCCAGACAGCCCGCCAAATACGCATTACAATATTCCAGCTAATCATGTGTAAGCGTGAACTCGTGAATTGTATATGGCCGAGGGTCTAGGTTTGCTTTTCACAATAGTGGACCCTAGCTAGTCACCTAGGGGGACTTCATACATCATCCCATGGAGGCTACCATAGGCAGAGTCTCTGAAAGTGACGAGTGTGAGGAAAATTGCACAGAACCTGCAGTAAACACCTCCCACTGTCTTTAAGACAGAGACTTCCCATAGGATCTTCCTCTTCAGATCCCCTAAGCTGGCAGCCATGTCTGTCCACAGCCCAGTCCAAGCGGGAAACTTTGGCATAGAATCACTAAAGATACATGTTTAGAGTGGAACTCAATGTGAGAACTGGGGTCTGAACCACATCGTAAGAAGGGTACGATGCTGGCAGCATGTGACCCTTTAATTTAGGGATTCCAGAAAGTGCTCAGGATGCTGAGCATGTGCGCTTACCATAAACATGAATTTTAGAAAGCACTCAGTGCCATTAAGGATGCAGTGAAGACCTGACTGCAACATGGAGTTCTGGAGACCAGAGTAATGTGTCAGGGTCCAGGGTCTAGCAAGCCACTGTTCAGTGAGCTAGGATTTTGTACAAGAGAAGAAGGGTGCTGAGAATGTTCTTCTGGATCACCTCCCTCAGTTCTTGCCTCATTGACTTTAACTCATTTTAGAGGAGGAGCATGAGTGCCAATACTAGCCTTCTAAGCTGAGAAATTAAGGACTTAAATGCGCCGAACACATCTTCATCTCCATAAACTTCTCAACCACCGTTTCAACATAAATGGCAAAAATGATCAGTAGGTGATATTGGCGCATCCAAGAGAAAGCCCTTCTTTTTCATCCCAGTGTCGGCCAGATTGCCATTCAATTGAGATATATCACAGAGAGAAAGCAGGCTAGCATTTCTTCAACAGGGGGCATCCTCTCATATCAGTGCTCACGCAACCCCTTGATGTTGGCAAAACTGATATGAGAAAGGAGGTGAGAAGAATGGGTTCTTTCAAGCCTTCTCGACCTCAACGTGAAGATCAGGGAGGAATGGGAGGCTTATTTGAGCAGGAGGGTTATGGCAAGAAAGGTGTGTTATTCTTCTTGACATGCTTCAATATGTGAGCCAGGAGGGCTGAGAAGACTAAGTCTCAACTTTTTGCTTCTCATCAGTCATTTCCTGCTCATCCAGCAGAACACTAGCCACTGGATCAGAAGATGTGCTCATCCTGGGATCATCCTCAGCTGAAAAGCGTGAAAGGAAAAGTCCCTTCTTTAGCTCCTCAGCCAGGTCCACTTTTTTTAATGTCTTCATTAAAAAAAAAAAAAAAAAAAAAACTGAACACACACTTCCCTCTCGAAGACAATGATTGCATACTCCTCCCCCAAACAAAAGACCAAAAGATTGTGTGTGTGTTGTGTCAGATAACAAAGATACAGTTCGGCACACTTTTTAAACATGTTACTTGTGCTAGCCATGGTGGAAAAGAACAGCTTTCTTATCGGAATGCACATGCTTCAAACTAAACAGTCCTTGAAGACGAAAAATAGGATTTCCCAGCGCTGTTTTACACTGTGGTCGTGCCAGTAGTGACATCACAGGCTGCACAGACGCATTTCAGACACGGGTCACAGCGAAGGCACAGTTTGTGTTCCCTTGGAAGAGAACTACCCATAGCAATATTGTAAATGTAGTTCAATTCTGTTGGTAAACTGCGGCAACTAAATTTTGAAAGGGAGTCCACTGCAAGAGGATTTTTGGGTCTGTGGCATTAAAATGTTTGAACACCCCTGATTTGATTTTTAATACATTTCTACAAACCATTCAAAGAGATTTTATCCTTTTTTACTACTACTTAGCAGAACAATCACTAAGACAAAAAGGTCAAATCAAGTATAAACATGTAAAGACTGGGTGTGTTCGATCAAACTGGCTAGACTCCAGGCACCATCTTTTGTCTTTGAAATATTTATCTTGGCATCTTCTGATGCACGCTGAGACTTGATTTTGTGCAGTCTTACCTGGTGAACCTTTGTCACAGTATAAGCATGGCCCAGGATTATGCCATTTGGTAACCGTTTCTCATTCTGATTATGTGGAGACAGAAAACTTGTCAGGAGACAGATGGCATGGTGTAAATGTGTCAAAATTACTGGATTCCCAACAGATTTTTTAACTTTTTTATTTATTTATTTATTTTAACTAAAATAGGTGTCTAAGAGTGGTATATATAGTCAAAGAAATCACAATAATCCTTTATTAAAAATATTGAACATATGAATGTTTTTAGTTTAGCATGACCATGTGTATAAGATATACTCAGTCTTTGCTTACCCCTGGTGGAGTTTCACAGCCCATAAGGACCTCTGACTGGTAAGCACGGTACATTATCTCCCACAAATCACTAGGAGCTGTTTTCAGTTCATAGTGCATATGAACCCCACCAGTAAAGTCCAAAAGTGCCTCAGATACTCGACCAGTATGCATGTCAGCGTAGGAGCCGCACACCCTAAAACAGTCATTCTACCTCAAAATTGTTTGCCACAGTGTAGTAGACATACATTTTAAGACAATTAGGTCGAATTACAGCTGTGCTTATATTAAATACAACAACACTATTGCTTACTTATACTTGAGATGATACTTTATAAAGTCACATAAAAATATATACAGGCACTTACTTGGCATATGCTTTCTCCAGCAAGGCAGGCCAGAACTCATTATATGTTTTTGATCTAACAAAAATCAGCTTGCCATTGTATGTTGGCAGTTTGTCATCAATCACAACATCATACCATTTTCCAAACCGCCAGAACTGTAAATTTATATTGTATCAGTGAGTGAACAACTGATAACATGAAACGCAAAACAAGAATTTCTATTGCTTGGGGATTTGATGCTAAATAATAATCACTTATGTTAATTATGTCATGGAAAAGAGAGGAGCTTACCCTGAAGTGAAATAAACCAGTATACTTGTGGCTGAATGACTGTCCATCTGGAACAACCTTATGTAATAATTTGGTTTGAAATGTTAGAGCCCCAACAGAGGCCAGAAACCAACAGTTTCCTAAGAAGAGGAAAAAAAACAGTTGCCACAGTGAATTTTAGATCTTCCATATCTCAGCTCACATCTGAATTTCTAGTTTTGATAGAATGTACTTTGTTTTCAGGAGAATCTTAAGTTGTATTCTGTAATATTTACATGACTTGGTTTCTAGATTATACGATACACTTTAAGTTTAATTTTCCATATGGCAAGTTTTTCATTGCAGCGTCGTCTATAGATGTATTCTTGGCATGTATCCTCAGAATGTTCTCAAGTTTCGTTAACTTTGGGCATTACTTTAAGCATATATAGGCCAGGCCATTTAATTTGCTTATATCTTTGCAACACTTTTATAAATTAATTATTTTATTCTTTTAATAAATTTTTTTTCACGAGGATATTCAGATTACATATGCCAAGTATTGTGCAAGCTGAGTCAAACTAAAAAAGCTGCATTTTTTTAAGAAATTAAAAATGGTAGAAAAGTAACCTAGGGCAAACAACCCTAAAAGTCAACCCTAATAAAACACACCTGAACAATCTGCAGAGCTGGGTAGTAACTGATTACATGTAATCTGGATTATGTAATCAGATTCCAAAAATGAAGTACTTGTAATCGGAGTAAGTTACATTTTAAAGTACTCGTAATCAGACTAAAGTTACTTTTTCATGTTTTACATTATTACATATTATTCACACAATAGCAATAAATTATTCATAATACATTGTTTCCCCCTAATTTCACTTTTTTATATTTTCAATTTTCATTTCTAAAACAGCCTACCAATTATAGGCCTATACATCCAGAAAGTCCAGTTTTGTGGACATTCACACCACAGGTGGTGACACAACATTTGACCCCTGGATTTACAAAAATCTTTTCAGGTTTAAGAATGGTTTCAACATTGCAGCAATACTGGTGAACACATTCATTTTAACCATGTATTATTATGTCTTTGGAAGGCTTTTGTCTTCCCAACTCATTAAAAATTAGTTTTTATTTACGTTACATTTACATTATTTCTTATTTACATGTCATGCAGGCATTCCAAAACTGTTTGTCATCTAAACCTTATATGCCAAATATACAGGTGCATCTCAGTACATTAGAATGTTGTGGAAAAATTAATTTATTTTAGTAATTCAACTCAAATTGTGATGATTTTGGCTTCCATTTAACAAATTACTGAAATAAATGAACTTTTCCATGACATTCTAATTTATTGAGATGCACTTGTATTTATTATAACTACCCCTGACTTTTTTTTTTTTTACCCCTGAGACCCCTGAAAAATACGTTTTTTAACTGCTATTTGAGCATAAAAAAACTACATTCATGGGGCTATTAATTTCAGTTTCAATTAAAGTTTTATTGCTGATTTGACATGAAATTTAATTGTGAGTTCAGCAAGCAGGTTTTGAGATTTCAGGGTTCACCCATTTATTAAGACTTGGTCATGTATGAGTTACCATTGCAAATGTAGTGTACAGACTATCTTTGAAAGGGACTTTGTTTTAAAATGATTTATTTTAATTTGATATTTTATGATGTAATTAATTGTTAGCTTTCATTAAACTTACAAACCCTTCTGCAGTTCCTATGAACCCTAGTTTGGGAAGCCTTGATTTTTCTTAATCTTTGCATTTTTTACACCGTTATGGTACAAGATAATTCTATTTAAATCAATGTGATAAACAAGTTAAGTTAAAAGTAATCTAAAAGTAGTCCAAAAGTAATCTGATTAGATTACCTAAAATATGTAATGTAACTGATTACACTACTGACTACAATTTTTGTCATGGAATCTAGAATCTGTACCTGATTACAATTTGTAAGTAGTCTACCCAGCTCTGACAATCTGTGATCAGATATACTAGAAGCTTCTAGGCAAGTGTGTCGGAGCTAGCTGCATCGGGTTGAAAACCCTTGGTCTAAAACATCAATATTGTAATTACCCAGACATACCTACATTCCCTTGGGCATAGTCAAACCTGGACACTGTCTCTACAATAAATTCAGCCACATTTGGATACAATACCTGAAAGAAAATAAGTAATATACCTTCAGTATTGGCCAACTGATCCATTTTGTGAAAGGGATATTTAGATTGAAATTGTTTTTAATAATTGCATTCTCTTTTTTATCTTTCTGAACAGGATCAGAATCTGCTCCATATGTCACTACAGGTCATGTTTATTAATGTCTTTTAAATTCTTTGAGGCATTAAACTTGTCACAGTCAGCTGACTTTAAATAAGACTCATTTAGCTTTTAACAAAAGTGTATATTTAGTGTAATATTGTTAGAACATGTGCTGATGCCTCAAGCAAAACGCAGGCCTGCCTACGTACAGTTGGTCTTATCCACTCCACCCTGGCCATGACATCTGGATCCAGCAGTCCTTCACCAATGGAACGGGGATCAGGCGGGAAAAACTCATCAACAAATCTCTGTCTTGACCTGAGACAGTATTCTTGTAAGAAGTTGTAGTCCTGATCCATGAACCTCAAAGGATTTGTTTCAGAGCCCATCCCACCCTTCATGTTGCGGTCGTTTATGACTTTCAAGCACATGCCATGTGGAACCGCTGGAGGAGGCATTTCGAAATCTGTCTGGAAATACAATTAAAATACTGATATATTACAATACTGTGATAAATGTGTCAAACTCAGTACCTGGAGGGCCACAGCCCTGTAGAGTTTAGATTCAACTCTAATTAAATGCACCTGATCCAACTAATCACGTTCTTCAGGCTTATTTGAAAACTATACTTATTTGAAAACTGCACTGTATTTTATGTATAATCATTTTTATTCCTGTTTTAATTCATTTTAAATCATTTTTTAAAATCATTTTAATTGTTTTATTGTTGTGATTATTACTCTTTATGATTATTTTAATTCATATTCTTATGATTTTATTATTTCCTTTTATGTAAAGCACTTTGAATTACCATTGTGTATGAAATGTGCTATATAAATAAACTTGCCTTGCCTTGCCTTGCCTATATGGTATGTGTGTTGGAACAGGGTTGGAACTAAACTCTGCAGGGTTGTGGCCCACCAGGAACTGAGTTTGACTCCTGTGTCACAATCATGTCCAGCAAATTTACCACATGACATACTCTGCCAGCAGAAATCACAGCCAGAAATCTGTTCAACTTAATTTCTTAATTCAAAAATTCATCCAAACGTTATACATCACAACACATGTAAGAGAGGTAAAAGAAAGTTTGAAGTCCAAAAGTAATTAAAATCATTTAAAAATTAAATAGACAAGTAAAAAAAATAAATAAATAATAAAAAAAAATTTCTTTGACAAACACATTTAACCACAAACCTTTAATATAAACATTAATGTGGTTTATTACTGCAACAAAAACATGAAAATAAAATCTATATTTTCTATATATGTTTCTATATTTTCAAAATTTTTCTATTTCTGAATTTTTGTTTTAGCAAAAAATCTAGCTAGTTCATAAACATTTTGTGGTTGATTACAGCTTGCACAAATAAACAGTTTGGAAACCATTGATTTAGGGTATACAGAGCATATACAATGGTTCTTTACTACAAGGTCAATTATTTTCTTATTATTTTTCAAGCACCCAAAATTGTGCTGTCAATTTGGGTGGATGGGACAAATTAAAGCAACCTAATTCAGAAAATAGAAATATATTAACACACTTTTTACTGATTTTGTAGAAGTAGTGCATCATATGTCTGTTTCCATCAAAAGTTTGTATAATATAGTAGCTATGACAATTTTAGGACCTTATCATGAAAACTAGCAAAAGCTTATGTCATTTTCTTCAGTTCATACATTTCACAGTCAACTTCTGGTTTGATGCCTGCCCTGCCCACCTACCTACATGATGTCACACCAATGAGAGCATCTCATTTTAATTACATGGTCTTACAGCTAAGGCTCAGCAAAAAAAAGTTTTATTTTTATTCATTAGGTGATCAAATAAATTCTCTAAAGTTATACTGTCCCATTTTACCGTATGTCCCAATCACCTTAATTCACCCTACATGTCTTGCTGTTAGTCTTTGGATATAGTTGTCCACACTTTCTATTAAATCCAAACAAATTCCATCCTATTTTCATTTGACAAGCTTTTATCCAAAGCAATTCTGAATACATCCATAGTGTAAATTTTATCTATTGTTAGCCATGCTCTGCTGTTTAAGCCTCAGGTATGCATATGCATTGTGTAATAAATTCTTACAGAACAACATCTACAGATAATCTAAATATATACGCTAGCACACAAGTGCTTTAATTTGCATAAATTACAGCCTAATGAAATTAAATGTAATTAAATTCTTACAAGTATTAAAACAATTCAATCAGTTTTTATTAGTATAAAGTGTTTTCATTCAACAAGTTATCTACAAGTAGAATATAGACTGTTTCTATTACACTAATGAACTTGCATTACTGAAAAAAATTAAATGTATATGTACCTTCAAATTACAGCAACAAGAAATTTCGCCCAAATGACAGGTAGTCTTCTGTGTCTGTGACTGGCTTTTACACACTTTTGCCCTACTTCATGCTTTTAAAACACCTGCAGAAGCCCCACCCAACTCTTTGTGTTCATTAACAAAGAAGTGATTGGCAGAAGCTCATCTTAGCCTTTGTCATTGTGAGAAACTGAAATCTTTTACATGTCCCACAAAAAAAAAAAAAAAAATGCTGGCTAACATGTTTCACAGTAGGATGCTATCTCAGTTTATGTTTGCACTCTTTTTACAGTCTAAGTCTGTAGCCTATATATCTTTCAAAAATGCATTCAGAGCAGGAGATACCAGTTTATCATGTTTGGACTTGCTTTATATGTTTCCCTTCACTTACATTTCATCATTGATAATGATCATGACATGAATTACATTTTATATGATCTGTTATTACTTTATTTATTATGTATCTATGAAATGATGGCTATTTTGGTCCATTTTAATCCTGCATTGCACAATATGTATTGCACTTGGCCTCAAGTAACTTTAGAGTATTTAACATTTCTTGGCAAATGAACACTTATGACAAATAGGCCTACTTTGGTATGTAAATCCTTGCCATGCCAGTACAGCATATGCAAATAAAACCAGTCAGCTCAGATCAAGTATGATTACTGTGCAACATTTATATATTGTAGTTTTTGACAGTGCAAGGCAGTAAGAATTTGTAATCATTGTGAAGCAAGTATATTAATTGTACTATTAGTTGCAAGTATATTAGGCACTACTCTGGAAATTTCACAGGATGATACACTTTTACAATCATTACTTATGAATAAAAATCAAGCTGAAAGAAGTTACAGGAAATTAAATAATTAATGATATTCTCAGTGAAGTTGTTGTTTAGGGTTTCAAGGAAAGGGGGCATAAAAGAAAAATCGATCATTTTGACCCATACAGTGTATTTTGGGCTATTGCTACAAATATACCTGTGCTACTTATGACATCTTTTGTGGTCCAGAATTACAGTGGATATAAAAAGTCTACACACCCCTGTTAAAATGCCAGGTTTATGTTATTAAAAAAAAAAAAATAAAAAAAAAATACCACAAATAATTTCAGAACATTTTCCACCTTTATTGTGACCTATAACTTGTACAACTCAATTGAAAAACAAACTGAAATCTTTTTTTCTGTGGAAAGTAAAAATGAAAAACTAAAATAATGTGGTTGGATTAGTGTACACACCCTTAAACTAATACTTTGTCGAAGCACCTTTTGATTTTATTACAGCACTCAGTCTTTTTGGGTATGAGTTTATTAGCATGGCACATCTTGACTTGGCAATATTTGAAGTTCCTCTTCATCTTTAGCTTTCTTGCAGAAGCCTGAAGGTTTTGTGCCAATATTGACTGGTATTTGGCACTGTTCATAAATCCCTCCACCTTGACTAAGGCCCCAGTTCCAGCTGAAGAAAAATAGCCCCAAAGTATGATGCTGCCACCACCATGCTTCACTGTGGGTATGGTGTTCTTTTGGTGATGTGCAGTGCTGTTTTTGCGCCAAACATACCTTTTGGAATTGTGGCCAATGAGTTCAGCCTTGGTTTCATCAGACCATAGCACATTTTCCCACATGCTTTTTGAAGACTTCAAATGGGCTTTTGCAAAATTGAGCCAGCCTGTGTGAAGTTGCTGGATATTGGCAGGAACTGGAACATGCTGTCGCTATACGCCGATCCAGAGCATCCCAAACATGCTCAATGGGTGACATGTCCGGTGAGTATGTTGGCCATGCAGGAACTGGGATGTTTTCAGCTTCCAGGAATTGCGTACAGATCCTTGCAACCTGGGGCCGTGCAATTTCATGCCGATGCATGATGTTTGTGGATGAATGGCTCAACAATGGGCCTCGGGATCTCGTCATGGTATCTCTGTGCATTCAAAATGCCATCAATAAAATGCACCTGTGTTTGTTTGGCTATAACATATGCCTGCTTATACCATAACCCCACCGCCACCATGGGCCACTCGATCCACAACGTTGACATCAGCAAACGGCTCACCCACACAACGCCATACACGCTGTCTGCCATCTGCCCTGTACAGTGAAAACCGGGATTCATCCATAAAGGGAACACCTCTCCAAAGTGCCAGAAGCCATCGAATGTGAGCATTTGACCACTCAAGTCGGTTGCGACGACGAACTGCAGTCAGGTCAAGACCCCAGTGAGGACGACGAGCATGCAGATGAGCTTCCCTGAGACGGTTTCTGACAGTTTGTGCAGAAATTCTTTGCTTAGGCAAATCAATTGTTGCAGCAGCTGTCCGGGTGGCTGGTCTCACACGATCTTGGAGGTGAAGATGCTGGATGAGGAGGTCCTGGGCTGGTGTGGTTACACGTGGTCTGTGGTTGTGAGGCCGGTTGGATGTACTGCCAAATTCTCTGAAAAGCCTTTGGAGACGGTTTATGGTAGAGAAATGAACATTCAATTCACGGGCAACAGCTCTGGTGGACATTCCTGCAGTCAGCATGCCAATTGCATGCTCCCTCAAAACTTGTGACATCTGGGGCATTGTGCTGTGTGAAAAAACTGCACATTTTAGAGTGGCCTTTTATTGTGGCCAGCCTAAGGCACACCTGTGCAATAATCATGCTGTCTAAATCAGCATCTTGATATGCCACACATGTGAGGTGGATGGATTATCTCGGCAAAGGAGAAGTGCTCACTAATACAGATTTAGACAGATTTGTGAACAATATTTGAGAGAAATAGGCCTTTGAGTTCAGCTCATGAAAAATGGGGGCAAAAACAATAGTGCTGCATTTAAAATTTTGTTCAGTGTAATTGGTTATTCTGTAGTAATTGATCATAGTTAGCAAGTAGTCATATTTTAAGGATATTTTTATTGGATAATTATTTAATACCTCAAAGGGTATTACTTTCCGCTTAGTAATTCTTTTTTTCCATAAACGTTAGTAGTATTAAGCTTAGTGTTAATGTAGTACTACCTGTTACTTCCTGCATAGTTACTAAAGCGTTAACAGATTCTTTATAACCCCCAAACTAACAGTAATACAAACATTTGAATAGTGTCAGGTCTTTGTTGAAGGCAATGTGAAACCTCAGTGGCTAATCATATTCAGGGCATGTTCAAAAATACAGCATCACTGGTATGAAGTAGCTGCTGAAATTGGTAAAATAATAGGACAGGAGTTGGATTTTTCACTCACTACACTGTACCTAGGTAAAATACTGTTCTAGACAGTGTCAAATACTTATTAAGAATAATTTTAGCAAGCAGTCAGAAAACCATAACTAGTAAATAGTCGCAGGTTGACCCTCCAACTAGAGAACAGTGGTTGTAAATTGTAAATGAAATATACTTTATGGAGAAACTTACATTTGCTGTTAAACTTAATTTGGAAAAATGCATTAAATATTGTGATAAATGGATTGTGTACACATACCATTGAGGATAAATGTGATAATGTACTTAAAAGAGTGTTTGGAAATTGTATTGCCTTGACTTTGCAATGCCTGTGATAAGTTTTTGTTCCTAGTTTTCAATATAAATAAAAAAGACACTGCACAGCTGTACATTTTCGAAAATAAAATAAAATAAAACAGAGAATTATTTCAGAATCAAATACAAAGAGTAACAAGAAAATAGATAATGTGAGTCATTTAAATGTATGCACTGATAAAACATTTAAACTAAATAATGTGCAACAGTATACTGTTGTACAAACAGTAGGGTAAAAGCTGAACATTTCTAGTCTATAGCTTTTTTGTTTGTTTGTTGAATAAATGTAAAAAAAAAAAAATAATAAAAAGTCCTTATGTATTCTCTGGACATTAGATTCTCTTGACAGTAGATTGATACTCATGTAAACTGATATACATAGGTGTTTTCACCAGTTCTCCACCAGAGGTCACTAAATTAGTGAGTTTAAATCCTATCGTCACCTGTAATCCTCATATCTTTATGACAGTATCATGTGAACTTGTACTATTTTTAATATTTAAGTAATATCGATTTTTTTTCCTGTTTAGAATGAACGTTATAATGTGAAATTTTGAATTGAATATTTGTGCTCATCTTTATTTGCTACTAGTACACCCTGTATTGTTATAATTTGGTTAGTTCTTGGATTTTGAATGATTGTGTGTGATACATTTTTGTGCAATAAATTTAAAAAGGTTATATGGATGCCTGATAAGAATAGAGATCCCTGATAAATAAATAAACCACAAAAAGGAAGCAAACTATTTACACTCGACTATAATCAGAGCTCATGGGACAAAAGCAGATGTTTCTTTGTCCATGGAAGTTTTTTGAGAAGCGACAATGGGTTAATCTGTGTACTGAAATGAAATATGAATAATCTTGCTTATGGGCTTCACCGACATGACTCACCAAGAGCTTCCACATCCACGCTTTTTAGTTTCAACCTTTTTTTTAATTATTTTAGTTCTGATGAAGCTCCTTATCTGTCATCACAGTTTAATACATGTTTATACACTAACTTTGGCAATTCAGTAAAGACAATGTTAGGAAAGAGCACAATTCCCGATGACTAAGAAAAAATAAGCAACTTCTACCTCACTGACATTGGGTCTAAAGGGCCCACCGGAAGGGTGTCTTAGGTCATTTCCTGCCATTCAAACAAAAGCGCTGTCCTGCCCAACACAAACACAGGATGTAAACCATGGCTAGATTTATCAGCAACAGGCAGGCAACAGACACAATGGCAAGATATGTTGTATATTTGTTTCTGTGTAAATTACAGAGAAAAAAGTAACTTTTGCAGCCTGTCTCAGTTCGGGCAGACTGTCACAAGGGATGTAAATACTAGCAATCGATTTATATGTTAGTTTCAAACATTTAGTTCATATTTGTGTATGTTATCATTTTACAGTTTTGGTATTTCATGAGTCATTTTGTTTCATATTTGTTTTGCTGAAACAAAAGCCTGTTGATATACCACTTGTCAACACACACACACACACACACACACATATATATATATACAAGAACCTACATAAAAAATATACTGACCATGTAATTCACAAACATAATGACTTTATTTTGTGATTCATAATTCATGAAAAGACATTTCTTCATGTTTCGTCTCACAGTTTTGTAAATTCAAAGTTATCAGATTATTATTGTCTAATCTTTATTTAAACATCAATATTTGTTTGTTGGGTACTTGTCAACTCTTTAACAGGTTAGACTGAGAACTGTTACATAGTAGGTGAACTCTAATGGTTAATATGATGTGAATGTGATTTTTAATTGGAAACTAGCATTGTGAAACTTTCATATTTTAAATCATGTTGTATGGCCAAAGTGTGAATAGCCTACTTAAAATATCAGTCTGCTCTATAAAATATATTGTTATTATCTAAACCAGATGTTCAATGTACATCTAAAATTGGACTATTGTCAGGTTGTGAGCTGCCATAGGCTACATCTGGGGAAGTAGTCAAAACAATAAGCAGCCTAGGCAGTTGTTTTTTGTTGGCGGCAGGAACTCGTTTTGAGAAGAGACAAATGAAGCCTGCTGCTTGAAAATGATTTCCTTTCAAGGTTATTCACTAAACAGGATGCATCAGTTTGAGTCTTGTTTTGGTACTTGAAAGGCCTACGAACAATTCCTTCTCCATTCTCTGAGATGAACTGAATTTTTTTATCCTCAAAGCGAGTACTGAGTCATTAATGATACCGACGGGATGATGCGCGTATTGATTCCGATGTTGTGCTGTTTTGTCGCTGGCGGAACCGTTCGAGTGAGCACAACTTGCACAGCTGAGGCTTGCCTTACGTTGCATTTGGAAGAGAAACATTTTGAAAAAGCTTCAAATGACTGTATCAATAACGGCGGCAAATTGGTTACTATGAGAAATAAAAATGAACTTCAGAGCATCAAATCGGTTCTTTCTGCTGCAGGAGAATACAACATCTCTAACTCCAAAGTTTGGATCGGACTTACTTTGCTGAAAAGCCACTGCACCGATTTCACTGAGGAGTTACACGGCTTCAGATGGACGTCAGAGCCGGCAGATTCCAAATATTCCAATTGGAAAAAGAAACCTTTGAGCACTTGCACGGAAAACAGGTGTGTGTCGATTTCACTGGAAGATAATCTCAGGTGGTCAGATGGCTCATGTAGAGACAACGCGTTTTATATGTGTAAATTTGTTTTCAAAGGCATGTGCAAACCAATAATGTTGGAAAAACCAGGTGCTGTCAAATATAATGTTCCGTTCTTAAATAAACCGCTAAATCCAAATGAAAGGTTGGCAATGTTACCACACGGGACCTGGGCTGAAATACAGTGCGGCAGGTCTGAGGATTTTTCAGTTTGTGACAACAAAAACGGTCCTTTCGGCTGGACAAATTCAGGCCTTTCTTGCGCAAGAAACAAAAGTTGCAAAAGAAAAAACGGAGGCTGTGATCACGACTGTTCTGAGACACCAGGAGCAGGTGTACGTTGTGAATGCCGTGAAGGTTATTACCTTATGGATGATAAAGTGAGTTGTGCTCTCAGAAATAACTGCGAAAATTCACCTTGCGAATCAAAGTGTATACCAACTGCCACTGGGTTTTCATGCGCCTGCGCGGAGGGATTTAATTTGGCTGAAGACAGCGTCAGTTGCGTTGATATCGATGAATGTCAGCAACGTACCTGCGGTGAACACCGGTGCCAAAACACGCCGGGAAGCTATTTCTGTGAGTGTAAATCCGGTTTCAGGCTTGTTGCTGGCAAATGTGAAGACGTGGACGAATGCACCGAACTCAGATGTCAACAGGGCTGTCTCAATTCACAGGGTTCATTCTCTTGTTACTGCCACATAGGTTACATTTCATCATTAAACGATAGCAGAACATGTATGGATGTCGATGAATGTATCAGTAGACCCTGTGAAGACATCTGCCTTAATACCTTGGGTAGTTTCAAATGTTCCTGCAGGGAGAACTTTATTTTGGCTAAAAATGGCATCAGCTGCGTCCCGGACCCCACAGAGAAACCACAAAACACTCCATCTTCAGATAACAGAGAAGCGTTCATCACTAAATTAAGTCAGTTACCTGTCACTTTTGCACCGACAACAATCAACCCCCCTGCACTTAACAAGACAGACACTAAAACGGACTCTAGTAAACGCAAAGAAAGTTTCCTCGGAAGTTATTGGATTTTAGTGTGTGTCTTGGGTTCGGTTATTCCGTTAATTGCCATTATTGTGCTCATGTCAGTCTTTGTTACCTACCGTTGGAAACGTTCAAGAAAAACCGCTTTGAAAAATGCCACTGCTGACAACTACTGCTGGGTTTCATCTGGATTGGACAAAGTTCAGAAGAAGAGCAACATTAAACTGAATGATTAAATGAAACCCAGACAGCAACCAAAGATGTGATACAAAAGTTTTGATTCAAGGTTCATTTATAGGCTACAAATGCCTGTTTTCCCGGTATGTTTGTTTTAAATACTAGTTAAGAACTTTTATTAATTCATTTTTTCCCCTAAATGTTAGACAAATGGGTGAACATACAGTAATAAAACCACATGGGATACACTCTAAAAAATGCTGGGTTAAATATAACCCAGCATTGGGTTAAAAAAGGGACGAACCCAGCTGGGTTGTTTTGACCCTGCTATTGGGTTGTTTTGACCCAGCTTTTGGGCCAATAGCTGGGTCAAAACAACAAAATAGCTGGGTTCGTCCCTTTTTTAACCCAATGTTAAATGGTTATATTTAACCCAGTGTTTTTTTGAGTGTACGGCAAAGATCAACAATGAACACATTAACAAATGGTTGAACTGTGTTTTCAGGGTGTTTTCCTGTCAGAGAGAGGGAAGTTGTACAGCTATGAGTTTATGTTGTCATTCTTACCATTTACTTTATTAATTACTATTTCTGTTTTTTTGTTTTTTTTTATCTTTTAAATATTTGCTGTTAATTGTTTTGTTTCATAATTATTTTGCTGAAAAGCCTTAAATAGAATATTTATTTACCTTGGCCCATCATAACATTTCTTACATGTTGTCAGAAAAAGGCAATGTTTGTACAGTAAACTTTGTATGTCTTTCTGGCAATGGAACATGGTGTAGTTTTACAGTCTACAGTAGCCAAGAATGCAAGGTACATATAGAGAAGTTAATGAGCTTTAATGAATGAACCTATTCTGAGACATATGCCCAAAAAAAGCCCACCCTTCCCTTTAAATTAACTAGGCTTTGATAAGCTTTAGTCCTGTTCACAAATATCACTAGATGTAATCATATTACTTTAAGTTTTTTTTTAATGTACATGATATATAGCCTACTATTGTTGTAAAAATCTGTACATTTTGATAGAACAAATAAAGCTTTATCAAACTTTCAGTGTCAGTTTCAGTGTCGATCTAAAAATTAATTTGAAGGGCAATGTTCTTATCTACAAGTTTCCTACGCCCCATGAGGCCTTGCGTCAAAAGTGGGAGCGTCTTCCGGTTTGTACTTCATAGTAAACAAGTGGGTCGTGACCACTGATATATATAATCAGTGGTGTAGTGGTGCCTGGAGAAGTGGGTATACGCTTTATTCCACCCCTCAAATGCTCGTCTTGTCTGGTCTCTGCGATGCACATGCTTAGTCTGTGTGATCAGGGTCAATACAGTTAGGGTATGTCAAAAAACTCCCAGCTCGTTTTCTTCCCCAAAAAAATCATCCTACATCGCTGCAGAAGTACCAACCCAGTGTTTACAAAGTGAACATACAAAGAAGATCAAACGCCCTTTACAAAAAAAAGTAAAATAGCTTTGTAGGACGATTTTGAAGTTGAAGACGAAAATGAGAGAGGAGTTTTTCAACATACCCTAAATGTATTGACCCGGATCACACAGACACACATTCATTTGAGGTTAAAAAGTATATTAGTTGTCAATTTGTTTAGAAAATAACCGATCATTTCAATAGCTATACCTTCTTCATCAGCTGGGATCGTTTAGAGCCCTTTGAAGCTGGATTTCAACTGCATTTTGGGAGTTCAAACTTTGGGGCACCATTCATATCCATTACATGGAGAGAAATCCTGAAATGTTTTCCTCAAAAAACATAATTTCTTTACGACTGAAGAAAGAAAGACATGAACATCTTGGATGACAAGGGGTGAGAAGCTACATTTTCTGTAAATGTTTGTTCTGAAAGTGAACTAATCCTTTAATGTTGATCCAAGAAAATTTATTAAAGAAAATTAATGAGTGCTCTTGACTGAATTACTCTGTAGTTTTAACAAGAATTAATCTATATTTAGTGAAGAAGTTTACAATTGATTATACTGTTTGTGTAGCCTATCTGGACACCTACAAACTTGAAAAACCTAATCACTGTGTAAATATCGCAAATAAATAAATAAATAGAATAAACATACAAATTAAAACATTTCAAACAGGCCCCATGGGTACAACCTGCACCAGGGCCCCGCGAACCCCAGCTACTGCCCTGGGGTGCGTTTCCCAAAAGCATCTTTAGCCAACTATGGTCGCAAGTTCCGTCGTTACCAACATAGTTAAACTATTCGGTGTTTCCCGAAACCATAGTTCAAACGAACGTTCGCAAACAGCGTCGCAAATTTACGTGGTTAGAACTACAGCTCTCGACCTGTGGTTAGAAGCATTTCTTGCTAGTAATACATATGGGCTGATCATTAGTGCATTTCAGAGAGTGCGCAGTTCGTGTATCACATAAGGATAATCTGTGACCAGTCACTCTGGGTTATTTCTTGGCTTCCTCAGGCGGGGTTTCCTTCCTATGTTTACCTTTATCTCTGGAATGGGGTTTCAAAAGGTAGTTAAAGCTTTGAACACCATATCCTCATGCAGAGGTTGCTGTGCCTCTTGAAATGAAAATAGGATGGACAGGAGGATGGATTCTCATAAACAAACGATTTTGTTCATCCTGGTAATTTCGTCTTGCGCTGCAATGGTATATAGCTGTGCTTGTTCAAGAAATCTAAAACACTGTGCCAACGTTTACCAAATGCCAGTGGACTTTCAAACGGCTCAACAGAATTGCAGAGAACGGGGCGGTCTGTTATCTATCCAGTCTAATGCATCAGATGAAGTTGTCGGCTATCTTCTTAATAATCTGATCGGGCAGTTTTGGACTGGGTTCTATCTCCCAAGCGACAAGTGTAATACGAGCAAATTACGCGAAGGCCAATTGATCACGGAATTTACCAACTTGGAGACCGAAGAAACGTCGTGCGTTCCACTCTGCGTGTCCGTCTCCAGCGACGGAAAGCGGACGCCGAGACCATGCACGGACAAACTGGATGGATTTTTGTGTGAGGAATCTGAAGGGGATATTTGCAGAGGAAGTGCGGTCGTTTTGGATAAATGGCAGTGTATGTATGCGCCGTGTGAACATAAATGTACTCCTATAGAAGCCGGATACAGATGTTCATGCAAGGAGCGATTCCGTCCCAATGGACGAGATCCACGCCGCTGTGATTTCTATTGCGCAACAGCAGTTTGTGAGGCATTATGTATAAGAGGTGGATCAGCGTGTTGGTGCCCGGCAGGTTTTGTTAGAAGCGACCAAACCTGCGAAGATATAAATGAATGTGATTCAAATCACGACTGCGCACAAAAGTGTATAAATACCATAGGAAGTTATCAATGTGCATGTTTTGAGCCCTACATCCTCGTTAATGGAACTGCATGCATTTATCCACTTAGTAAAGATAGTGATCAAGTATTCACAACACCGTCACCGAATTATATAGCAAGAGGGGCACTGTCGACCCCAGGAGAATACGCTGGCGTGATAATATTCCTAGTAGTTGCTCTTTTTGCTCTGTTAGTGCTCGTGCATTATTTGCGCGGTCGTAAAGCAACTGTACAGGAATTCAGTTCACCAGAAGATGACGAGTTTCCAGAAAGTGTATCTAAGTAAATGATAACTGCACCATAAGAGTGTTTTCCTTATATAAAAAGCCAGTGGCAATGTCTCTGTGTACACATCAAGTTATATGTTTGTTATTGTATATATTCTGTGAAGAATTAAACCTGTTGCAATGATTGTAAATGTCTTAAAATAGTCAAAACAGAAATGTTAAGTTAAAAAAGTGAAACTGGATATATAAATAAATAAATCAATAAATAAATTGAATTGTACAGACAAAACACCTGAATGCATGAAATAAAACATTTTCGACATGTTAACCCCTTGTGGAAAAAATACTAAAATTTGAAATAGGCCTACATTTACACAAACACACACACACACACACACACACACACACATATATATATATATATATATCAGTAAATAAGTTAATGGATTTGAAGTATACTTAGTATGACATAATTTTATTTTAAATAAATTATGTAATAGGTTTTTAGTAACTTTTTATTTAATATACTAGGGACATTTTTGCTGACAACATTTTTGATTTTATTTTATTAATGCACACCCTAATTAAAAAAGTTTATATATATATATATATATATAAACTTTTCAGTGCAAACTTTTAAGGTTGATCTGCTGCAAAACACAATTGTTTTTATAATCTTGATGACGTTTACAACTAAACACAGTATGCTTTTTAGATATATCTGTGATATACACTCTCCTCTAATAAATATGTTTGCCAATGATCCATTCTGTTTCAGTGGTTACCTCGTCGGATGTCTGTTTACAGCACAATAAACTTGCTCACTGATTAACACTTTTTGTGGTTATAACAGTCTGGTAAAAGGAATAGGTCTGAATACTTATGTATAAATTCTATAATAAAAAAATTAATTGTATTTTTTCAGGAAACATATTTTAAAGTTAAATTTGTCAAATCCAAATAAGTTTATGGCCTATATTTATTGGAAGGGGTTTAAACTTTGTTGTCCATGTAACAGTTTACAGCAGGGGGCTGATGCCCTGCAGAGTTTAGTTTCAAAAGGCCTCAACATGTCTGCCTGGAAGTTCCTAGCATGCATAATAAGAGCTTGTTTAGCTGGTTCAGGTGTCTCTAATTGGTGTTGGAGCTAAACTCTGCAGGACATCGGCCCTTTAGGACCAAATTTGGACAACCCTGGTTTACAGGCAGCATGTCACATATAGTAACTTCCAAACTCAATCATGGAGGACTTGTGTCCTGCAGAGTTTACCTCCAACTTGCTGCAACACACCTTGTTGGAAGTTTCTAGCAAGCCTAGTAAGACCAGAGATTATTGGGAGATGAGAGGGTCTGTATTACTTACTATTGTAGAAAGTGTAATGTCAACTTGGATCATGTGCCTTAATAACCAATATATCAGTTGTGCGACACTTGATTGCCGTTTACGGATACCATCCCTGATAGCACACGTACATCTTGGAGACATCTATTTGACGTCTGCATTTACATCTGCAAGATGCAGTTTGCTCATCTGCAATACGTCTATTGGACGTTTCCTATCAGAAGTCAAACAGACGTCTATTAGGATATAAGATGTTTATGATTTAGAATAGATGTAAAACTGACATCTTACAGATGTCTGCCAGACGTTTGTACACAGCAGATGCTTTCCAGATCAAGAGATCTTTAACAGACATCTTGCAGACGTTTGTGCTATCTGGGATAGGAATATGGGAAGTGGCATAAACTGAATCCTACCTGTCGCAAAAAGTCAGTGACTTCTATTATAATAATTTTTTTTTCAGTGTGAACTCTAAAAATAGTTAAATCCAAAACAATTGTTTAGTGTAAAACATGTTGAGGATTATCCATTTTCATTTTTTACAAAATTCTGCTTTATTCAAAAAATATTTAACTGTGGGGACATAAAATGGGACATAAAGCCACAGCTGACAAAATGGAATATTGTGTTTTTTTAATGCTATGTTATGCTATTTATATCAGTTCAGTTATTAAAAACAATAATATTACAATATAATAACAAGAAAACACATATTGTAGGAACAACAGCAGTAACATATATGCTGAATCCTATTAGCAATATGGGCAAATCATGGAAAACATTCAAAGCTGATTGTAACGGCTTATTATAATTTCATCCACCTAACTTCCACTATCCTCTGGGATATTCTGTATTATTCTTTACTGACTCCTTGATCTATGCTGTCCCTGTTTGGAAGGCAAAATGCAAATTTGTCTCCATATGTATGTGTAAAGTTGCCATTTAATGCTATAATAATTCATTTTAAATGGTTACTTATGTTTATATATTTGTTAAATGTCTGTTTTATTACAATATAAGACAATTCATAACATTTTTTGAAAAAATAGAATAGATATACTAGCAAATTACCGAAATCAGACTTTATGCAATCTGACTCCACTGTTGCATGACGTCCACATACATGGACAGTTGGTTTTTGGTGAATAAAAACTACATTTTACTCTGAATTTTAAACTACTAACATATTCATCATACTTTACTGTACACACTAATTTTTTTATTATTATTTCAACTGACCTCCTTGTATAAAAGTTTTTCACACATCTGCCTGGAGCATTTACACATGGCTATTGCTGTCAGCCATCTTGGAATAATTATGTCATCAAGCAATAAATATTTGGAATAAAAGATGGTAGATGCTGTTAAAAATATTGTTATAATATCTACTGACCTTGCCCTCAAGTGGTTTGGAGAATATAACTATGATAAATGAACACTAAATGGAGTTAAATTAACTGTCCACATATGTGGACACCATGCATGAAAGGGCTAGTCTCCTTCTCTGCGCCGCAGCGTTAGCTTTAGCCATTACGCTTTTTTGGTGTGTTTAATTAGGGTTGGAGCTAAACTCTGCAGGACACCAGCCCTCCAGAAGTTTGGACACCTTGTCTTAAGGAGAATAAACAGACCTTTCTTCTGACTCTGAAAAACACCAGAGGAAAGATGCTCAGGGTCCCTGATAACCTGTTTGAACATTTCATGGTCCTGCTGCAGGGAGCCATGAGGACTGCAGATGTGCTGGAGCAACAAACATTCTGTAATGTAAGAGGCATCAGAGAGACAGGGAGGACAGCTGATCGTCCTTGCTGTGAAAACCTTGTGTAATGTGTCCTCCCAGAAATGTTTGGGGACTTGCAAATGTCTTGGTGGAAGTGTGGGGAAATTTTTCAAATCAAAAACTGGCAAATCTGGTGATGCAGATGCACAAAATGCACACTGGAACTTTTGATTGACAAGTTTTTTCTTTGTTCAGGGACTCCCACTCCATTTATGTTTGTCAAATACTTATTCTGTTTCTCAACATGCTTGCTTTTAACAGTTCTGTCTAAAAAACGTTGCTTCCTCGTTACTCATTTTATAATACTCCACACTAGTACTTTGACCTGTATAATAATTCATCTACACATCACGAGATCACCTACACACACATCACCACCACAAGCGGGATAATTTTGCTTTCAATACTTTCGCGTTTTCCGCGAAGAACGAATCTACAGCCGAAGTAACGTTATTATTACATTCATTATCAAGATCAGCTGGACTACCTGCTGAGGGAAAGAGAGAGAAACTCCGGCACAACTGATTTTCAATGTACGGCATATGTGGGTAGGTTTTAGAAGAAATCGTGTGTGTGTGTGTGTGTGTGTGTGTGTGTGTGTGTGTGACTAGAAATCAGCGAGCACTATTTTTAAAACAGCAGTAGCGTCAGTAGACCTTGGTTTCCAACCGGGTAAGGTAGACCAGTGACGCGTATGACGCATTTTTCATCATCATCTTGATCATCGTACATTTAGACAGCATCGTTATGTTGCGTGAGCCTTATTCTGATCTGCCGAAGACATTTGAATAATGCATAATAATGCGTGCTGGATATGCGATACACGCGTTGCCAAAAAGACTATTTTGGTATTTAGGAATTGATATGGGGATTTACTGGTCATCATGTTCTGCGCGTCGGCGAGGAGATTCTGCAGGGCTGAAAATCCATGATGCAATCCCAATAGATTTAATATTTTCACGTTTTACCTAGCCTTTTGTTGTTGTCATCACCATTTCAGAGCATTGTGACCTGATGAATTTTATTCAGTGAAAGATGTTTCATCATGGTGATAAAGAAGGCAAGAAATCTGCGTTTGGACATCCTGTCTACGGCCAGATTGTTCTCTCGATTATCCTCCTCCTCCTCCCTCCTTTTCTGGTCACCGCCTTCCCGGTTAACACAGTAGGTAAGAGATCTGCATAAAGACGGCAATTATAAGTAATAAGAATTTGGTAATGTGTTAAATGTGTCGGACTGAAATTGGCTAAAGCCCCTGGGCAGTCCTCCTAATTAGGAGTTATGTTCTGTTGTACCAAATCAGTTACTCCATGACATGACGATGCTCCTTTACAGCTATATGTTGCATATGGAATAACCTTTGGTCATGACTAAGCACAATAGTCAAAACAAGCAAGAACCACAATCATAAAAATCAAAACATCATCTAGGCTAAACTCCTCCTGGTTATAACAATATTTTATGAAGGTGACATTTCTGTAACAGTGAGTAAAATTAACATCTCGGCAGAAAAGTGTTTTCTCACGTAGAACGGAAATGCTATATTGAGTGTGATGTTGGAGAGACTACAGGGAGTGTTGTAACACAGGCTGAGTTGTAACAGTTTCACCCACTGGTGACATCACTATCATGTGCTCACCACCCTCCTGAAGTGACAGAATGTGTCTTGTTTTATTTTGGGTGTTTTTTCTGAGCAAAAAAAGAAGACTATCACACATTTTTACCATGATTTACAGAAAAAAGTGATTTTGTAAGAGTTTGAGTTTTGAGTTGAGTAAGAGTTTGTATACCAAAAATTTATTTGAGGATCACTGTGCTGCCAACAAAAAAAACAATTAAATCATTTTAAATCTTTGCCAATCTTTGCCACTATCCTTCAAACAACTAGGTTTTACCCATTTTTCAGCAAGACATTTTGAAGAATTTAAATATAATTACAAATTTGTGTGATCACTTATTCTTTTATATTTTTCAATAAGTACAGGACATTATATTTTCACAAAAGTTGTGTATATAAAATTACCATTGTAAATTTAATTGCATTCATCAAAATTAGAAGTCTCACCTTTGTACCATATATGTGTGTGTGTGTGTGTGTGTGTGTGTTATTAAACAGATTCACCCAAAATTACAATTCTCTCAGTAATTATTCACCCACACATCTTTCCAAACTCTTAAGACCTTCATTCATCTTTGGAATACAAATTAAGATATTTTTGATGAAATCCAAGAGCTTTCAGACCCTGCACAGGCAGCAACCCAACTGCCATATTAAACGCCCAGAAAGGTAGTAAGGATATTGATAAGCATAATTTTATGAAGCTACTAGAATACATTTTGTGCAAGATAACAAAAATAATGACTTTAATACAGCAATTTGTTCTCTCCTGTGTCAGTCTTCGATGTGTGTTGTGAACACGTGGCAAAGACTGACACGGAAGAGAAAAAAATGTTGGATAAAGTCTTTTTTTTTTCCCTTTATGTGCAAAAAGTATTCTCGTAGCTTCATAAAATTATGGTTGAACCACTATAGTCACATGAACTATTTCAACGATGTCCTTACTACCTTTCTGGGCCTTGAACGTGGTAGTTGCGTTGCTGTCTATGCAGGGTCAGAAAGCTCTTAGATTTCATCAAAAATATCTTCATTTGTGTTCTGAAGATGAACAAAGGTCTTACAAAGGAACATGAGGGTGAGTAATTAATGACAGAATTTAAAGTTTTGGGTGAACTATCCCTTCAAAGTTTTGAGAGACATGGAACAAAGAACTACCAAATTACTGATTAAGATCAAACAATGATATTGGCACAATCATAAGATGTCTTCTTAGCTTTAAATGCATTATTTGGTTCTACCCTGTGCGTTTTCAGTGGAGCAGTTCTGCAAGGATCCTGGTGTTCCTGAACATGGAATCAGAACTCCAAGTAGCGGCGTGTTTTTTGAAAACTCAGTGGCCAGGTTCTCTTGTGTGGATGGTTATAACTTAAAGGGGCCAGCCAAGATTATCTGCACGCGCTTCCATAATGGATCGGTAGGCTGGAAACCAAGCCTTAAACCAGTGTGCCTTTCAGAAGGTGAGACTGATCTTTTAACTATCAGCATCTCGCATTAAATGGTACATTTTAAAACCTTTTAACAGGCTCCCTGCCCTAGTAGGCGTGTCAAGTGTCATAGTACAAAATTTGCTACAATGTATTATAATCAAAATGTTTTCTAATCTTGACAAAACATATCATTGGAGCGGGTCTGTGTCTAGAGGTTCCATATCTGGTGCATAGAAGTAACATTGTGACAAAAATGCATACATTTGTGACAGAAATATTTATCGAAAATTCAATTAAGATTGGCTATTTTTAGTATAACGCTCAAACAAAATCAAGAACGTCAGCTTTTGTGATATCAACTTCAATTTTGAAATATAACTTATTTTGACACATGGCTTTAATTTTATAGCAATTTTAGATTCGAAATGTTTGGTAAAATATCAATTTTAAATAAAAACTTACAGTACATTTTCTCAGTAAACCTCTATATTTTTTACACTTTAATGTTTTAGAAAGTGGTCTTCAGCAAAAGTTAAATAGGTAAATTCTTTAATAATTGTTTAATTGTATGAGCATTTATTCATGTAGCTACTCTTATCTTTCAAAGATTGTCTTCCTCCATTCATCGAGGATGCTGATGTCACAAATAAGACGTACAGGCCTGGCGACAACCTTATTATTAGCTGTCATGAGGGATTTCAGATCCGATACCCTGACACAGAAACTATGGAATCAATCTGTCAGGCCGATGGGACATGGGATAATCAGCCAACTTGTCAAGGTTTGAAGCAAGCCATTTTTGCCAATTATTCAAAGCAAATCTACTCTGTAGCAGACTATTGTATTGTATTTTCATGTGATCCTCCACTAAAGATCTACAGGAAAGAATTCACAGCACTTCACTTTATCCACATTTTGTTACGTTACAGCCTTTTTCCAAAATGGATTAAATTCATTATTTTCCTCAAAATTCTACAAATAATACCCCATAATGACAATGTGAAAGAAGTTTATTTGAAATCTTTGCAAATTTATATATATAAAAATGTACATATGTATTTACAGCTTTTGCTCAATACCTTGTTAAAGCACCTTTGGCACCAATGACAGCCTCACATCTTTTTGGGTATGATGCGACAAGCTTTGATCATCATCATTTGGCAAGTATCTGCCATTCTTCCTCACCTCTTCACCTCTGTCAGGTTGGATGGGGGCATACACACCTTTTCTGGTTTCTCCAGAAATATCTGATTGAGTTCAATCTCACACTGCGGCTGGGCCACTCAAGGACATTCACAGAATTGTCTATAAGCCACTCTTGCTGTGTGCTTAGGGTCACTCTCCTGTTGGAAGGTGAACCTTCTACCCAGTCTGCGGTTCTGAATGCACTTGACTGGGTTTTTATTAAGGCCATCTCAATATTTTGGTGCATTGAGATTTTCTTCTATTCTGACGAGTCCTTCAGTCCCTCCTGTTGAAAAACAGCCCCACAGCATGAGGCTGCTACTGGCACACTTTACTTTTGGGATGGTACTCTGCAGGTGATGAGCAGAGCTGGTTTCCTTCAAACATGACAGTTAGAATTGAGGTTCATCAGACTAGAAAATCTTCCTTTAGGTGCTTTTTTGCAAAATTCCAAGTGTTTTCATGTGTCTTCACTTAGGAGAGGATTGAGTTTGGACACACCACTATAAAGTCCAGATCAGTGGAATGTTGCAGTGATGTTTGTCATTCTGTAGGTTTCTCCCATCTGCATATATAATCATGGAGCTCAACTAAAGTGACCATCAGGTTCTTGATCACCACTCTAGCCAAAGCCCTTCTTCATTAATTGCTCAGTTTAGCCAGGAGGCCAGCTCTAAGAAGAGTCCTGGTTGTTTCAAACTTCTTCCATTAAGGGTAACAGAGACTACATATTTCTGTGAACCTTCAATGCTGCAGAAATTTTTCTGAACCCTTTTCCAGATCTGTGCCTCAATATAATCCTGTCACGCCGGTCTACAGACAATTCCTTGGACATGGCTTGGTTTGTGCTCTGACATACAATGTTAACTGTGGGATCTTATATAGACAGGTGTGTGCCTTTTCAAATCATGTCCAATTAACTGAATTTACCACAGGTGGACTCCAATCAAGTTGTAGAAACCTCTCAAGTATGATCAGTGGAAACAGGATGCAGCTGAGCTCAATTTTGAGTGTCATGGCAAAGGCTGTGAATACTAATGTACATGTGATTTTTTAATTTGTAATAAATTTGCTAATATTTCAGACAAACTTCTTTCACGTTGTCATTGTGGTTTATTGTTTGTAGAATTTTGAGGGAAATAATGAACGATACTATCCGGATGCACTGTAGATTACACTGGAAAAGGGTTTCATGCACTGTTTTCTGTCTCCACAGGCTGTCTCCGGCCGCTGATACCTCCACACAGTTACATGAACATCTCGGAAACAGAGTTCTCTGTGCCTGTTGGAACTGTAGTTCACTACCAGTGTTTTCCTGGTTACAAGTTGGAGGGACCTGAATTTCTAGAATGCATGTATAACCTCATCTGGTCGAACACGCCACCCCGGTGCCTTGATGTTGAGGGTGAATATCAGCTTTGAGTTGAAAAATCTATGTTCAAAAGAGATCTCAAAAGTAATCTTTTATACACTGAACAAAATTATAAACACAACACTTTTGTTTTTGCCCCCATTTTTCATGGACTGAACTCAAAGATTTAAGACTTTTTCTATGTACACAAAAGGACTATTTCTCTCAAATATTGTTCACAAATCTGTCTAAATCTGTGTTAGTGAGCACTTCTCCTTTGCCGAGATAATCCATCCACCTCACAGGTGTGGCTTATCAAGATGCTGATTAGACAGCATGATTATTGCACAGGTGTGCCTTAGGCTAGCCACAATAAAAGGCCAATTTAAATTGTGCAGTTTTACTGTATTTGGTGGGTCTGAAAACCAGTCAGTATCTGGTGTGACCACCATTTGCCTCACGCAGTGCAACACATCTCCTTCGCATAGAGTTGATCAGGTTGTTGATTGTGGCCTGGGGAATGTTGGTCCACTCTTCTTCAGTGGTTGTGCGAAGTTGCTGGATATTGGCAGGAACTGGAACACGCTGTCGTATACACCGATCCAGAGCATCCCAAACGTGCTCAATGTGTGACATGTCTGGTGAGTATGCTGGCCATGCAAGAACTGGGATGTTTTCAGCTTCCATGGGGTCATGCATTATCATGCTGCAACATGAGGTGATGGTCGTGGATGAATGGCACAACAATGGGCCTCAGGATCTCATCACGATATCTCTTATATATCTATAAAATGCAGCTGTGTTCATTGTACATAACAAATGCCTGCCCATACCATAACCCCACTGCCACCATGGGCCACTCAGTCCACAATGATGTCATCAGCAAACCACTCACCCACACGACGCCATACACGCTGTGTGCCATCTGCCCCGTACAGTGTAAACTGAGATTCATCGGTGAAGAAAACACCTCTCCAAAGTGACAGAGGGCATTGATTGTGAGCATTTGACCACTCAAGTCGATTACGGCGACGAACTGCAGTCAGGGCGAGACCGTGATGAGGATGACGAGCATGCAGATGAGCTTCCCTGAGACGGTTTCTGACAGTTTGTGCAGAAATTTTTTGGTTATGCAAACCGATTTTTGCAGCAGCTGTCCGGGTGGTTGGTCTCACACGATCTTGGAGGTCCTGGGCTGGTGTGCTTACACATGGTCTGCGGTTGTAAAACCGCTTGAATGTACTGCCAAATTCTCTGAAACACCTTTGGAGACGCTTATGATAGAGAAAAGAACATTCAATTCACGGGCAACATTTGGTGGACATTCCTGCAATCAGCATGCTCCCTCAAAACTTGCGACATCTGTGGCATTGTGCTGTGTGACGAAACTGCACATTTTAGAGTGGCCTTTTATTGTGTCCTGGGCCACACCCTACGCAAACCGGTGTCTAACATCACAAGACAGTTTCTGACGTAGAACCCACAAGGCAAGAAAAAGAGGGGGCATCCACGGAATACCTGGCGCAGGGACATGGATGCTGACATCAAGCTGACAGGACTGGGATGGGGAAAGCTGTGACCATGGCACAGAACAGACAGCGCTGGCGTGCAGTCATCGTGATCCAGGAGGAGCAATGGGCCTAACTAACTTTTATTGTGGCCATCCTAAGGCACACCTGTGCAATAATCATATTGTCTTATCAGCATCTTCATATGCCACACCTGTGAGGTGGATGGATTACCTCGGCAAAGGAGAAGTGCTTACTAACACAGATTTAGACAGATTTGTGAACAGTATTTGAGAGTAATAGGCGTTTTGTGTACATAGAAAAAGTCCTAGAGCTCATGAAAAATGGGGGCAAAACAAAAGTGTTTAATTTTTAATTTTGTTCAGTGTAATTGCACCTTAAAAACGACTTAGTTTATGTTTTATATTTTATAGTCTTATTTTTCTCTCAAGTAAGTACAATCTCCAAATCTTTATGTAAACATTAAACGTTACTTTAAAAAATGTTATTAGGAAATATTAAGTAATAGTGTTATTTAGGAGTGTCTGTAAACAAATACAGGGACAATTACTCAAATGTGGTCTCGGACTCAGGAAAAGGAAATGCGTTATCTGATTAAGATGAATTTTTCTCTTTTTCTAATGTTTTACAGCATGCTCTTTACCCCCGATGATAGAACATGGAGATTACATGTGCCACCCACAACCATGTGACCGCTACATTCATGGGACGGTCGTAGAATACTACTGTTATACTGGCTTCTCTCTAGCGAATGATTATAAGTACATCACATGCCAGTACGGACAATGGTTTCCACAAATGCAGTTCTACTGCATCAAAGATGGTAAGTCAATCAGCATACAAACATTTTTATTTGGTACATCTTAATTAGATAATCCTTGCACATTAGCACAAGGAATGTGCAATGAGAAATAATCATTTTCAACAATGTTGAAATTGATACCACTGTTGTCCAATGACTTGCCTAACTAACCTAACTTGCCCATTTAACCAAATGAACCTATTAAGGCTCTAATATGCCCTGTAAACTGAGGATTAGTATCTTGCAAACAACTAGTGAAATAATCATCATGGCAAAGAAAAACGAATTAGTTTAGACTCCAGAAAAAGAGTTATTAATGCTCACAAAGGAGTAGAAGCATATACACATTTATATACACAAGCTTTTTCAAGTAAAAAAAAAAAAAGTATTATGTTTAGAAATTATGTGGTATAAAAAAATCTCTCCGTTAAATAGAACTTGGGAATTATTTGAAAAATAATGAAATATTTCATAGGGGGCTAATAATAACACATTATTTACTGCTATAACATAGTGAACCATTAAAAACTGACCTATTTACTGACCTTATTTACTTTTTATTGCACACTCATGGTCTCTCTTTCTCTTTCCCTCTGTTTATTTAGATTAAGTTGATTTTTTTTTTTTTTTAATTGTTACAAAACGTTTTAAATAGATAAATTCTATCCTCTTAAACTTTCTGTACATCAAAAAATCCTGAAAACAATGGATCACAAAAATATTTTGTTTTTAACATTAATAATAATTAGAAATAATAAAAGAATATTTTTTAAAGCAGAAATTTTAGCATGATTTCTTAACAACATCATGTGACACTGAAGACTGAAGTACTGACTGCTGAAAAGTCAGCTTTTCCATCACAGTAATCAATCACAAAACTACAAAATAAATATAAATTAAATTAAAATAGAAAACCGTTCTTTTGATTTGATATAATATTTCATAATGTTACACTTTTTTACTTTCAAAAACATTAAAAACTATATATATATATATATATATATATATATATATATATATATATACTTTTTTGTTAAAGTTTGGGGTCAGTTAAATAATGTATATTATATTATTATATTCTATTATATAAACTATGTTTATCTGATTCCCTCATATTAAACTGTTAAGATTCATATCCTGAACACAATCCTGTTAAAGGGATAGTTAACCCGAAAATGAAAATTCTGTCATTACTTTCTCACCCTCATGTTGTTCCAAAGCCGTAAGACTTTTGTTTATCTTCGGAGCACAAATTAAGATATTTTTGATGAAATCCGAGAGCTTTCTGACCCTGCATAGAGAGCAATGGTACTACAACGTTGTTTTTGTTTTCTTTGAGCACAAAAAGTATTCTTATGGCTTAAAAAATTAAGGTTGAACCACTGATGTCATATGGACTACCTTTCTGGGCCTTGAACATGGTAGTTGCGTTGCTGTCTATGCAGGGTCATAAAGCTCTCGAATTTCATCAAAAACATCTTAATTTGTGTTCTGAAGATAACTGAAGGTCTAACAGGTTTGGAACGACATGAGGGTGAGTAATTAATGACAGAATGTTCATTACTGGGTGAACTATACCTTTAAACTTGGCTATGAATGTTGATGAGATGAGCTTTATTCCCATAGAGACAACCTGGCCTGGTTTTCAAGATTCTCTACTAACCACATGGAAGGTAGTAGCTTGTACGGCCACTAGTGTGCTGCTAGCCTTGCTCTTGGTGATAACAGGCAAGATGTTCCACTTCAAATGCAAATCTCAGCAAAGTCCGAGGTACGGCCAACATTATAATCATAGAATGTAGTTTTATCTACTCTTAACTTACTTATTAAAACATATTTCTTTGTTTTTCAGTGAAGAGCCAGAGGAGAGCCGAGATCCAAACATCTTGGTTGTAGATGGTGTTGCTGTACCACTTCCCTCTTATGAAGAGGCTGTTAGCGGGAACTACTGTCAGCCCCCAAACGATCTGCCCCCTGCTGGTCTGGGGAACTCACAGCATTCAGAAGAACAAAACCCACCTTCATATCCCGGGCATACAGGGAGTCAAAATGGTGTGCCGTTGGACACTGGTGAGGCCGAGACCTGCGACAGCATCTCGGAGACATCAGAATGTTTTCAAGGCATACAGCCATCTTCCTCCCATGCTGGTGGACTGAATAACATGTCTGAGAAAACCAATGCCATCACTTCTATGGAGGAGACCGCCTCCACAAGCCCCAGCATAGACATTGCAGATGGTAAGGTTGTCGGCTGCTGCCATCTAGTGGTAGAAACATACACTGTATTTAATTATTTGCAACAATTGAATTTTGAGACACTTACCAATGTATTGCTTTGTATTTTCCAGAAATTCCTCTCGTGGAGGATGGTGAAGCAGACTGCTGATTGTTACCTTTAACTGAAACTGGGACACTTGAGATTGTTTCACTCCACTGTTAGTTATTTAATTGTTCATTTCTGATTTTGTTGAACAACTTGGCACAGGCCAAATTATTGCTCATAAGGAATCATTGCACACTTATTTAATGAAGAGCACACCAGGGAAGGATAGGCAATAAAAAAAATATATAATCAAAAACTAAATAAACTCCCAATCTTGCTCATGAAGGAACTATGCATTAGACCATAGCATATTATGTTAATTTGACTTTCCCATAATACATAGCATCTAAGTATTCTAAATTATTTTTCTTGTGACTTTCACTTTGCAACTGCGCTGCATTCTGGTCAGCTTTCAAATGGTATGGACTGTAACAATGATGAACATTTCTTAAATAAATAAATAATATGTTAACTTTACACTGGAGTTTATTATGATTTAAGTTCAGTGTGCATTTATTCAGGCTAACTTTGGATGAAACCAGATACAAGCTACAGGCAAGAACACTGCAAACATTAGGACAAGCTGACAATGTAGACTGCAATAGTGAAAATAATGGTTAATAACACACATATAGTTGTGTCAAAAGTTTACATACACCTTGCAGTATCTGCAAAATGATTTGCCCAAAATAAGAAGGATCATACAAAATGCATGTTATTTTTTATTAAGTACTGACCTGAATGAAGATATTTCAGATAAATGAGAGTCCCTCAGTTGTCCTCAGTGTGAAAAGATAGATCTTAAAATCGTCATTGTTGGTAAGGTTTCAAATACACAAAAATGTGAAAAACTAAAGAATTTGTGGGACCTGAAGGAGTTTTCTGAAGAACAGTGGGCAGTTGATCATTCATCCTGTACATCTTTTATGTGAAATATCTTATTCAGGTCAGTACTAAATAAAAGAAAATATCATGCATTTTGTATGATCCCTCTTATTTTGGTAAAAGAATTAACATTTTGCAGATTCTCCAAGGTGTATGTGAGCTTTTGACTTTTACTGTATATTTAAAAAAAACATGGTACTAACATGGGTAGAAAAAAAACGTATTCATGTTTAGGTTTCTCAGAGGCAGATGAAATACAGAATGGTAATGGTAAGTGCAACATATTAAACACTTTCCAGTTAATGTGGCTGTATCACTGCATATGGATGGATTATATGAGAAATGTGGTCAAACTTAGAGCCAACTTTGAACTTGTCTGTCATTGAAGAGCAACATATGTGATACAGACTTTCTTCTAAAGACATTTACGTTGTGCAGTTGGCCAACTGTAAGCAAGCAATAATTTAAATAAGATCTGTACAAGAAAAATTCTATACTTAAAACTGATTTAAAAATCTATTGGTCAAACAGATGCTTTTCTTTATGTAGGTAATTCGGAACAAAAAATCTTCTTGCAGTACTTTTTTAGTATATAGATAGATTTTATTGCATTTTATTATACTTAAACTATAAGTATTATAGTATTGATTAATATTGATTAATTTCCTATTTGTTTTCTTTTTATTTTACAGTATTTGTACACTAGAGGTCGCATACGAGTTTGTGTCCAGTGGAGAATTCTTAACTGAAATTAGAGTTGAATTCTTAATTCTTAACGCGATAGAAAATAATCCTGCAATTACATAAAACAAAAATAAAATCTATATTTTAATAATAAAATAATAATAAAAAACTAAAACGGCAAAATGTAATTAAATGTAACTTCAGGTGTATTTGTCCATTATGGATGGCTCTTACCTACTTGGTTTATTCGTTTTATTGATGTTGTGTGGGAACTCTTACCTACTAATATACATCTGTTTCATTAAAGGTAAATGTAATAAATAAATAAAGGTAATCTAATAAAATGATGATACTAACAGCCTTGACAGAAAAAAATAATACTTATCCATAAAATAAATTCCGATCGAAGTTTTGTTTTAGTTTTTTTTTCTTTTTCTTTTTCTCAGAAAACAGTATTAAGGTACACTGAATTAAAAAAAAATGTAGGCCTAGCCTATATAACAAATTGTTAAACAAACAAAAAAAACTCGCTAATATAGCCTAGTATATGGCGCTATGGTATCCTCCTGTTGTCAAATGACAAACGCGCACATTAAACGAGGAGGGGGGCAAGCCCGCGCGCACATACGCACGCACACAGCATATGCTTGCTTAAGCAGACATACTGTACACACACGCTCAATAGCAAACACACTTCTTCACTCTTAAGCACACGGCAAAAATGCCGAGAGAGCTGGATTCACTCAGTCATCATCGTGCAAACTGCCCTGAGGATAGTTTCCTGACCAAGAGGACCAAATGGCTCCAAGGACCCTTCACACGCGTCATTATAATAATTTATTTGGCTTATTTGAGACACACTTTGGCACATCCTCAGTGTTTGGACTTCCAGCCACCTTTCAAACCCCCTTACCACCTTGAGTTTTGCAGGCACTATGAGAAATTTGGTTGCTGTGACCAAAAAACGGACAACAGTATTGCTATGAGATACTGGGATATAATGGACCTGATGGGTGATGAAGCATATGCAGTGTGCGGTGATTTGGTAAAAGATATTATGTGTCAGGTATGTCTGATTCTTTATGAACAAAAAAAGCTTACATTTCTAACGTAGTAAAGTGCATTTTTATGTTTTGTGTTACGTTTTAGCAAAGTTGTTTTTGAAATGTTGTGAAATTTGTGTTAGAAGCTATCTGAAAAGACGCACTTCCATATTTTATTTTATTATATTATATTATATTATTAAACGACTTGAAAAATTTAAAGTGCCCTTAATGACGTATTTTTAAGCCTAATATACTGCATTTATCCACTGCTCTGTTATTAAATAGCTTAATATCAAATCCTAAATGTAAGGGATATAATTAAGACTCGATTTCTGTTTTTCTCATATAGCTGTCATTCACGGATTTAAAAACGTGCAGAAATTCACAGTAAATTCTTTTATTAGTGTTAAGGCAACTGGTAAGACAACTGTCATTCTTACTATTGCTCATATATGTACAAGCATCAGCCCTGTTATTGCCAATCATTTGGTTAGATGCGAGAGCTTTTAAGGCGAGACACTGCAGGTGAATAGGGTAAAAAAAAAGAATAGTTATCACCTTACCTACCCAGTTGACTGATTACATTGATAATTGCAAACATTTTTTATATTACAAGTTTTCTAAAATTTTAGGTTTAAATATGCAAATGAGGCATTATTTAATGAAATATGCACTTGCATGCATTTCTAGAACAAAAATCTAAACACTGGATGAAGTCAAAATGTTTCAAAATTGTTAAATTTTTTTTATTTGGGGTATCTCATTTTGTTACTCCAAAATTCAGTAAATACTTAGAACAGACAGAAAACAATAAAAAAATAAAAATAAAAATAAATATTTCATTTTTTTGGGGAATAATATGTTGTATATAATCAAGCAAATTATACATGAACAAATCTCTCTGTAAAAACCTTCAGGATATAGACAGTAATAAAAATGTAAGTTTGGTGTGTGTAAGTGCTACTGAAGTGGAGATTTATGGCTCAGTGTAAGACAAATTTTTTTTTAGAAAATGGTCTTTAAAAAAACATACTGTAATCGAAATCTATTGACACAAATAGATAAAGTGCTATAAAAGAAACACTTAACAGTGTCTTTTAGATGTTTTCTTTCCACTAATATGAAAAAAACACTTTATGAAACAACAAAAAGCCCAAAATCTCAATTTGAGAGGCGCATGAAAAAAAAATGTGTTTTTGCCTGCAGTGTCTCCCCTTAAAAACTAATTCCAAATCCAAAGAGCTGCAGATTAATGATACCTCATATCAGGCTCTTTTAAAAGTTGTACAGGCACATTTTAAAGTGATTTTACATGTAGTTTTCACTTGGGGAGATTAATTAACTTACTTTTGAGGATGTATCAAAGCCATATTATAGGGCAGGGGTGCCCAATTCTGCAATAGGAAACCCTACCTTCCTGGAAAGTTTAGCTCCAGTCCTAATTAAATACACCTGAACCAATTAAGCTCTTCAGGAACCCTTGATAATTGCAATCAGGTGTGTTGGAGCAGGGTCGGAACTAATGTTCTGTAGTCAAGCCCAGTTAATTCGAGCCAGAGTCCAAGCCAAATCTGAAAAGGTTAAGTCAGAGAGGAAACTGTGTATGTCAAGTTATAGACCTGAAGAGCAGGGGTGTACAGTCCTGCTTCTGGAGAGTCTACATCCAGCAGAGTTCCTGCAAACACTCCAAAAAAACTTGCCTATATGTTTCTAGTGCGGTGATAGGCAATGTCGGTCTTGATGTGCCGCTGTCCTGCAGAGCTCAGTTTTAAACTTAATCAAACACACCTGAACAATCTAATCAAGGTCTTCAGAATTACAAGGGCTGCAGGCAGGTGAATTTTTTTAGGGTTGGAGCTAAACTTTGCAGGACACCCAGCACTTCAGGACCGACATTACCTAGTCTGAAGAACTTGATTACCTGGATTAAGTGTGTTTAAATTCAGGTTGGAGCTGACCTCTGCAGGACAGTGGCCCTTCCAGCAACAGGTTTTGGCATCCCTGCTAAAACCAGGGTGGGCAAATCCGGCCCTTGAGATCCACTTACCTGCCAGAGTTGCCCATTCCTGGTCCAAACAATTCGGACAATGTAAATATGAAGAGTTCATATGCAAAAGCCTAAATCCATCTGACATTTTTCTTAAAAAAAAAAGCATTTTTATCAGGCTAAGGTGTACAGGTTTCTACCTAAGTACCGGTACTTCTGATTGGGCTGAGGCTGGTATTTTAGCTTAAAGGAAAATGGTATTTAATGGACATATAATATCTGTAGAGAGCATTCACTCAGTTGTATTAACTATTAAATAGCTTGTTCAGGTATGTCTGATTAGGGTTAAACTGTAGCTAAACTGTAGGGCCAAAGTTGACACAATGTACACACAATACATCATAGAGCAGAAACAATATAGCATAGAGCAGATCATATGCAAATGACACCACAGACATGTATCCACAGGGTTGTGGTTTCTTGTTTTTGACCGAAATGGCTTTTAGGGGGATTTGCATCTGAACTCTTCATATATTTCCTTTGGGGCAGAGGTAGACAAGTTCTGTCCTAGAGAGCCAATGTCTTGCAGAATTCAGATCCAACCCTGAAAAAAACCTCACCTGCCTATTGCCTTTAGTAATCCTAAAGATATTAAATAGATTATTCAGGTATGTTTGATTAGGAATGGAGCTAAACTGTAGGACTAGACTTGACACAATGTACACACAATACAGCATAGATCAGACACAATATAGCATAGAGCAGATCATATGCAAATGTAACCACAGACATGTATCCACAGGGTTGTAGTTTCCTGTTTAATAGCTTCACTGTTTTGTAAAACTGTATTGTAAAAAGCGTTATATAAATAACGTTGACATGACTGTACTCAAGCCTGGACTCGGTCTGGAATCTGAGTCAAAACCGAGTGCAAAAGCTCCCAAGTGCATGACAATGGTCTAGGACTCAGACTATAGATGGGCTCGAAGCCAAGTCCAGTCTGTACTTCAACACTGGTTGGTAATGCAGCAATGCAGAACTCCAGGAATAGGTCTGGGCCCCCATTACAGGCTAAAACATTAGAGACTTGTGGGTGGGGATTTTGGTCTTGACGTCTAGTTAACTGTAAGACTTGTATTGCTCTTTCGCAGGAGTGCTCTCCTTACGCCGCACACTTGTTTGATGCAGAAGACCCGTACACTCCTGTGCGGCACCTACCTGGACTGTGCTATACTTACTGCTCAGACTTCCACAGCAAGTGCCATTTTGTAGTGAAGTACCTGACCAACAGCCGGACCCTACAGGAGACGTGCGAGAAGGACCGCTCACATTTCTGCAACCTCATTAACCTCGCTGACCAGGACTACTGCTACCCCAACGTCCTGAGGAACAATGACCTGTACACCAATCTGGGCAAGGTGGTGGAGGACACCAAAGGCTGCCTGCAGCTGTGCTTGATGGAAGTGGCCAATGGGCTGAGGAACCCTGTGCTGATGGTCCACAGCGGAGATGATACCCACCGCATGTTTGTAGCAGAGCAAATTGGCTTCGTATGGGTGTATCTGAAAGACGGTAGTCGCTTAGAGCAGCCCTTTTTGGACCTTAGTGGGGAGGTGTTGACTACACAATGGCTGGGAGATGAAAGAGGTTTCCTAGGTCTTGCCTTCCATCCGAAGTACAAAAACAATGGACGGTTCTTCATCTACTATTCCATTTTGATCAATGGCAAGCTGGAGAAAATTCGCATCAGTGAGATGAAGGTCTCGGCTTATGACATGAACGTGGCAGACCCCCACTCAGAGAGGTAAAAGGTTTGAACCATGTGTCCAAACACCAAATGTCACTGAAGTCAAGGTAAAGCTATCATACGGCTTCAGAAGATAGATTATTGTGAAATATTGTGGTACAGGCATTTTTATGGTGCTTTTATGTTTTTAGGGGGGTGGGGGGTGGGGGTTGCCTTTTTGGATCTTGATAGACATGGTCACTGCCAACTGCCACTTTATCAAAGTATTGCAAGGACTATTAAAAGAAAAAAACAATCTCCCTTGTTCCAAAGGGGAACTGAATAAAGCTTTTGGAATGATGTGAGGAAAAGTAAATGACAGAAATTTTAATTTTGTGTTAACTATCCCTTTGACAGTAGACTTGGAATAGTAAATTAAACACTACTCTATATCTACAGAGTTCTTCTTGAGATTGAGGAGCCAGCTGCAAACCATAATGGTGGGCAGGTTCTGTTTGGTCTAGACGGATATCTATACATCTTTACAGGGGACGGTGGAAAAGCAGGAGACCCTTTTGGCAAGTATGGAAATTCCCAGAACAGGTAAGAACAGTCTTAAACTGACAAAATTGAAGCATTCAATAATAATCAGTGTAGAATTAATAGTATAACTGTCACAAATCATGCTTAGTGCTTTGATAAAACACTTTCCAGTAGCTCCCTCTCAGACACTTTATCATAAAAGCTTCATTTGCTTTGCAAATATGTTTCAGATCAGCATTGTTAGGAAAAGTGCTTCGGATTGATGTGGATGGTAGCAGTATAGATGGGAAGCCCTATAAGATTCCTCCAGACAATCCCTTTGTTGGAGAGCCTGATGCAAAGCCAGAGGTCTATGCATATGGTGTGAGGAATATGTGGCGCTGCTCAGTTGATCGAGGGGATCCGCTCACCGGCTACGGGAAAGGGAGAATATTTTGTGGCGATGTGGGTCAAAATCGATATGAGGAGGTTGACATCATTGTGAAGGGAGGAAACTATGGATGGAGAGCCAAAGAAGGCTTTGAATGCTTTGATATGAAATTATGCCAGAACTCTTCTCTAGGTGAGCTGGATCGCAGAATAACCACACAGATATTTGGATCAGAGAAAATGACAGATCAAATATAGCATTCCAAAATGTTTTACTGCTCAGTGGAACTGGCCACTGGAGAAATTCATTCCTCTGGCCAGTCAATAAATGTGTGCTCAAATGATTTTAAAGTAATAGTTAAAAAATTATTTACTCTCATGTCATTCTTAAGCAGAATATCTAAGCGTCTGTTTTTCATACAAGGAAACTTAATGATTTACCCCGAATCTTATAAAACTAGCCCCCCAATCTTGAATTTTATTACACCCTTCAGTATTCTGAAGTCCTATGATAGACTTTTAGTCTGTCCATCAGAGAAAAGTAATGTAAATGTAATGTAACATGAGTTTCTTGGATCAATTTTTATGTTTTATTTTTTTGGCTGTACAGTTACGGTCAAAAGTTTACACCCCCCTTTCAGAATCTGCTAAATGTTAATTATTTTACCAAAATAAGAGGGATCATACAAAATGTAAAAAATTCAACTTTTATTTTCTCTTGTGGACTATATGTAAACATCTTTTATGTGAAATATTTTATGCAGGTTAGTACTAAATAAACAATAACATATATTTTATACGATCTTTCTTATTTTGGTAAAATAATATCTGATTCTAAAAAGGGGGGTGTAAACGTTTGAACTTAACTGCAACACAAACAGTGGAGAAATAATAACATGATTAATTAATAGTAATAAGTATATAATGAAAAAAACTCTAATTTCCTTACACATTGTTTTAATTACACAAATCCTTTTGAAACCCACAAAATGTTTTGTTTTTATAGATGATATTCTTCCAATATTTGCATATGGACACCATGTTGGGAAATCCGTAACTGGAGGTTACGTGTACAGAGGATGTGAATCACCCAACCTCAATGATCTATATATTTTTGGAGACTTCATGAGTGGGTAAGAACCAACTCTCTTTCATTTTTGAAAAACTGTCTTTCTAACTGTCTTTCACGCATAATCAGCTCTTAATGAGAGCTATAAAGTTCCAGCTCATGAGAGTCATTTTTAGGTCATTCGGTCACTACTTTGTTCTTAAAATATGTCTGGGAGATATGACAGTTCAAGCTTTTGTTCCTACTCAGACGATTAATGGCTCTGGAGGAGGATAAGAAATCTGGGAGTTGGAAGGAAAAGAATGTGTGTATGGGTGACACTAAAACCTGCTCTTTTCCTGGCCTTATAAATCATCACCACAAGTTTATCATCTCATTTGCAGAGGATGAAGCGGGTGGGTTTGTGCACAGTACTGTAAAGGCACAGTATAAATAATATGTGATCATGGACCATGAAACCAGTCTTAAGTAGCATGGCTATATTTGTAGCAATAGCAAAAATACAAGATTGTATGGGTCAAAATTATTGATTTTTCTTTTATGCCAAAAATCATTAGGATGTTAAGTAAAGATCATATTACCTTTTGTAAATATACTGAAACTTAATTTTTGATTAGTAATATGCATTGCTTATTTAGACAACTTTAAAAGGCGATTTTCTCAGTATTTAGATTTTTTGCACCCTCAGATTCCAGATTTTCAAATAGTGGTATCTGGGCTAAATATTGTCATGTCCTAACAAATCATCAGTTGAGCTGAAAAGCATTCATACTGTTTTTTTTTTTTCTTGAAGGAGAACTTTATTTTCTGGCAACCTCCTACCCAAGTACAACGTCTCCCTTTGGCACACTTTACAAATTCATGGATCCATCCAGGTAGGTATATTTTGCTACGTTTGGATACATTTTCTACTTAAACACATTGTCTTGCAACCAAAAGCAGTATTAATATCAATATGAACGCACATACAATAAGAAGTCATTAAAATGTATTGTTGCCTAATCGGTCACTGTATAACCAATCATGGACAAATTCCCCATTAAAAGAGTTCTTAGAATGTAACAGATAAGTCTCAGTTAAGACATCATGCTGGGAGACAGAAGAACTACAGGACGTGTCAGTTTGAGCAGTTTGAGCGTCACACGGTCTATATTCCTTTGGAATCTTGGAATCTGTTGCGCATGCTTTCACCAAATGGTTTCCATCCAGACTTCTGGAAATCTGCTATCATCTATCTATCACAGATCATAAATACTAAATTACTAAATACATAAATTACTATTACTGAGTAATAACTTAATGATTTGTTCCCGCTGTCCTGTGAGATAGAGGGTCTGATGTATGGAAATGTCTATTTTATTTGTATGTTATTGTATTATACTAAATATAAAATAAGTTGAATCTAAAAACAAATAACTAACAAAAATGTTTTTTAATAACAGCCTGAAATAACAACAAAGAACCAAACATAATCTTTTTGATGTTTTAAATAATCAACTGATAAATTAATCAAGAGTCATCCTTCTGGAACCAGCAAGACTACGGGAGATTATCGGCACATCTGAAATCAATCTCACTAATAGCAATACCATAGATTAATCTCAGCTGTTTTGTATTCTTTATCCCTTCTTAAATAGACAAGTGGGGAAAAAAACAGAGGTGCATTACAAATAAGAGCAGTAGAAGGTCATTGTCCTCACATACACACATGGTCTTTTTATAGATATTTACGTTGAAATAATTAAGATGCCATTTCAAAATTTCTAGTTTACCTCACGGCACTTAAGGAGGCCTACATTTTTAAGGTTAATGGAGTTATTTCCTCTGCATCCCCTCTCTCTGTCTCTATTTACAGGAGAGCTCCTCCAGGAAAGTGCAAATACAAACCACTTCCCGTAAAGGTCAGAGGGAAGAAAGTGCCATTCACACCTAGAGAATGTAAGAATATTTTACATCCTAAAAAAATATTGGTCTACTTGCACTGTAAAAAGTGATTTTTCTGTGTTGTAAATAAATATTATCAGAGTATGTTTTACAAGAAAATAGTATTTCAGGGTTTTTTTTACTTTACAATTTGACATTCAATGCGATGTGTTACTTTTTTGGTAATTGTTTGTGAGGTTTACTAGCTATTTTTTAATGACAATTGTTTCTACACCAATTTTTGTCTATCATTTCTTTTATTATTTTTGTACATTTCAAATATTGCTCAATAGGTCTAGGTTTTGATGAAAATTTCACTATTCAATTTGATGCAGATTCACAAGCTTGTGATTTGATTTGATTATTTTGGATATACAGTTGAAGTCAAAAAAAAGTTTTTGTTTAGTGACAGTTGTCCTGAACAGTTAAACTGACTGCAGTTCTTCAGAACAATCCTGCAGCTTCCACAAATTCTTTGGTTTTTAGCATTTGTGTGTATTTGAACCCTTTTCCAGCAATGACTGTATGATTTTGAGATCTATCTTTTCACACTGAAGACAACTGAGCGACATATGTGCAACTATTACAGAAGGTTCAAATGCTCACTGATGCTTCAGAAGGAAAACAATGCATTAACAGCCAGGAGTGTAAACTTCTGAACAGAATTAATATTCTATATCATATTTTTTTCATTTAGTACTGCCCTTCAAAAGCTACAGAAGATACTTGTTTCCCAGACAAAATAAGACAAATCTACCCTGATTTTCAAATTCAAAAATTTTCACCCCCGGCTCTTATTGCACTGTATTTTCTTTTGAAGCATCAGTGAGCACTTGAACCTTCTGCAATAGTTTCATATGAGTCCCTCAGTTGTCTTCAGTGTGAAAAGATGGATCTTAAAATCATACAGTCATTGGAAAGGGAAAGAATTCAAATACACAAAAATGCTGAAAAAACAAAGAATATGTGGAACCTTTTCTGAAGATCAACAGGCAGTTTAACTGTTCAAGACAAACAAGGGACTCATGAACAACTATCACTAAACAACAACAACAACAACAAAAAAACAGCTGTGGATCATTCAGGTAACAACCCAGTATTAGAAGTGTTTGTAAACTTTTGAATGGGGTCATTTTTATAAATTCAACTATTATTTTCTCTTGTGGACTATATGTAAACATCTTTTATGTGAAATATCTTATTCAGGTCAGTACTAAATAAAAAAATAACATGCGATTTGTATGATCCCTCTTATTTTGGTAAAATAATTAACATTTTGTGTGTAAACTTTTGACTTCAACTGTATATCAGGTACAGTACATGCCAATTTTCTCAAGGAAAAAAACTCTCAACTAATGCTGTAAAATACATGAGAGTCAGAAGGTACTGCATTACTATAACAGAATTGCCTGAAAACTTACATTTTTCGTTTTTTTTAAGTGACCGTGCTTGACATAAGTGAAACACCAACAAGATCACCACTGGAAAAGATCATACTCCCCACTAAACCACCAGGCACACGCCAGCCCACAGTGGCCAAACCCAACACATCTGCACCGAAGAAAAAAATCCCGGGCAAAACCACTGCGGCAAAGTTGCACCAAGAAAAGTCAAAGAAGACAACTCAGGCAAAGGAGAAGCAAATTAATGTAAGCACAAAAACACTAAAGAAGTTTCCTCCTAACAAGAAGTCAATGTTACAAACCAAGAAGGACAAAAAAAACACAGGAAAGCCATCTCGTAATTCCAAACTGTTCATAAAAGGAGCTCCGGAAAGAAAGAAAACCAAACCAACAAAACCAACAAAGCCAAAAGATGTGACAAAGCCCAAAGTCTGGCTACAGAAGGTTAAAAAGACTAAAAAAGAGGTCAAGAAACCCATGAAGAACAAACCTAAGGTGACGGTTTCTAAAAAGAACCAAGACAACAGCAAAAAGACTAAAAAAGGAGAAAAGTGTTTAAATAAGCCATGCGTGTAGTGTAGTAATTATATGGTAGTAATATAGTGCAGTAATGAGAATTCAAAGATATCCTGTTCAAACAATGTATCGATTAAATAGCAGCTTTGAGGTCAGTCAGATGTGTGATATGAGAGGGCAAAGAGAAAACCACAACAGTTTTGCGCCAAAAGTTGATTTTGTTTAGCATGCAACACAGAAGCATTCTTCACATGTTGGTCTTATTTTTAGAATGTGGTTAAGTAATTAGTTGGGGTAAAACTAAAATTAAAAGGAGAAATTTGAAATAAAAAAAAATTGCTTTTGAAAGCCTTTCTTAAACACAACTCTTTGAAACTAAAATACATTGAATGTAAAATGTGCCGATTTTATGACATACCTAAGAAAGTCTAAAATACACATTTTTAAAATGTAAACCCAAAGTGGCACTGCTTTGCCTTAAATAGACACAGACAGAAGGCAAACGTATATATACCATGCATAAGCCTTTCTTGTTGCATGTAAAAAATGGTTTTGGCTTGCTTACAGTAAAACTATTTTTAATGCAGATGTAAACTATTGAGGGCATTACTAATTTGGTATTACTACACCCTTGGTGTTTGAAGAACCACTATTGCTGAACAGGTTTAAAAAATATATATTTTTCAATCCAAATGAAATTTTCTGTATTAATATACTCCTTTTTTACTTTTCAAATATGCAAGTCATACTACACATGCACATATTTGCATATTATTACAAAAGTAAAAAGGACTTTACAGCTTTTGATGATGAACAACTGAGCTTTTGCTAACTGTTATTTAATAAAACACTTGTGCTTTTAAGTGAACATGCAGTTTGCCCTTTTGTTATGATAAAGTCACCCATGAAGTGGCAAGGACAAAGATTTTTAAACATTTTTTGCAACATTCAATACAAGTGGGTCAATAAAAACAAATCTCATTACATTTTACCCCAGCAACATAAAATGTGTTATCTAGAGTATGTCAAAAACTCCAAGCAGAGCCTAATGTACAGTCCGTTTTCTGCCGTAATTTAACTGACAACATCCTGTCAAAGCAAAAATCAATCCATCATTCAGGAGTCTAATCACCTTTCCCCAAATAGCTGTTTCTGTGCTTGTTTTCAGGTAAGCTTCATCACAGCATAAAATTCCCTGGGCTACACTATTTCAAATATGCATCTTACATAATTGTACAGTATGGTGTAGGCAATTATATAGTCTTGCTGAATCTGCAAAATGTTAATTATTTTTCCAAAATAAGAGGGATCATAAAAAAGCATGCATTTTTTATTTAGTACTGACCTGAATAAGATATTTCAGATATTTAATTTATACAAATTACCCCATTCAAAAGTTTACATACACTTGATTCTGATTCTTGATTTTTTTTTTTTTTTTTTTTTTTTTAGTTATTCTCAAGTTCCTTGTTTGTCCTAACTGCCTTCTGTTTTTTAGAGAAGTCCTTCAGGTCCCACAGATTCTTTGGTTTTTCAGCATTTGTATGTATTTGAACTCATTTCAACAATAACTGTATGAGATTACATAAAATTAAAATGCTCACTGGTGCTTCAGAAGGAAAAACAATGCATTAAGAGCCGGGTGAAAACTTTTGAACGGAATGAGAATGTGTACATTTTTCATATTTTGCCTAAATATATAAATATTTTTTCATTTAGTACTGCCCTTCAGAAGCTACAGAAGATCTGTAATAGTTGCATATGAGTACCTCAGTTGTCCTCAGTGTGAGAAGATGGATCTCAAAATCATACAGTCATTGTTGGAAAGGGTTCAAATACACAAAAATGCTGAAAAACCAAAGAATTTGTGAGACCTGAAGGATTTTTCTGAAGAACAGATGGCAGTTTTAACTGTTCAGAACAAACAAGAAACTCATAAACATCTTTTATGTGAAATATCTTATTCAGGTCAGTACTAAATAAAAATATAGCATGCATTTTGTATGATCCCTGTTATTTTGGTAAAATAATTAACATTTTGCATTTTGTAAACTTTTGACTTGACAACTCTAAGTGCACATATTTTCCTCAATACTGTATTTGCAGTGTTTGTACCATATTGTGATGCATCTAATGGTCTTGCATGTATATATTAAGGTGATAAAGAATCTGAAGTATTTGAGGTAAAATTAAAAGTTTTAATCTATTACTGTTGCTTCATGAAAATAAATTTCTTTAAAATAAAACCATTGGCCAAAAGTAAAAAAAAAAAAAAAGAGAGAGAGAGATTTAGTACATTTTCTGACAGCTACTCTCAAATTAAGTGCTATTCAGAATATAGGGTATAAGCTTTTTATATATTGCTGTGATTTTAAACTATACTGGCATGCCTGCAACACAAGGATCACAAACAATGTTGAAAAACGTACATGTTCTCACCAACTGAGCTTTACTGTATCCTGTAATTAAAGCACAGGTTATGGGCATACCATTACGAAAGTTACTGAAGACATGCTGGAACTAGATTATTTGTATTCATGGCAAGAAGCAGCTAATAACCAGGTTTCAAAAAGCCACTGCACGACATATTCACTTGACAGAAATCCTAAGGACTTGTCTGTGAGATTGCCTGAAGGTGATGATTTGTTGGACTGGTGAAAAGATCACTCATGTTCACTTCTATGCAATTCTTGTACCTTGAAATCTTTGTAGTTTAGAAGAGGCCCCAGCTCATGTCCGGTAATGTCTAGGAGATTGCCTGAAGGTGATGATTTGTCGGACTGGTGAAAATAGCACTGAGATTTACTTCTATGCAAATCTTGCGCTTGAGATCTTTGTAGTCTAGGGGGCCCCCGGATTGTGTCCGGGGAAGTAGCCCTAGGTTGTATTGCACAATTTTTAAGGGTCTTTAGAACTAAAAAAAACAGCTTGTGATGACTGGTTAAAGTGAGTGCCTGAAGCAGGCTAGAAAATAGTTTCACTTGATTCTCTGCTACTCTTTTTGGTCTTTTTAGTCTATTTCTATCATCAAGTTCACATGTTCTAACATGTATCTTAATGAGGTTTAGTCTTGGGGGACTCATTTTTTGTATTTTGTTAATTTTAAAGAATCTAAAGCCAGATAGAGCAAGTTGTTTGCTATGTATTTGTAGTGTGGGGTCTTCAGATCATGTCTACACTCAAAAATGATGACAAGAAATGCCAAATTATGTTATTATTATATCATACCAGCCAATAAGTAGAATATAGAGAGTCATTTGCAGTCAAACTTTTGAATTAAGGACCCCAAAAACTGCAGTTTGAGAAATTCAGAGACAGAGAGAGAATGACATTTTGTCACCATTAACTCACTGTCATGTCATTCAAGACCTGTCTGACTGACTTTCTTCTGCAAGAAGATACTTTGAAGAATACTGGTAACCAAACAGTTTTGATGACCATTAAGAAAACCACTGAAACACTGAAATAAAATATATTGTTCTACGTTCCACAGAAGAGAGAAATTCATACTCATAGCTTTGAAATGACATTAGAGTGAGTAAATAATTTTCATTTTTGGGTGAAGAATTTTCAGGTTTGGTGAGCAATCCCTTTTTTTAAAAGCTTTATAAATCACTTAATAATTTTTCATTGTTTTGTTCAAATGAGTCCGTTGCCCTGAAACATTTACAGGTGCTGGTCATATAATTAGAATATCATCAAAAAGTTTATTTATTTCACAAATTCCATTCAAAAAGTGAAACTTGTATACTATATTCATTCATTACACACAGACTGATATATTTCAAATGTTTATTTCTTTTAATTTTGATGATTATAACTGACAACTAATGAAAACCCCAAATTCAGCATCTCAGAAAATTAGAATATTGTGAAAAGGTTCAATATTGAAGACACCTGGTGCCACACTCTAATCAGCTAATTAACTCAAAACACCTGCAAAGGCCTTTAAATGGTCTCTCAGTCTAGTTCTGTAGGCTACACAATCATGGGGAAGACTGCTGACTTGACAGTTGTCCAAAAGACGACCATTGACACCTTGCACAAGTCACAAAAGGTCACTGCAAAAGAGGCTGGCTGTTCACAGAGTTGTGTCCAAGCACATTAATAGAGAGGCGAAGGAAGGAAAAGATGTGGTTAAAAAAAAAACAGTGTACAAGCATAGGGATAACCGCACCCTGGAGAGGATTGTGAAACAAAACCCATTCAAAAATGTGGGGGAGATTCACAAAGAGTGTACTGCAGCTGGAGTCAGTGCTTTAAGAACCACTACGCACAGACGTATGCAAGACATGGGTTTCATCTGTCGCATTCCTTGTGTCAAGCCACTCTTGGAACAACAGACAGCGTCAGAAGCGTCTCGCCTGGGCTAAAGACAAAAAGGACTGGACTGCTGGTGAGTGGTCCAAAGTTACGTTCTCTGATGAAAGTAAATTTTGTATTTCCTTTGGAAATCCCAGAGTCTGGATGAAGAGAGGAGAGGAACAGAATCCATGTTGCTTGAGGTCCAGTGTAAAGTTTCCACAGTCAGTGATGGTTTGGGGTGCCATGTCATCTGCTGGTGTTGGTCCACTGTGTTTTCTGAGGTCCAAGGTCAACGCAGCCGTATACCAGGAAGTTTTAGAGCACTTCATGCTTCCTGCTGCTGACCAACTTTATGGAGATGCAGATTTCATTTTCCAACAGGACTTGGCACCTGCACACAGTGCCAAAGCTACCAGTACCTGGTTTAAGGACCATGGTATCCCTGTTCTTAAATGGCCAGCAAACTCGCCTGACCTTAACCCCTATAAAAAAATCTATGGGGTATTGTGAAGAGGAAGATGCGATATGCCAGACCCAACCATGCAGAAGAGCTGAAGGCCACTATCAGAGCAACCTGGGCTCTCATAACACCTGAGCAGTGCCACAGACTGATCGACTCCATGCCACTCCACATTGCTGCAGTAATTCAGGCAAAAGGAGTGCTGTACATGCTCATACTTTTCATGTTCATACTTTTCAGTTGGCCAAGATTTCTAAAAATCCTTTCTTTGTATTGGTCTTAAGTAATATTCTAATTTTCTGAGATACTGAATTTGGGATTTTAATTAGCTGTTAGTTATAATCATCAAAATTAAAAGAAATAAATATTTGAAATAATTCACTTTTTGAATGGAATTAGTGAAATAAATGTAAACTTTTTGATGATATTCTAATTATATGACCAGCACCTGTATATACACAGTTATATACAATGCTTTGTAGACTACAAATAGTAGTCTGTTATGGATTACAGATTATATAATCAAAATTGTAGATGGTAGTGTAATCTAGGTTACTCATTTTTGGTAATGTATTCTGACTACTTTTTAGATTATGTTTAGATTACTTTTTACAGTATTCATACCCCTTCAGAAGTATTACTTTTTAATGTTGCTGCCTTATGTTAAACTGCTTTAAATTACTTTTTTTCCCATATCAATCTACACTTCATGCACCAAAATGGCAATAACATGTTTTTTAACATCTTTGCAAATTTATAAAAAATAAAAAGCTTAAATGATTCTACTGCAAATGTATTTATACCCTTATCTGGGACAGTTAAAATCTAGCTCAGGAACATTCATATTGCTTGTAAATTTTACTTCACTTTGCGTAAAGTTAACCTGCGGCAAATTCAACCAAATGGGTATGATTGGGAAAGGCACACACATCTTAATAAAATGTCTAACATCTGAAAATGCATATGAGAGCAAAAACCAAGCCCTGAGGTTAAAAAATAAAGAAATAATTTGCCTGTAGAGCTTAGAGAAAAGTTTGCATCAAGCCATACATCTGGGGAAGAGTTCAGAAAAAATCTGTTGCATTAAAGGTTCACAGAAGCATGTAGCCTCCATTACCCTTAATGGAAGAAGTTAGAAACAACCATGACTCTTCCTGGAGCTGGCCAAACTGAGCAATTGGTGGAGAAGAGCCTTGGCTAGAGTGGTGACCATTAACCTGATGGTCACTCCAGCTGAGCCTCATGATCATATATGCAGAGATCATTACCTACAGAGTACCATCCCAAAGGGGGGTGGTAGCAGCCTCATGCTGTGGGGCTGTTTTTCAGTGGTAGAGATGAGGGAAATGTCAGAGTAGAAGAAAGGCTCAATGCACCAAAATACTGAGATTTATTTTTAATAAATTTATGAAGTTGTGACAATTCTATTTTTGCTTTGTCATTATGGTGCATGGAGTGTAGACTGACGTGCATAATCAATACATTTCGGAATGACTCGTTTCGTACATTGTGTTTTTCCCTCAAATTTAGAAGCCTGGATCACAAAGTTATTTATGTGACATATGCATGACCATTCCATATTCTGAATAGAGTCAAAGCTAAAAAGTATGACAGACAGTAAGATTTTTAGAAAGGAAAATTGCACAAATAAAAAGACCATTCCAAAAACAAACAATGCATTCAGTTCTACACGCTCACAAAAACTCCTGTTATAATATCTGGTGGACTACACAGCACATTGAGCATGTTTCTTTATCACCCATGGCTAATATAAACCACTCTCATTGGACATCACATTCATTTTCATTTGCAACAGATATGTGGATGATTGGTTTTAATACTCAAAAAAAGAAGAAACATCAACAGATCAACAGATCCAAATGTAACTCCACAAATTTAATATATTTTTTTTAAGTTACAACAGTGCCGCTTGAAAGTTTGTACAATTTTCTATATTTCTGCATAAATATGACCCAAAACATCATCAAATTTTCATTTAAGTCCTGAAAGTAGACAAAGAGAACCCAATCAAACAAGTGAGAGAAAAGTATTTCTCTGTCATTTATTGAGAAAAATGATCCAGTGTTACATATCTGTGTGTTGCAAAAGTATGTGAATCTCGTGGATTAGCAGTTCATTTAAAAGTGAAATTAGAGTCTGTGCAGATTTGTTTTCAGTCGTGCAATGACTATCAAATCTCAGTATGTGACCCGTTTTATTCAAAGAACAGGAATCTATCAAAGTCTGATCATGTTCGTGGAAGTGAATCATGTCACAAACAAAGTAGATTACTAAGGACCTCGAAAAAAAGACGATGTTGCTCATCAGGCTAGAAAAGATTACAAAACTATCTCTTTAAAAAAAAAAAAAAAAACACATCACAGTGAGACAGATTGTGTACAAATGGAGGAAATTCAAGACCACTGTTACCTTCCTGAGAAGTGGTTGAACAAACAACGATCACTCAGTCTGTGAGGTTGCAAAAATGCCCAGGGTAACTTCTAAGTAACTTCTAAGCAACTAAAGATCTTTCTCACATGTTCATAAGTCCACCATCAGGAGAACACTGAGCAACCAATGGTATGCATGGCAGATTTGCAAGAAGAAAGCCACTGCTCTCCAAAAAGAAAATTGCTTGCTAAAGATCATGTGGACAAGCCAGAGGACTATTGGAGAAAGGTTTAATGGATGGATAAAACCAAAAATTTAACTTATTGGTTTAAATGAGAAGCTACTATTTTCAAAGAAAAGAACACACTGCATTCCAGCATAAGAATCCTATCCCATCTGTGAAACATGGTGGTGGTAGTAGCTGTTTTGCTGCATCTTGGCCAGGACAGCCTGCCATCATTGATGGAACAATGAATTCTGAATTATACCAGCAAACTCTAAAGGAAAACTTCAGGACATGTGTTTAAGAACAGAGTCTCAAGAACATGTGGGTCATGCAGCAAGGCAACAACCCCAAGCACACAAGTCATTCTACCAAAGAATGTTTAAAGAAGAACAAAGTTAATGTTTTGGAATGGTTGAGTCCAGAACCTTAATCCAATTAAAATGTTGTGGAAGAACCTAAGCAAGCAGTTACCCACCAACATCACAGAGTTTAGGAATGGGCTAAAACTCCTACATGTTTTTGTGCAGGACTGATCAGCATTTACAAGAAACCTTACCTTCAGTTACTGCAGCAGAAGGGGGAACACCAGATACTGAAAGCAATGCACAGATATGTAACATATTTCTAAATAAATGACAAAGCAAATACTTTTCTCTCACTTGTTGAATTGGGTACTCTTTGTCTACTTTCAGGACTTATATGAAAAATAGATGATGTTTTGAGTCATATTTATGCACAAATACAGAAAACTGTAAAGGGTTCACAAACTTTCAAGTGGCACTGTATATTTGGACTTTTTTAGCAGACAGGAAAGCATTGGGTGAAGAGAGGGGAGTGGAATCGACAAAGGACCACAGGATTCGAACTCCGGTTGCTTCGAATGCAGTTTTGCTGTACCACAAGGCTGTTGGCACCGACCCACAATTTCATTTTAATTAAAATTCACTTGAATTGCGACTGTCACAATAGATTTAGTTTAATTATGCTGGGGCATTTTTTGCTTACTTCATCTTAGAATTAGGGGTCATTTTTTCCAACAAGTCAAATAATTGGTTATTTCCGACCCTGGTGACAACAATGCCCTGCAGTATGACATGCTATATTTGCTCTAAAACAACTTTAAACAAGCTCCTACCCATGACATGTACAGTGATTATATTTCTCTGGGAATGAAGAAACCGCTCATCACATTTGTAATACGTCTATGGAGTTATGACAACTGGTTGGGCTGGTTTTACACCAGTGGGGCCTAATTTCATGATTTATAAACTCATGAATTGGCCCCACTAAACAAAACTACGACAAACAAAGTAAATGTTTTAGAAATCATTCTACTGATGATGTAGCTTGTCCTTTTAACTATTAACAGAAAATCCATTCAAAACATGCGTTTGGCCATTCCCTGAAAAACAACAAAACACCTATGATGTTAGTGTCACTCTGTGATTACTTTGCCTGTAATTACTTGCCATCTAGCAGACACTTTTCATCGTGGGTAGGTGTCTTACAGTACACTAATTACAGACACAGCCCCTAAAGCAACCTGCAACATGGCCGCTGTGAAAATTCAAGAGGCCCGGAAAAACATTTACATGGGTGGGCCCCGGGGCCCCTATGGGCCTCCCTCATCACAGAGCCCGAGACAGATTATCCCTCCTGGGATGGTTCAGCTTGATTGAGTTCTATGTTCATGCACACAATGATGATGGAAGTTTTAGATATCAGTTTCTCTATATTTGTAGTGCTATTTGAGCATTGCAACCTGTTTAGTACGATGAGAACTGTAGAAATAGCTTTCAGATGCCACTAAATCAAAGTAAAAAAAAAAATAAAATAATAATAATAATAATAATAATAATAATAATTCACATAATGGGATACCTTAAAGTAAAAAGGGAGAAAAACACTACAAGAATTGAGTAAAGCTGAAATATGATTGTTGTTACCCAGCTCGCTGAGTTTGTCATGTTGGTGAGATATTTCACAGAGATGTGCTAGGCTTCCGTCAGGAAGAAAATGATGAACTCTCTTTCCCAGTTAAATTTTACTGAATGAGTGACAAACATGCTGGCTGGAACCATTTGCCCTGGTAGTTTGTGTCGCTCATTGATGACGCTTGGGAAGAAGGATGGATTTAGAGATTATTACATTTACAAACATAAAACATAAAAAAAAATAATAATAACTAAATAAATAAATAATTTACACTGCCGTTCAAAAGTTTGAGATTTGTAAGATTTTTTATGTTGTTTTTAAGAAGTCTCTTATGCTCAAAAGTTCCATTTATTTGAACAAAAATACAGAAAAAAGTAATATTATGAATTATTCTTACAGTTTCAAACAATTACAATTTATTAAAATTTTCTATTTTATTATACTTTAAAACTATTTATTTCTGTGATGCAAATTTTCATCATCTTTATTAATCAGTGTCATACAAGCCTTCAGAAATCATTCTAATATGCTAATTTATTATCAATGTTGAAAACATTTGTGCTTGCGTAATATTTTTTTGGAACCTGTGATATTTTTCCATGATTTCTTGATGGATAAAAAGTTAAAAAGAGCAACATTTACTTAAAATATAAATCTTTTCTAACAATATAAGTCTTTATCACTTTTTATTAATTTAACACATGCTTGCTTAATTAATTTTTATTCATTCTTTCAAAGTAAAACCATTTAAAACTTTGAATGGTAGTTTATATTGTTACAAAAGAATGCAGTTCTTTTAAGATTTTATTTATCACAGAATCCTAAAAAAATTAGTATTACGGGTTTCAAAAAAATATTAAGCAGCAGCTGTTTTTAACATTGATAATAAATCAGCACATTAGAATGATTTCTGAAGGATCGTGTGACACTGAAGACTGGAGTAATGATGCGGAAAATTCAGCTTTGATCACAGGAATAAATTCTATTTTCACAATATTAGTTTTTCTGTATTTTTGCAGCTGAGCAGGAAAGACTTTTTTTTAAAAATGCATTACAAATATTACAGATTCAAAAGTTTGAATGGCAGTGTATATTACAGGACTTTTCCTCTCTTATTTGATGTCTTCATTTTAACTACATTAATTTCTCTCCCAGTAAAACTGTACACATTATGTAAAAAAAGATGACATTTTGAGAGGGTTTTTTTGTTCCATACAGGGAAAGTCAATGGTAACCAACACTGTTTGGTAACAAACACTCTTTAAATGTATTCTTTTGCGCTCCTCAGATGAAAAAAAAAAAAAAAAAGTGGAACAACATGCGGGTGAGTAAATGATGACAGAAAAATAACTCACACTATGCTTTAAGCAAAAAAAAAAAAGTGACAAGTTAATTAAACAGTCACTGGGAGCCAGTTGATGGATCAAAGACAGAAGGTACTTTGAGAATTTGGGTCACAGTCAGCCTTTAACTAATAAAATAAATAAATAAATAAATAAATAAATAATTTTTTGCTGCCACGAAACAGAACCTATAAACAAAAGACAATACTGTAGTAGAACAAAATACATTTTAACAAAATATTAGAGAGAATTCAGTGCCTAGAAAACCATTCTTAAAATTGTCTCAATATCAATAATTGATTAAAACATTCTTTCCTTTAAATTCTTTACCAGTTCATTATATGTAGCAACTAAACACTGTGAATACAAACTAGCATCTTGCTAGTTTGGCTATGTAACTGGTTGTCCACGACAAATGAAACTCCTTGAAATCATTGAAATGTCGCCATCTACTGGACATTCTCTAAATGAACACAGTACCAAATGTGTTTCAAAATGCTTCACGTTCAGTATAACTGGTCTCCTTTCAGAAAAACAACTTTAGTAATTCTATTCAGTAGTTCAGTGTCTGATTGTTGGGATCATTTTAATACATTTAAAGAAATCAATACTGAAATAACATCAACATTATCATCAAATAATGATGACATGCTTCCTTATATGAGTCACAGACTGTTTAGTGATTTGAGTGGTTACATGAAACCAGACCATTATTACAATGTAATATAATTATCTTCCCAGTACATTGGTAATTTTGAGGTACCTAAAATATACAATAATGAATACAAATCACAGAATTCACACTAAAAAAAATTACTCACCCTTGTGATGTTGTTTTGAGGAACACAAAAAAAAATTCATAAAGAATTAAATTATTTTGTATTCCACAAAATAATGAGTAAATAATAACAATTTCATTTTTAGGTAAACTATCCATTTAAATTTGCAGAAAAACCTAATGGTTTTGGAATCTCCAAGACATTTGATCTATTCCACCCATAATTCTACAGCTAAAATATTGAACATTTCACAAAACAATGTATATATATATTATTTTATTTTTCTTATTCAATGAAAATGTATATAAGAATATTAATTCAAATCTAACGTTAGAAACAATGTATTTAAGCAATGGCATGTCTGCTTGCAAATTAGTCACTAGATTTTAATAAGGCTCTCCATTCCTTCTTATCTGGGCATTTCAATAGGTGACCTTATAAAGAATTTCACCCACATGCAGGATACCAGTTTTCTTGACAGTGTAGTACTGTCCCAATATAGGCGCGGTTTTCTGCTTAGGGTCAGTCAGTCGATAGCTATGAAGTAAAAAATACAAAACAAAACAAAACAAAAACGTAAGTGATAAAAACTGTGGATGTATTAAAAGATGATAACATTATTAAGTTGTTATATGCATCTTGCACAGGATCATATTTCTTGCTCAACTATAAGTAATACTATGTTTTACTCTGTCTTTGTTTTAGAAATAAAATACTATATTACAAAAAACTCTGAAACACTTGCGTCTTTAACTTAATTGCATGTGACTGTTCGAGTCATGCACACACTACTACATATTTCAAAAGTTATGGTTTTCCATTTGAAATTCGGCAGTCACTGTGCGTTTGTGAAAGCGAAAACGGAAACGATAATGCAATACTTGCAATTGCTTTTGGATTATGGCATAATTTATGCATCCACATATGGAAAAAGCAATTGCAAATACAATTTGCAATTTCTTTTGAAAATAGTCTGGAAAATCCTTCCATACATATACACACACAAACATAACCAGTCAAAAGTTTTGAACAGTAAGGTTTTTAAAATATGCCTCTTCTGCTCAACAAGTCTGCATTTATTTAATCCAAGTTACAGCAAAAGCAGTACAATTTTGAAATATTTTTACCATTTAAAATAACGGTTTTGTATTGTAGTATATTTCAAAATGTAATTTATTCCTGTAATTTCAAAGCTGAATTTTTAGCATAATTACTCCAGTCACATGATCCTTCAGAAATCACTCTAATATTCTGATTTGCTGCTCAAAAAACATTTATTATTTTTATGCTGAAAACATGAAAACAGCTTCAGGTTTCTTTGATGAATAGAAAGTTCAGAACAGCAGCATTTATCTAAAACAGAAATCTTTTGTAACATTATAAATGTTTTTTTCATCACTTCTGATCAATTGAAAGCATCCTTGCTAAATAAAAGTAATAACTCCCCCCCCCCCCCCCCCCCCCACCCCACCAAAACAGTACAGACTCCAAACTTTTGAATTGTATAGTGTAGAAGCTTTTTATTTTTTATTTCTTTGGATCTTTCTATTCATCAAAGACCAACAACTCAACCATTTAAATATTGCTAATAAATACTTATAATAATAAATTATTATATTTCAATTAATATGCATTTACAATATATTTAGTACACCTACTGTTAATATTAAATTATGAAAAGTGGTTTGAATGAATGATTTAATGCCTCACTCATGAATACTTCACTTTTCATTACTGGGTGAATCTATTTTTTCAACCACAAATAAATTTTTTAACAGAATCTTTTCGCCATCTAGTGGCGAAACAATGCAACCGACAAGCATTATTTAAGTGTCGGTAAACATTCAAAATATGTATTTTGATCGCTACCATAGACATCGGCGTTTATATCTTAACTATAAACTTTGATACCAGTATTTCTGTGATAATATGAACGAATACATAGACAATAATGTGTATCTTAGTTAAAAAGACTGTTGTACGTTACATGTAGACCTAACATTACTGTTTGCTCTGTGTGTGCAGCAGCGCGAATGCAGATCCGGTAAGACTTTTTCAAAGGTTTATTAGATCGTTGTCATTTAAAATGATCTAAACGTCCAGCAGTGTCCAAGTACGCGAAACATTTGGACTAAAGCCCTAATATTAGGACGCTGTTCAGTGCAGCTATATGAACACAAATTTTATATAATAATACAAAGTTTACCTTGAGAAGATAGAAGTCTTCTTTTTTAAAAATCGTACAGTGGGTGTAAACCGTTACGGGACAGAGGCGGGCGGGACTGACGCATTTGTCAATCATCCCGCTCGCTACAGTAGATGGGGAATGAACCCAGCGTTCTGATTGGGCGAACTCCTCTTTCATTGCTGTTGCTTGATTTAAATCCTGTGCATTCACAAAGACGTCACCAAGTTTTTGCGTAGTTTAGAGTGACAAATCGTAGCAGCGTATTTTGAAGTCAAAATGCGTACCCGCTACGCAAAATGCGTATAGGTTGGCAGGTCTGTTATTATTGTTTCTTGAAAAGCATATTAGCATATTATATTATAATGATTTCTGAAGGATCATGTGACACTGAAGACTGGAGTTATGAATGTTGAAAATTTAGCTCTGGTCACAGGAATAAATTACATTAAAAAAATGTTTTAAATAGTAAAATATTCACAATATCACTGCTATTGCTGTATTTTGGATCAAATAAAGCAGGCTCAGTGAGCAGAAGAAACATCTTTAAAAAAAAAAAAAAACATTAAAAATCTTACTGTTCACTTTTGACTGGTAGTGTGTGTGCATATGTGATTATTTGTTTGTTTGTATTTTCATAGAATATTATGACCAGATTTTTTGATAATATTTTTAATTTCGCTGAAAATTATATTTTCATCATTCGTTTAACAAGATAAGCGTATAAACAAGTAAGTGCTCTACAAACTGAATTCTACTGCTGTGTAATGTGACTCTATTCCAGATTCTGTAACACGGAACGGCTTTAAGTCTGATAACATGTAACTGATTAACAAAAGAAAAACAAGCCAAGTTCTTTGGCCGGCAGCACAATAAGGAAATGTTTGACTGAAAAGCAAAGAAGCTGTGTGCATATGGTCTAGGTAAATCTTAATTTAATTAGTGTTATAAAATGCAGTGTTTCTGTCTGTATGCACTTACGTTTTGAGAGTGTCTAGCGGTTCTTTCCTGGTGATGATTCCAGTCTCAGGGTCAACAGTGGTAAGAACGCATCTGAATATTAATGCATGGAATTAATTAGTTTACATGAATAAGTAATGTATTAGAGTACAGTGTGTATTCTATGTTACCTTCCACAGCCAACAACTCTCTTCAACTCCACTTGGCCAATCTGAATATGATCCCATGTGTCCTAGTTAAGGAATAACAGAGAGTTTTATATTACACCATAACTCACCTTACACTGCATAATACTGCATTATATTTCGTTGTACCTCTGTGAAGGCCTCACAGTCACTGACAACAATACTAGGACGAAATTGATAGACAGTAACATCCTTATCTAATCGGGTGTTCAGGTCCCTAACAGAGGCTTCTGACATTAGCATGATAGGAGCGGCATCAGGATAGGCCACCTGAAAAAAAAAAGTGAAATATAAGATTAGATAAATGGCAGTGACAGATAAGAAATAACACAAAGAAAATCACAGAAGATATCTCTTCTTTAAAGTCATTTAAAGTATTTAGTACAAGTGTGATTTCACAAAATTGGGTCATTATTGGGTCACTGATTGAGAGACATTGGACAAAGCTTAAAAAAAGCTAAAGGAATTAAAAAAAAATATATTGCAAGAAATTGTACTGGATTTTCATATTTGTTGAAAGGAGGTAGAAACACAGATGTGAAAACACAAAAACTATATTTTAATAATAAATTATTATTATTAAATTACTGAATTCAAACTAATCTAATTGCGGGTGAAATTTTGAGACTGTATTGTCCCAGAAGAGTCAGCATTACAATATAAGCAATCATAATTTTATGGCTGAAGGTCTTCACTTTTAAAATGTTTTTTTTTTTTTTTTTTTTTTTTTTGCAGAATGAGACATGGGTAGAGAGGGCTCTCCATCAAACCTTTTCATCCTTAGGAAAGAGGGGATCTTTCTCAGAAGGCCTTTGGGCTTTCAGATGGGGTTCAAAATGCACCAGGCGAACAGTCTTGTCAGATTCCAGGAATCGAGTAAGCCAGTTAGACACATCGTCCCCACAGTCCCTGCCCTGAACATCTCTAGTGAAGACTCTAGACACACAACATGCCACTTTAATTCCAATCAAAAACAGAAACTATGATCATACTTCAAACGTATAAATGACATCATATTACACCACAATACCATGCCAAGTGGAATGTATTATAAAAGTATTCTAAAATATTAAATAGTTTTATAAAAGGAGGTTTCATACCTACATTTCATTCATTTTTCAGAAGTTTTTAGGTACAGATATCTTTTGTGGGCAATCTTGGCAGTTTTTATGAGGCTTTTTAACATATTGATCATATTGATATTGGAATTATATTGTGCTGACCAAAATTAAGAAATATATCGTGATATAAATTTTGGCCATACTGTCCAGCCCTAGTGTGTTATTAAATTACTATATTTTTGGAGCCTGTGTTTGAAGACTTTTTATGTTTTAATTATCAATATTTTTTGTTGAGCACCCTGTTTGAACGTTTTTCCAGTGATGTGCATGCTTTTGTTTTGTTTTTGCTGAAATAATTAACTGAAATTAAATAAGTACAATAAATATACAAAAAAAAAACATGAGAAAAGCACATAAAAAATAAATATTAAAAGCTAACTGAAAATAGTAATGAAATACTACTACTACTACTAATAATAATAATAATATATCAATAATTTACTATAAATAATAATACTAAAATAAGACTGCTTATACATCCACTATAATCACACTGAAGCCAGTTGCACAATGCTTGACAGAAGCACATAAAATATAAATTAAAACCTAATTTAAAACATAAATGTTATAATAATACATAAATAATTCATACATTTTAATGTAATTATAACTACTTACAAGGCCACTTTATGTAAAACTTAAGTACCTGCAGTCCACAACTGCATTATTGGGCTGGTGAAGAGGAACCCTCAACTCCTCCATTTGGGGTCCATTGAGGCACACCTGTCCACCTTCACAGCTCAAAGACACTAACACCAGACGAGGCTGCTGTCTGGCTGTCACCATGTGTCCATCCTCTGTGATGACCAGCCAGTGCCTGCAACAAACACACTCTCTCTGTAGAATCAACACTGCAGCTAACAAGAACGGTCCATGTTATGTAAGTACATACTACGGCGTCAAGGCGAGGTAAATAAGGCTGGAGCTTTTACAAAGAATGTCAGAACTAGCCTACGCTGGTTTTAGCTGGGGGGGTTCAGGAGGGAAACGTTATTATATTATGATATACGATATAACAAAAATATGAGTGAAACATTTAAGACCGATGGCTACCTGCGCTAGAGGCTCTAAAAGACAATTCGTTTGCATGAGACGGAATTTACAAATTACGGTGCGCCATGTAATTGCGGGCAAATATTCCTTGTTTAATTTTAATGGTGTATATTGAAATGGATTTGCAGTCAAAGAAACTGCATGACTGAAAAGCAAAGATCCACAACTACTTTCATCAAAAAAAAAAAAAAACACTCACCGATCCCGCAGTTCGCCATATTTCAGCCCCATTCGCAGACATTCTGCTGTTTCTATCGACACTGCTTTCCCGGACTTCATAGGATGAACCAGCAGCTGGGTAACAACTCCCACTCGAGTTAACTTTTTCTCTGGACGCGTATATTTATATACAAGACCGAGTCCAAGAACTGCAACAGCTGTGCCTGCAGCGCATAATACTATTTTCCGATTTTGGTCGAAGATTTTTATAAACATCCCTTTGAGATCCATACTTAATTTTCCGCAATATCAGCCCTTTGAAGTCTAAAACGGTTTACTGCACACAGGCTATCTGATGGAGTGTTTTTATTGCAGCCAATGAAAAGGCCCGTTGCTACCAGGTACTTTTAAAGGAACCGTCCTTGCTTTTTAAAGTAAACATGTGATCAGAAAATGATCTTTTACACGTTGTTATTCACCAGAAAGTTATTCCAAAGCAAATGTTTGTCTTCATCAAAATATAATAACTTGATTACCCTCTGAAACAACTTTTCTTGGCACATCGGACATTTATCAACCCTCTCCTCTTTTTTTAATACTCTGAAGGTCAATGGGGCAATAGCAACTGTTTGGTTACTACATTCTTCAAAATATCTTTTGTGTTCAGCATGAAAAAACAACTCTTATTAAGGTTCAGAAGAACTAAAGGGAACCCCGGGTATTAAGACTTGTATGGCTTAATATAAAGTAAATGATGTGTCCTACTTATATGTAGTAGAAAACCTATGAAAGATTTACGTTATTTAATTAAATTCACAAGAGGAGTGACAAGAAACACTAGATGCCATCCTGGCAGGATGTAAACATGTCAACGCTTGTCATGATGTCGCATCCACTGAAAAAGTATCACTCAACATGAATTTCACTCAATATCCAGGGCATTTAGACTCCTTGTGCATTTATCTTTTCAGACTTTTACCTTCTGGAAGGCGTTATAGTCTGCTTAAAACAAGAACTATCAGATTTCAGAGTAGCTTTTTCCCAGTAGCTACAAAGATTCTATGTACATATATACAAGTAAGATTTGATTGTAACAGTTTTTTGAGGTTCAAGTGTTTTTGAAAGGGTAAAAAGAATAAAATAATTCCCTCTGGTAATTGACAGAATGTTACTGATTCCACAAAAATGATTAAAAGTTGAACTTGAAACATATCATTTACAGTACAAACTAGGGCTGTGCGATATTGCAGAAAAATGTGATATGCGATAACTCATTAAATAATGCAATATTCCATATGCATAAACATGAAAATACATCCCTTTCCTTAGTTTCACTGCGACTGGACATGATTGTATTAATTTCAACTTTACAAAAAAAAGGAAAAAAAGAAATAGTATTTTTTTCTATTCTTTTTATTATTATTCTAATCAGCCAAGAATTATTTTTGCCCTGTTTCCTGTTGTAAGGACAAAAATAGAAATATAAATGTACATTCTGTCCTGCCCCCACTGACCTGCTGGTCAAAGATATTTTTTACCTTTCACATGGATGTAGATGCCAAAACGAAAAAAATCTAGAAGGAAAAGCAACAGATGCCGCCACCATGGGGGGGCAATACAGGCATTTGTTGTAATGGCGTTCCTTCTGTCACTGTGTCGTGCAGGTTTAATAGCTGAAGGCAAAGTCTTGGGCACAAAGCACTTTCTCCTTGGCAGGATGTGAAGATGGCACACACTCCTGTGTGGGCCAAACATAGCCTGAGCAGCAAGGCCTCTCTGAATCATGGGGGATACACAGGACACGATGTCCAGATCAGTGCTGAGAGCGCTTGGAGAGTCCGTATGCGATAACTGCTGTTTTTCCTAGAGCTCTAGTTCAGACCAAGGTCATATTTATACTTTATCTTTAAAGAAATTGTATGTGCTAAACATCAAGAGTAATTAAATACCTCAGGTTCAAGAGTCTAATAAACTTTCCGCACCGAGATGTTGACTCTGATAGCACTGTTATATTAACAACTCCATCCTAGTTTTGAAAAACAAAGTCATCACTCCACGTGACCTCCATTAGGTTAATATACTTCAGGAGCTTTTAAAAGGTCAGATTATTCCTTTAACACACTGTACAGAGCTGGGCAGAAAGCAGGAGTCATGTCGGTATGCCATCTGGTTCAACAAATACCTGATAGGTGTTTCATTTTGCTGGTTACACTGAAGTCTAGCACAGCGTATTATAGGGGACTCATTAAAGTAATGGATTGACAGTCTGGCAATAATATCACATCATAGCATACTTAATAAAGAGTGTCAGATGTAGCTTTCTCAACATTGCAAAAACTGTCAATAAAACAGGGTTGTGCAAATTGCAGAATTGAAGAATTGTCTCTTTTTTAGGGAAATGAAGGTTGAATTTGAGTTGAATTGGCCACACCCCACAGGAAGTTTAATTGACCCTTCGCAAAGACCCACCCCCTTTTGTTACCATTGCTATGTCTGACAAACTATGCCACTGTCATGCCACACATCATGTTTTCACGAAGTAAAAAAAAAAATACTTTGCAGAGCAAAGAGGAAACTTACAACATGCCAACACATCTCTCTTTACTACTAGTCATAGCACAAAATAACCATGAATGAACATCAGAAGGTATCTTTTTTCATCACCATGTCTGTTTAGGCTCTGTCTGTTTAAGTTTTGAAAATTATAAACTGAATAAAAATTATATCAAACATATTTGGTATTTTCATATCACTGTCTATTTATCCATCTGTTTGAATATCTGGGTCTATTTCTTTGTTAAAAATTGAAGTAAATTTCTTTGAATTTTCATTCAAATTCGAATTCTGTTTGTTATATCAACTCAAATTCAAGAATTTAATTGGAATTTAAAAAGTGTGCAGTCCAATTCTGAATAGCACAAAACCCTGTAACGCAACACACAAAAAAAGACTAAAATGAATGAAAAAGAAAAAAAATCACAGCTCTAATACCATTAGCTTCTCATCTGAACAAGATAAAATAAGATCATAACTTTTTTGGTCAAACTATATTTTTAATAAATAGCAGTTACCGTCTATTGCACCATATCAGGGTGTAAATGAGCTATTTGAAGTAGAAGACCAGCTGAATTCTTGTAAAAGTCATCAAAGTGTATAGAGTATATAGTCATCAATGTGTATAGAGTATAGAGATGTGTTTGTGTAAAAAGACTCCGAGCGGAGCTCTTCTAGGTGGTCCATTCAAGCATCTTTATGTGAACGCTATGAAAATAATTAATGTGACTCATTAAAGATCTACAGTGACTGTATAAGAAAGTGAGGTGATTCAAACAGAGCTGCGTCTCTTGGAGAAGAGCCTGAAGGGTGAGATGTTTCTCAGGTCAGCAGACACAGTGCTAATGGCTGAGCAGCGTTGAGGGTTACACACGCAGCCTGTGGGGCCAGGCTCAAAGAAATGGTGGGGCGATATGTCTCCTTGCTCCATTAGCGCGTCGGTGAAGGACATATCCTGCGGGAGGATCACCATTTTCTCTCTGCTTTTGTACCACAGGCAGGAGCACACCGTCTGGAAGTGGAGCACCTCCGCGTAGACGCTCTTCAGCCCTCGCCTTTTATCTCGCCCGATGGCGGCTGGGCTCGGAGGGTCCGGGCGCCGCAAAACCGGACCTTTCTGTTTATCTTTGGAGAGCAGCGCCCTCTGCTCTGCGTCTCTTCTCTCGTCCTCGGTGTTCATCGTCATGAACCGTAGCACCACTAGATTGAGGAAAGCACCAATTACCGTGAGGCCCATCAGGATATAGACAAAACTAAAGGCCACGTAATGAGGGTCGTTCTGGAGAGCGTTGTCCTTCTGCAGGGCTACGTAGTCCCCGAAACCAATGGTTGTGAGGGTGATGAAACAGTAGTAGAAGGCATGGAAAAAGGTCCAACCTTCGTATTGAGAGAAGGCAGCTGCTCCTATGCACAAGGTGCTGACGCAGGAAAAGAAGCCGATGATCACCATGTTGGCCATGGAGACTTCCGGCCGCCGCAGGCCCATGCATTTCTTGGCTTTGTGCAACAGGAAGCGGACAAAGGTGTTGATACGTTCGCCAAGGCTCTGGAACATCACCAGGGTGAGGGGGATGCCCAGAAGCGCATACCCCATACAGAATGCCTTCCCAGCATCCGTACTAGGGGCGGCATGGCCATAACCTTGGGAAGAAGAGCAGGACAAGATAAGTGGTTCAAAGAACTAATGTTTTCATGGATGACTTGATGTTTGTAAACCTTAACCCCTTAAGACCCTGCATCTATTGGAATGGTTTAAACCAAGAGTGCCCAGTCTTGTTCCTGGAGATTTTCCTTCTTTCGAAGGACCCTAATTAAACACACCTGAACCAGCTAAATACATACATGGAAACTAGTCACTTTTCTGCAAAATTCGCTGTTTAGAATTAAAATATGTCATTTATGTGAAGTGTATTTATCCGAAGAGGTTTTTTGGGAGGGGGAGGGGTGTAGAGAGAGAGAGAGAGATTGCAAGCTCATAGACTGGAGTGATACCGGTGTTTTTGACTTGAAGCTGTGCTGACCAATCGTTGTATGACATAAAAGCACCTTGAAAGTTACAGAGAGCAGAAGGCTCTGCATGCTTTCGAATCGCTCTCACGGTACTTGATGTCATACGCGGATTGCTCTGCACAGTGCTGCTTCAAGTCGAACATTTTTTCAGCATGATCGGCCCTGGCTCCGTTTTGATGTCACACTTACACTCACATCCGCATGTAAACATGTCTTTGGTGTGGAAGTTCTTCAATGTGAGTGAAACAGACACAGTTTCGCAATTTGTATTACAATATTGACTGTTTTTGCTCAAGTTTGCTGATGAAAATAGTTTCAATCAGTCACAGCAGAACTGTTGTCTCCCAGCAACACACAGTAGTGTTTTGTTACTAAATGAATCCACATTTTTTAAACAAATCGAGCGAGTCAATGATTCAGTAACCTAGAAAGACCCATTCACAGACATCCCATAAACAAACTCGCACATCTGCTCCATTCACAAAAACAGAAACAAGCGGAATATCCAGGATTCATGTGTAAATAGTATTTTTGCGGCTTAATATTTACACATGCTAGTTCAAAACGCAATTTGATTTAACTTGATGACGTACTTTTGATTAGTTCTTCCAAACTTTGACAAATTCTGTGAATGGATTCGCGATTGCGTCCGCGTTTTCCGCATCGTGGAAATCATAGGGCCCTACCAATCAGGATGCCCTGTCTAGCGCGTGCCAGATCAGCACACACACAGTTCCACAAGCAGCACGGTCTCTCTCACTCCCTCTCGTTCTCTCTCGTTCACTCCGTCATTCTAAGATGCGCATTATAAGATTCACGATGCAGACATTAATGTATCGGGTGCACGCCCTTGCCCGCTTGATCTAGATTCCGGGATATTTTATTCAATTCGCGGGCATCAGGGAGCCACTATCAATATACGGGAGACTCCCGGAACTTCCGGGAGACTTGGGATGTCTGCATTCACTTGCCTCGATTCTGAATTAAGTAGTCATTTGAACGAATCAGTTGAATGAATGACTAAATGAATCGCTCATTAAAACAGTCATTTGACATCTTCTACTGGTGGTTTGGTTTCATATTTAAAAGTATCACATTTTTTCTAACATTTTTAACTTGTATGTTCCAAAATATTTAAAGCATCAATCTTGTAAAATTATGTATGCATTTGAAATTTTGTGGTGTGAATGCATTCGCCTCAGCTTCATCAAACAGTCTGTGTAAATAAATAACTCTAATGCCACTTCAGAACAGCAGCTGCTGTTTCCTCGCAGTGGAAAGATGGAGTTTGTTGATAGTATGTGCATGCTAATGTGAACGTTAAAATTAGCACAAAAAAAAATGACTCCACTGCTCACATGAACAAATGATGAGTTGTACTGTCCAAAAAGGATGTGGTATGAATGTGCTTTTTTTTTTTTTTTTTTTTTACTTGTTACTAAATGTCTAAATGTTAAATGTTGTCTTTTCCCTTTATTTTGTTGTCAGTGTGTACCAGAATGCTTGATTTGCGTGTTAAATTCTCAGAGTTTGCCCCCAGACCCCACCTACAAGGTTTATATTCCGAACCATGTCACCTTTTTGACCTTTTGTAAGTTTGCAGGTATGTAAATAAGCTCTTCAGGAACACTTGGGCTGCATCTGAAAGCCTAAAGGGATAGTTCTATTTCTTTAAGCAGATGATTTGTTGCCTCGCTGCCCTATCTTGTGCATGAAGGTACCTCCCGAAACTGATTTCAGATGGGCTTCTGAGGCAGTATAATAGTTCAATGATCTACAACAAGACAGAGAGAGCTTTGGTGATAAGTAAATATTTAATCACTAAATACTAATTTCATGGCATCAAAAATGGAAAAAAATAAAATAAAATAGATTGCCAAATGCAACTTTTAGACGCTGTCTTTTTTCTTTTAGCTCAGCTGTCATGAAATGTTACGCACAGGAATTGTGAACATCCCTGATTTAAACCAATACAAATGTATGTTTTATAGTATGAGTAATGCTTGGTCACAATCATAATGAAGACATGATTAATCTGGGCTTCAGGCTTAATTAGAGCATGAGTCAGTAGGTGTTTGGTTCCACTGAGATTTACTTTACTGTAATTCAGCTGTCCATAGAATAACATTTGTGCTCTTTGGGGGTGTATGTCAGTTAAACAACCTCTTAATAATTATAAATAAATTTAATAAGGTAAACAAGCTTTTCAATAACTTCACAGTTTGTTATAGGCCAGACTCATCAAACTGTTCATCAGATACACACCTCCCACACTTATTTGTACTAGACGTTCTTTAAAATCCTGTAAATATTATTGCAGACGTTCATTACACTTAGCCGTCCCAATTTTGTTATGATGATGCTGTAAACTCCCCAATGAGGGCAGACTAATATGGCATTAGCCTGGAGATTTGTTGAAGCTAGGCGCATAGCTCTCAGTATTGGGATACTAAATAGACTCACATATCTAATTTTTAACAAGCAAGGTTTAAATTATTTAAGAAAAAATTGTTTTATAGCTATAACATTACAGAATCTCTGTTCTTGCTTGTATCTGGCAGAAGGCAATTCTAATTCTCAACCAGTAAAATATTCTGTTGCGAGTGACTATACTTTTTGAAGTACATGAACAACTGATAATTAGCTTTAATTCCATCTAAAAATGATAACACCTGAACAAACTTTAATTTAAATATATTATTTAATTCAAATACATTTTTCTTTCAGGATGTTTGACTCTCAGATAAAAACCTGTAGCTGTGGCAGGATTCTTTCAAAACGTACACCTTTGTAACTTATTTATTCCTTAAGAGTGAATAATAAATTATGCATATTAGTACTACCTTTTAAAAGGGTACCGACACAGCTTTTGTACCTTTTTCTGCGAGTGTATCAAATTACGTTGTGTTACACCACTTCCTTACATCACAAGTTTTATCAATCTAAAAAAAAAAATAGTGTTTTTGAGTTATTAAAAGCTTTTCGTGATCGTTCAAGAAGAACATAGTTTTAACTGTGGTTCGAACATACAATGCAATATTATTGTCTCCGGCTCGTGAAAACAGAGTGGAAACATAGACATTAGCATTTTATAGGGTGCTCTTCTAAAAATAACCCATGCATGACCATTTTTGAATTAATCCACCGGAAGCAGCAACCGAAATCACCATGAACAGTAACACAGGATTAAGCACTTAGGTGATGACACAGAGCGTTCTTCATATTTCTCATTCATCATTCGCATCCTACGATCGCATTCTAAGATTTCACAATCTTAGTTAACCAAGTTAACCATATTTTACCAAGACTGAATTCGAATTTAAGTTATTTTTATTTTATTAAAGCGCACAGTAAAATGTTAATTCTATGTTGAAAAAAACGTTCTGTTGTTGCCAGATCTGCATAGCATATAGGGTACTTTAGGGTTCCTATTAAAATTAATATACTAACCTATTTGACCTGTTGGTTTTCTGTGTTGATAACACAGGTGGTGCGATGGAAAACCAAATGATGACTTAATCGAAATTGTCCTCTCGCAAATAATAACAGTGGGCAATGTCACCCACCCGAACACAAAACAGCATCAGTAAAACACATATGACACTAAAATGATGCTCTAATCAAATAAATGTGATTGTTTGGGCGGGAAATTGCCCCTTTTCACATAAAGGCGACTCACAGATAAAACTTACCACATTTTTACCATAAAAGTAGCCTATGTTTTCTCTTATTCACGCCGTGAGATACTGTGAAGCTAAAATAAACAGAATTTAATAAAACAAAAAGTTTTTCTAAAGTAAAACTGTATTAATTTACAGGCAGAACTTGCTATGAGACTACAAAACATCATTAGACTAGAATGACCGTCTTCACAAATTAAGTTCATCAGTTAGAATGTAAAATAATTACCTATGGTTGTTATCACAGTGATGGCGAAATAAAAAGACCCGGCGAACTTCCACTGGACTCCGGCTTTGTGAGGCTTCAGAAGCAACACGACCCTTTCAATCTGATCAAAGTCAAGCCTGGTGAGATTATATTTATGCATAAGCAGAAATTTTCGATAGTCGAGTTTGCTCTTCTGGCTTTTCTCCTGCTTTGACTCGAGAGCGTCGAAGACTCCCGCTCCAATGAGTAAATAGGACAAAGTGCAGATAATTAAGGCGAGTGTCCGCACGTTTTGTCTCTTCATCTTCTCATAGTCGCCTCAAAACATCCCTCAGTTTTCAAAGCTCCGGTCCGGCATGGGAACTTTCCTGATTCATGGCTTGTCATAGCTCCCTTGCACCCTTTGACAGCAAGAATCCAGCTGAGGGTCTCCTGAAAATCTGCCACAAGGGACCGCTATTAAAATAAGTCGTGTTTAGTGGAGCTGTTCTTTCAGCACCACCCCCAGAGACTGATACACACGCTCCTTATATGGGCATTTCCTTCCAGTTAGCTTGAATTCACTGGTGAACTGGGAGTGCAAAGAAAGGTTTATACTGTCACTAATTGTGTGTCATTTTTAGGAGCTGTTTAAATACGTTGGGGATTTTCACAGCGATTAAACATTTTGGGTTCCCCCAACAACCTTTCTGTGAACAGTTTTTCTGAAACATTTTTCTTCGTCTACATTAATCCGGATACATTTAAAAGTTTTCGTTTTTAAACGCTCTCCGTCCACACTAGCGTTTTCAAGCGTTTTCCGAAAGTGTCTCATCCACACTGAAACGTAGGAAAACTCGCCTTACAGCGCATGCGTAGAGCCTCTGTAACTGTAACATGAAGAGTGTACAAGGTAAATCTCTTAACATGCACAATTACCAGCATAAACATGGATATCTATTGGTACATGCATCACATGATTGAATATGCGTCATCGTTTTCAAAAGTTTCGATGTCCACACCAATACGCTTTCGTTTAAAAACGCATATTTTTTCTCCGTTTTGGCCTTCCGTCCACACGACGGCGTTTTTTTTCAAGGAAAACGAAGCTTTTTGAAAACGCTCTCCAAAGTGGATAAATTTGAAACCGACGTTTTCGCGTTGTAGCGTGGACTGTGAAAACGGAGGCTTTTGAAAAAGGTGAAGCATATTTAGTCATGTGACACATATTGTAATTGTACCAATATCCATGTTTATCTCAGTGAGTTTTTGGAGGCTTTATGCATGCGCAGTAAGGCGAATTTAACGTTTTCCTACGTTTCAGTGTGGATGAGAAACTTTTGGAAAATGCTTGAAAACACTAGTGTGAACGGAGAGCGTTTAAAAACGAAAACTCCGTTTTCAAATGTACCCGGATTAATGTAGACAGGACAGAACCTTGCTGCCTATAAAATATCGCTTGTGCATTGAAAAGGTTCCATGGATGTTAAAGGAACCATTGATGTCACAAATAACCTTTATTTCGCTGTAAGAGTGGGTGTGGCCATTTGTAAGTTTTATGGGTCTGGTTTCCGGTCTCATTCGCATTCAGCTATTTTTAGCTGTACAAACAGCTGGTTTTGTTGCTTGACATTGGAAATTAGTGTGTCTTGTCATATTATTTTAATGTATCATCTTAATTATGAGCACACTGGTTTGTAGTGCCAACAGTTTTACCGTTTACTACATAGCCAATGAACCGAAAGTCTCGCCCCATAGGCTGACTTTCACATTGAAGAATAAGGTGGTTTTTTTAAATTAGCTTTAACCCTCACATTGTGTTCCAGTCATTTTGACTAGATTTTCTTTTTTTCCAAAAATGGACTAAAACTTTCTGACTTTCTCATAACAACTTAATTCAGGTAAGGAGTTTTAATTCCGTAGGGGGCGTTGTTGGCCTACGTATAATAAAATTGTAGTAAAATACACAAACAACATTTAGACTGTGTTTCTGATGAAATAAAGCAGTAATTGATGTCGAATCGAATGCTTTGAATAAAAGCTCTGAAGCTATATGTTACATGAATTAAAAAAATCACAAACATGACACTTGTAAATTAAATAATTGTATATATACTGATTTATTCATTATGGTGTAATATGTACATTTTTTGAAACAAATTATAAGCTCTAAAAGATTTTCAGAATTTTAAACTCTTTTGCTCTAGACCATCTACAAATGTTAAATCTTAAAATAAAATGTTAAGGTTACCACTGCATTTTGTATACAGTTTATTTATAGTTATTTCCAAAGCTTCAATGTACTGTCATTATATAAAAAAATGCCATTATTGTTCATTTAATTCTAACAAATAAGTTCTTGTTAAAAAATATATATATTATTAAAAATAATTAGCTTTTAATTTCCACACAGGAGAGACTCGGTGTTCTTTCCAAACAAAAGTAAATATATCAGTATCAGCATCATCCAAAATTAGTTTAAAAATATTGGCATATTGGATATCAGCAAAAATCCAGATTATAACAAATTCATAATTGTTGCACTTTTTGTGTATCATTTCCCCCCACCCTGTTACACCTTTTAGTATTCCCTGTCAAGTATGACTGGCATAAAAACAAATGCTTATAAATATCTTACATTATTATATATTATCTTGTACACTCTTAAAAAAAGGTACTTCATGATGCCATAGAATAACTTGTTTGTCTAAATGGTTCCATAAAGAAACTTTAACATCTGAAGAACCTTTCTGTTTCCCAAAGGTTCTTTTTGGTGAAAGAAGGTTCTTCAGATTATAAAAAGGTAAGAAAGAATGGTTCTTTGTGGAACCAAAAATGGTTCTTCTATGGCATCGCTGTGAAGAATCTTTTAAAGCACCTTTATTTTTAAGAGTGTATGTTATATTACTACACTTGTAGTCAATCTTTTTTTCAATTAAAAAAAAGATTTTGCATTTCTTTTTAGAACTGATCGATCATAGGCCTAATCTTATGCACCTCTGTTTTAGTAAACATTGACAAAATTATCTACAAAATATGTTTTTTTAACTAAAAATCTGAGGCGCATATGCCCAGATCAGTGAGGCCTACGACCAATCAGTACCAAAAAGAAATACAAAACCTACGCTAATTTAAAAGAAATCAAGTTGACAAAAATATTAAATTCAAGATTTGGTAATAATAAAAGGCTTACAAGCAATATTTATTGAACTGGTAATTTTTGACCAGGAACAACAAATTAGTTTGCTGATGTGTTATTATGCACAGATTCCTGAATTGAAAAAAATATATATCTAATAATCAGTTACACAAGGTATCTCCAATAAAAAATCATAAATGCTCTCTTATGATTCCTGAATGTAATAACTATCTTTTAATCAGTAAATAAATGAATCATAGTTCAGTGTCTTACTAATATAATTTGTAGCCACAACACTACACATGTAGTCTATGGAAGATTTTTTTTTTTTACAGGAGGCTTTACTAACCCACTGTAGCTAATGACAGCTGAAACGTTTTCCAGTGGAACACAGTAATCCTGACCCCTTGCACTGTTAGCTGACCCTTTGCATATTTCAACAAACGGTTTCCAGGCTTCATAAATTGTTGTCTAGCAACATAATTAACGTTCTAGTCCTTGAGTAAATATCAGTGGTCCTTTGTGGGCTAGTGCAGGCGCACCCTTTGCATAACAATTTGTCTTTAACAGCCTCTCTGCGCATCACCGCGAATGAAACTGTAGTTCTTTTAATGGTCACGGCATAAGTGGAGGACATCTGGGTAAACAGACAACGCAAACCTTTCTGCTATTCTGAACAATCCCGCTGCCAAGACATTATGCTCCTGTCTTCCTAGATTGCATTTTTTTTCTTTCCTTGAAAAACAACCTTTGGCAAAACATAAAAAAATACCAACCATACAATTTTACACCCCCACAGTAACTGGACAGCAGATTTAAGCAGATTCAAATCAGTTTGATCTATTTATTTTAAAATATTACATAGAAAATATACAAATCTAATTTACTATGAAGCATTTCTTTAATCAAACTCTGTTAAAAGCCATTAACTTGTTTGTTATGGCCACTATTTGATCACATTCATGTTTTAGATAATTATTTATAATTCTATATCATAATATGTTTCACTTTTTGTTTTTAGATTTGTCCTTTTCAGCCTTTTTAAACATAAAACCGCCATTTTGTTTCATAACAAAACCACATTTTGAATGCAAAAGATCTTAAGTTAGCACTAACAAAAAGGTTCCCATAAAAGATGGCATGATTTCTCAAGCCAAAGCCCTGCACAATTAGCTTAAATACGATCTTAAGAGTGTTCTCTAGGCAACATACACATATCATTTTAGTGTGTTTTTCATATTTTTCAAAATAAAATAATAAACCTTCACTACTTGTGTAGTGTGTACAGACTGTGTAAATAATCCAGTCTTTTCAATGACAAGGACAAAGTGGGGCCATTTGTGGCAATTAGATAAATTCACCTTTGAACAGCAAGTGCTGCTGGTACTCGAGGTTTATTGGAAAATTTATCAGCCATTATAAGGCTTCAAACTCATCTATTCTCTGCTTGGTGTTGCCCATTCGGATCTGACGAAGCGTCTTGTACTTGTCCCTCCCGGCTTGTACATTTTCACTGTGCAGAATGTCGTTCTTAGTCTTCTTAGAGTTATCCCGCGCCTCGGCCAGCTCAGAGCTCAGGGCCTAAAACAATTTAAGATACTGTGAGTCATAATGTACATACCGAATGGGACAGGTGAAATTAAAAATTGAGATATGAAATACAATTCATACTAGTGGTGTAACTAAATGAATAGCTCCTTGTCTGAAAGATGATTTGAGGTCAGTGCTACTGAACAAGGTGTGTTTTTATAAATGAACCGAATGAACTTGGCATGTTATTCATATGCAAACCATATGAACAAAGTATGTTTTTCATAAACATACTAATATAGAAAATTAAAAAACAAGGCTTGAAACTGTAAACAAACTGTAAACCGGTGTAGTGTTTTTACACAGAAACTGTGGAATTAATAAATCAGTGACTCACTGGGAAAAAATTGCATTGTGATGATGCAACTACAAAATGAGTCCATGAACAAATCAGTTTTCACAGCTTTGAAAGATTTTAGTCTCTGAGATGCATCAAAATCTATGTATGTATATGAATGTAAATGAAGTGAAAGAAAGGATAATAATTAACATATCTATGTCTTTGAATAAATCTCCTGAATGAATGATAAAATGACTCATAATTCTCATAAATAAATAAATAAATGCATTACCTTCCTAACTGTGTAACAATATAAGATGCAGGAATATAAGTAATCTTTTATGGAATTTTATGGAATATATATAAATCAAATGATGAATTATATAATGACTCAAAAAAAAAACATCCATTGGACACTAACCTCACATAAATAGTTACTAAATGAATCACTGAATTCATCTGTTTTTAGGTTTTAAAAAATATCCATGAATCACAGAGTAAGTGTTAAGTGTGTATACGTATATGAAAAGAGATAATAAGACGTTTTTTAAATGTCAACTCTGTTTTTGAACAAATCTTCTGAATCTGGATCAGTTTTAAGTGATCAAAAGATTCAATGAATCACTCAGATAAATCAAAATATAATACAAGCTTTATGTGTGTAACTGTGTATATGTATATAAACAGAGATAATAAGACTGTTTTAATTGTCAACTCTGTTTCTGAGCAAATCTTCTGAATCTGGATCTATTTCAGGTGATCAAAAGATTCAATGAATCAATACAAGTGAGTTTAATGTGTGTATATGTATATAAATAGAGATAATTAGACTTGTTTTAATTGTCAGCTCTGTTTCTGAACAAATCTTCTGAATCTGGATCGGTTTTAGGTGATCAAAAGATTTAATGAATCACTCAGATGAATAAAAATCCCCAATACAAGTGTCAGGTATCGTGTAGGGAGGACAAACGAGGAGAACGAGGTTGAGATCAGGAACAAAAACAAGTCTTTTAATGGCAAAATCCACAGAATAAATCCACAGGGAGACAGGCAAGGAGACGCACACAACGACAAATCCACAAATAATAATCCACAGGGAGACGGGCAAGGAGACACGCAACCAACGACGAGACCGGACAAAACACACTGAACAGAAATGAACTAATCAACAGCTGACAGAAACTAGGTCACACAAGCACATGGTGAAGGAAACAAAAACAGTCTAGGGGCGTGACAGTCACAAGCACATGGGGAAGGAAACAAACACAACAAAAAGAGTCCCAAAACCTGACATAACTCCCCCCCTCCCGGAAGGCGCAACCTCGCGCCGAAAACAAAAACATGGGGGGGCTTGGGTGGGGGTTCAGGAGGGGGACGGACATCCGGGAGGAGGAGAACAAAGGGAGTCCAGGGAGGAGATGATGGAGGGAGGAGCCAGGGAGACGACAGGAGTGTCCAGGGTGGATCAGCAGGAGGGAGGAGCCAGGGAGACGACTGGAGTGTCCAGGGTGGATCAGCAGGAGGGAGGAGCCAGGGAGAAGACAGGAGGGAGCTGAAGCAGGAGGAGCCAGGGGGAACCCAGATCCCAGCCGAGATGGCAGCCCACGGTGGAGCCGACGGAGGGAGGAGCCATGGGCTGACGACTCCAGGGAGCCGACCGGCGGCGGCGGAGCAGGTGGTGGTGGAGCCCGAGGCGGAGACGGAGAGCCAAAGATCCGGGGTGTCACTGAGGATCCGGAGGGCCAAGGCGGAACAGGTGGCACCGGCGCCCGAGGCCGGGATGGAGCCGGAGGGAAGTAGGAGCCTGACAGAGCTGGAGGGATGGAGGGACGAGGGGTAGCCAACGGAGGGGAATCCCGAGACTGAGGATGGTCGACGCCAGACCATGGCGGAGCCGGAGGGACGAGGGAGCCCAGCGGAGCCGGCGGACCCATGGGCCACGGTGGCGAGTTCAGCACGCCGATGACAGGCTGAGGGTGAGCAGTGGGGTTTGACTCAGAAGGCGAAGCCGAGGGAGGAGCCACTGCGACGAGACTGGACTCAGAGGGAGATGCAGCTGCGACAACAATACTTGACTCTGGAGGCGGAGCAGCTGAGATGAGGCTTTGCTCAGATGGAGAAGCAGCTGCACTTGACTCTGGAGGCGGAACAGCTGAAATGAGGCTTGGCTCAGAGGGAGAAGCAGCTGCGACAACATGACTTAACTCAGAAGAGGGAGCAGCGGCGGCTGCGGCGTCACTTGACCAAGGGGCAGCGGCGGCTGTGGCGTCACTTGACTCAGGAGCAGCGGCGGCTGCAGCGTCACTTGACTCAGGAGCAGCGGCGGCTGCGGCGTCACCTGACTCAGGAGCAGCGGCAGCGTCACCTGACTCAGGAGCAGCTGCGGCGTCACTTGACTCAGGAGCAGCTGCGGCGTCACTTGACTCAGGAGCAGCTGCGGCGTCACTTGACTCAGGAGCAGCTGCGGCGTCATAGCTTGACACTGGAGGCGGAGCAGCTGCAACGACGAAGCTTGACTTAGGGGGTGGAGCAGCTGCGAGGACGCTTGACTTAAGGGGCAGATCAGCTGCAACATCATAGCTTGACTCAGGGGGCGGAGCAGCTGCGAAGTCGACACTTGACACTGGAGGCAGCAGAGCAGCTGCAACGACGAAGCTTGACTTAGGGGCCGGAGCAGCTGCGACATCATAGCTTGACGCAGGGGGCGGGGCAGCTGCAATGACGAAGCTTGACTCAGGGGGTGGAGCAGCTGCGAAGTCGACACTTGACTCTGGAGGCGGAGCCGCTGCAACGAGGAAGCTTGACTCAGGGGGTGGAGCAGCTGCGAAGACACTTGACTTAAGGGGCAGAGCAGCTGCAACATCATAGCTTGACTCAGGGGGCGGAGCAGCTGCGAAGTCGACACTTGACACTGGAGGCGGCAGAGCAGCTGCAACCACGAAGCTTGATTTAGGGGGAGGAGCAGCTGCGACATCAACACTAGACACTGGAGGCGGAGCAGCTGCAACGACGACACTTGACACTGGAGCAGCTGCAACATCATAGCTTGACTCAGGGGGCGGAGCAGCTGAAACATCGACGCTTGACTCAGGGGGCGGAGCCGCTGCGAAGTCGACACTTGACACAGGAGGCGGAGCAGCTGCAACATCGAAGCTTGACTTAGGGGGCAGAGCAGCTGCAACATCGACGCTTGACTCAGGGGGCGGAGCAGCTGCAACGACGAAGCTTGACACTGGAGGTGAAGCAGCTGCAACATCGACGCTTGACTCAGGGGGCGGAGCCGCTGCGAAGTCGATACTTGACACAGGAGGCGGAGCAGCTGCAACATCGAAGCTTGACTTAGGGGGCAGAGCAGCTGCAACATCGACGCTTGACTCAGGGGGCGGAGCAGCTGCAACGACGAAGCTTGACACTGGAGGCGGAGCAGCTGCGACATCGACGCTTGACACTGGAGGCGGAGCAGCTGCGAAGACGCTTGACTTAGGGGGCGGAGCAGCTGCAACATCAGAGCTTGACTCAGGGGGCGGAGCAGCTGCAGCGACGACTCTTGACTTAGGGGGCAAAGCAGCTGCGAAATCGACGCTTGACACTGGAGGCGGAGCAGCTGCAAAGACACTTGACTCTGGAGGCGGAGCAGCTGCGACAACCAAGCAATCCTCCTGCCGCTCTAAAAATCCCAGATCCATATTTTGCTCACCCTCAGCCATAATACAGTGGGCGGAGCTCCACTCCGCGTTCTCGCGGTTCCTGGCGTTATTCCCTCTGGCGGGCTCTGATGCCGGCTCTCGCACCTGGTCTGACGTAATGGGCTCGGGCTCCGAGGCGATCTCCAGCTCTGTCGCACTCCATGGCGATGGCTCGCCGATCGCGTTGGGCTTAGGCTCTCCGTCAGCGGTGGGCTCGGGCTGTGGCTCCGCGCAGCGGGTAGATGGTGGGCTGGGCTCTGGGTCCGGAGTGGCACTGGCGAGGTCCTCCTCGGGGGAGACGGTGAGGGGGGATCCGTTTCTCGCCAGCGTCCACTCCACAAAGGCGGCGAAGTCCGCTCGAGGACCATCTTCGGACGACAGTGCTCTGCACGCGGTGTTAAGGCTCGCGTCGTAGAACGAGCAGAGCACGTCGTCCGGATAGCTGGCGTTGTTTGCGAGGGATATAAACAGTCTCGTATGGTCCTCGAGCGAGCTTTTCTCCTGCTTCAGCAGGAGAAGGAGAAATTCGGGACGGCACAGGGGGTTCATAATGTAAAACACAAAAAACAAAACACTGAGCAAAAAACGAAAAACAAAGACGGGGGAAAACACGGCGAAATACTGTATGGTTCCGGTCTTCTGTCAGGTATCGTGTAGGGAGGACAAACGAGGAGAACGAGGTTGAGATCAGGAACAAAAACAAGTCTTTTAATGGCAAAATCCACAGAATAAATCCACAGGGAGACAGGCAAGGAGACACGCACACAACGACAAATCCACAAATAATAATCCACAGGGAGACGGGCAAGGAGACACGCAACCAACGACGAGACCGGACAAAACACACTGAACAGAAATGAACTAATCAACAGCTGACAGAAACTAGGTCACACAAGCACATGGTGAAGGAAACAAAAACAGTCTAGGGGCGTGACAGTCACAAGCACATGGGGAAGGAAACAAACACAACAAAAAGAGTCCCAAAACCTGACAACAAGTGAGTTTTATGTGACTATATGTATATAAACAGAGATAATTAGACTTGTTTTAATTGTCAAGTTCAGTCAACTCGAAAAAAGTTTAGTCAACTTGAAATGTTATGTTTTACTAAGTGACAACTTAGATATTTGAGTTGATTCAACTTAAAATTTTAAGGCAGCCGAGTAACAAACACAGCTGTTAAGTTTAACAAACAATTTTTTTTTTTTGTTTAGTCAACTTGAATGTCTAAGTTGTCACTTAGTACAACTTAACATTTCAACTTGAATAAACTTATTTGAGTTGACTGAACTTAAAATTTTAAGGCAGCGGGGTAACACATTATTTTAAGTTGACTCAACAAATTGTGTTTTTTTTACAGTGTACTCACATAAAGCTTGTATTGGGGATTTTGATTTATCTGAGTGATTCATTGAATCTTTTGATCACCTAAAACAGATTTTTTTAGAGTGATACGTATATAAACACAGATAATAAGACTTGTTTTGATTGTCAACTCTTCTTCTTCTGAATCTGGATCTGTTTTTGGTGATCAAAAGATTCAACGAAACACTCCGATGAATCAAAATCTCCAATACAAGTAAGTTTTATTTGTTTATATATGTGTATAAACAGGGATAATACGACTTGTTTTAACTGTCAACTCTGTTTTTGAACAAATCTTTTGAATCTGAGTCTGTTTTAGGTGATCAAAAGATTCAATGAATCACTCAGATGAATCAAAAATCCCCAATACAAGCTTTATGTGAGTATACATGTATGAACAGACATAATAAGAATTGTTTTAATTGTCAGTTCTGTTTTTGAGCAAATCTTCTGAATCTGGATCTGTTTTAGATGATCAAAAGATTCAATGAATCACTCAGATGAATCAAAATCCCCAATACATGTAAGTTTTATGCACTGACTGACAAATCAATGAATGAATCTGGCTGTGCTTTAGGTGTTTTTTTTAGAATCAGAATTTGATAAATGATTGTGAGGAATCACAATTCTTGCTGCTAATCCATACATACATGTTTGAGCAATGTAATATGCAAATTACCATGAGCTGTTTCTGCACACGCTCGTTCTTCTCTGCCTCTGTGATGCGGTCCTCCTCATTGCGGTGGTCCTCAAAACCCTCCACTTGCAGCTCAGCACTGTAGGTGCTGTTGTTTTCCTCATGATCGTCATGATCGTTCTCCAAGGGTTCCTCCTCCATGGCCTGGGCCATAGGCGCAGCTATGGGGGCAGCAACCACAGGGGATGACATAACAAGCTGCAACTCCTCACGGGTCTTTTCCAGATCGCCCTGTACCTCCCTAGCCTGAGAAGATTGAAGAGGTCCATTAGAAGCAGAAAAATGTATCCATATTTTCAACTTTTCATGACTTCAACAACAGATACATTAAAACATCTAAAAAATCTGTATACTGTAAAAAACTCACCCGGCTTTGCCATTCATTGGCTTCTTCTTCCTTGATTCTCCTGGCTTCTTCCAGCAAAGTAATCTTTGCAGTGTATTCTGCTAGTTCTGTTGCCTATATATAAAAAAGTTCAGTTCACTATGAATAAAAAAGTTCTTCCCCATTACACAAACCATCACAGATTACATTAAGGTATTTTCCTGTGTTTGTGTGTGTAAAAGTGTATCCTGCTCACCAGCTGCTCCTGATTTTTCATCTGATCCTCAGCTTGCCTGGCCAGCTCTTCTTTAGCCATCAGTGCTGCCAGTCTCTCAGCCTCCAGACGTGCCGCTTCCTCCTCCACCCGCCGCCTCTCTTCCTCTAGTTTCCGTGCCCTCTCAAACTGCTCTTTCAGATCTGGACAATACACAAAATCAACCATAAGGGGGCAGCAGTTACTCATTCATACAACATTGTTTATCGCAAGCATGTGGTCAATCGCAGCATTTGTAAAATAATAGTAATAATTACTTTTATTATAAATAATTGTTATATGTTTTAAAAATATATATATTTAAAACTAAATGTAATTACACATTTAATCTAAAATAAAACATGCAATGTAGCATTGCAATGTATTATGAGAAATCATAATTAGATTTGTTATATACAGGGCATTTTCTTCCGAGGAGGCAAGGAAGACAGTGCCTCCTCATAATACTGGATGAGGGGAAAAAAAAGTCGTAGTACAAAAATAAAACCACCAATATTACAAAATTAAAAAATGTATAATCACTCGTTTTTCTAAATAAACATTGTCCAACAGCGACACCAGCAGGTAAAGTTACTTCTCAATTACTTCTCGATACTTCGATCGCGTTCGTAAATCATTCTGAATGAACAATAAAATGGCATTAATATAAATAAGTATTAAAAAACTCACACACTTAGATACAACCACTTCGTTACATCAAAATGATACTTAAAATGGCATGAAAACAATCTGTGGGAGTTTAATAAACAGAATATTGATTACATTGTCAAGGTAAAAATATATATTTTTTTTCTTTTTCTGTAAAAAAAGAAAAGTGTAAATAATGTTATAAAATGTGAATGGGACATACATCTACATTTCATTAATATAAATGTATATATAATCGTCAGAGGTGTTTGTCATTTTTGGTTCATCATCACTGTGTATTTAAGTTCCCCTTGATCTTCTGTTCACAGTCGGTTATTGTTTGTGTTATAGTATACACTGTTACACATTTGGACTTTGCTTATTAAAATGACCTTCGTTTTAGACCTTTTATCTCTTCTTCATCTTTGGAACTTGCTAAACTGTATATATACAGTGCCTTGCAAAAGTATTCATACCCCTTCATTTTTTCCATGTTTTGTTATGTTGCTGCCTTATGTTAAACTGCTTTAAATTACTTTTTTTCCATAAATGTATTAACAAATAAAACTGAAATAAGTACATTGCATAAGCATGTATACCCTTAACTCAGTACTTAGCTGAAGGACCTTTACACCCTCAAGTATTTTTGGTATGATGTGACAAGCTTTGCTCATTAACATTTGGCACTTATCTGCCTTTCTTCCCCTCACCTCTTCGCCTCTCAAGCTCTGTCAGGTTGGATAGGGGCAGACACACATTTTCAGGTTTCTCCAGAAATATTTGATTGGTTTCAGGCCTTTCTACTCTGATGAGTCCTTCAGTTTTTGCCACTCAAATACAGCCCCACATTATGAGGCTACTACCACCACACTTTACTTTTGGGATGGCACTTTGCAGGTGATGAGCAGTGCCTGGTTTCCTTCAAACATGATGCTTGGAGTTGAGATCCATCAGACCACAGAATCTTGTTTCTCACAGTCTGAGGGTCATTTTGGTGCTTTTTTGGTAATTCCAAGTGTGTTTTAAAGTATCTTTACTGATTGAGTCTTGCCACACCACCATAAACCCCAGATCGGTGCAGTGTTGCAGTGATATTTGTCCTTCTGTAAGTTTCTTTTATCTGCATATATGATCATGGAGCTCAACTAGAGTGACCATCAGGTTCTTGGTCACCAGTCTAACCAAGGCCTGCCTCCACCAATTGCTCAGTTTGGCCAGAAGGCCAGCCCTAGGAAGAGTCCTGGTTGTGTCAAACTTCTTCCATTAAGGGTAATGGAGACTACATGCTTCTGTGAACCTTCTATGCAACAGATTTTTTTTCTGAAACTCTCCCCAAGATGTGTGGCACTTTTTTGACATCAGGGCTTGGTTATTGCTCTGATATGCATTTTCAGCTGTTAGACCTTTCATTAAGATGTGTGTGCCTTTTCTAAATCATACTCATTGAATTTGCCACAGGTTAACTGCACTCAAAGTGTAGTAACATCTATAAGTAATATGAATGCTCCTGAGCTTAATTTCAACAGTTCTAGATAAGGGTATGAATACTTATGTAATGGAAACATTTACCTTTTTTTCTTTTTTTATAAATGTGCAAAGATGTTAAAACCTGTTTTGTTTTTTTGCTTTGCCATTATGGTGTATGGTGTGTAGATTGATGTGGGGAAAAAAGTCACTTAAAGCAGTTTAACATAAGCCAGCAATAACAAAATGTAAAAAAAAAAAAAAAAGAAGCGGTATGAATACTTTTGTAAGGCACTGTATATCACTTACTTGCATACTTTTATATACGTCACTGAATTGCTTTCCAGACCAAACAAGAACATATGTGTTACTTTATTAAATACATCAGACATGTAGTAACATTTTCTTACCTTTCTCAACCTTTTTGGTCTGCTCTTCAAACTGGAGAAGCTTTATCATCATCTCCTTCTTCTCTCTCTCCACCCTCTCCTTTTCTTTCTCTATTGCCTCCCTTTTCTTCTTCTCATTCTCTAGCTGGGCTCTGGGAAGAAAACAGATATCAAACACATTTAATCATGTACTTTTAACGAAAAAAAAAAAAATCTCAGAGGAGAATTCACAAAGTAAAAAAACATAAAGAAAACAAAAGAAAAAGTAAACATTTATGTATTTATGTGTTTCTTGGCCAATAAGAATTTTAAAATTAGTGCCCTGACTGGTGCCTTGCTGTGCTCATCAGTGCAGCTGGTCATAATGACGCTTTCTGGGCGATGAACATTATGTTCTCACCTCTCCATCTGTCTCTGGTGTTTCTCCTCTCTAGCTTGAGCCTTCATCTGCTGCACCTCAATGGTATCAGGTTTCCTGCGCTGCATGTAAAGTTCATGGTTTCCCATGCACAGCTGCAGGATGCGCTTGTTAATGCGCAGACGTGATGCATAGAACACAAAGTCCTATAAGAACAAGAGAAAAGACACATTTCATAATGTTGTATGCATAAATAATGTCACATATATTCTAGCTTTCATAATAAAAAAACATTAGACACTTTAATACACTTCATATAAGTTTTTACAATTATTTAGAATTCATTTTGCTGTCTTTCTGAACACATTTTGTATATTTATATATATCTTCAATCCTCCATGTTGTGATTTGCCAATGGCCCACATACAATAATTTCAGGTGAAAAAAAAAAACACAAAATCATTTATGCAAATACTTACAGGAGCTTTTTTGTCAATGGGTTTGATTATGAACTTTTTATCACTGAATGAGATGTTCCTTATTTCACTCCAAGGAAATCCAATCTTTGGAGTCAACCTAAGTAATATGAGGAACAAACCACATTTATTTCAAGCAACTGAAAATGTCCAACTTTTTAATTGTAATGTCTTGTTTGTGTGTTTGACAAAAAACACGACAAAAATCACAGACTTTGTGGTCCATTAGTCCTTAGGTACAATGACCTCTCCATAATAAACACTATGTGATCGTGTTGACTGTTTGGCTTGTTATGGGTTTGGACAGTCACTCCACAGGTCAATAACCACACAGTCATGACCAGCTGACCCCATTTTCCCCAACCAGCCAGACGCTGTTTCTATAGAATCCGGTGCTTACCTGTCTTCTTTTTCATAGATGTTAAGTCCCAAAGCATCTACGCCTAACCACAGTTCTGTTCCTTTCTTGTTCTTGATGTCGAAATAGTTGACACCATACATTTCCAAATCCTGTGAGATCTTTAAATACTCCAGCATGGAATCTTCCCTGGTGACACAAAATGTAAAAATTCAATGATAAACTTGTAGAGCAATATGAAGGTGAGCTGAATGGGAGAATATAAGTCAAACTCACTTGGCAATGCCTCTGTGCTCCTCATGCCAAATCTGGATCCTTTCCTCCCATTGTTCTTTAGAGAGTTTGTGCTGGTCAAGCACTCTGAAAACACAGAATATTAAATCAACACACCTTCCCTTATGGAAACTGCCAATGGTTTTACTACAAATAAAACCAGAAATGCCATAGTTACTATAGTTAAACCACGGTAACCATAAATTAAGCATGGTTTTGATACACTAACCATAGTTTAACCATGGTATTTATAGTAAAACTGTTTATACAAACAGTAATCTGTCCACTAAAAACAGTGTTACTACACATTTACTATAATAAAACCATAGTTCATTTTTATACAATTTTAGTAGAATCATATGACTAAAGTTAGCACATTTGGGGCTAAAATATGAATTACGTAACATTTTCAAAATGTCACATAATAAAAAGTGTAGAAATGTTTTTATCATTAACTTTTATCATTAACAACATCTTTGTTTCTGTTTTTGTCTTCTCACAGTTATTTCTGTCTATTCAGGATGTTTCCTTTATCAGTAATTAAAAGTGGTCAAAACATACACTACCAGTCAAAAGTTTTTGAACAGTAAGAAGAAGTCTCTTCTTCCAGGCTGCATTTATTTGATCCAAAGTACAGCAAAAACAGTAACTGTTTTCTATTTGAATATATTTTAAAATGTAATTTATTCTTGTGATCAAAGCTACATTTTCAGCATCATCACTCCATTTTTCAGTGTCACATGATCCTTCAGAAATCATTCTAATATGCTGATTTGCTGTTCAAGAATCATTTATTATTATTATTATTATTATCATCAATATTTAAAACAGCTGTGCTAGTATGTACCTTTGAGGAAAAAACATGTACCTTTTGAAAAGGTACCATCCCAGTGACAGCTTTTGTACCTTTATTTCTGAGAGTGTACAAAACGTTTGACATTTTTAATAGAAATATGTTCAGCCAAAGTATTTTAATCTGTGGTATATAATATGCATTTACTATTAATTTAAAGAAAATGTTCTGTTCTTGTTGGATAAAAGTTTGTAACATATAAATTCATTATTCATTTTTTTTTCTTTTTAAAGAAAGTAACCTATTTTAGTCAGGGGTGCTCAATTATATTCCTAGACATCTTCAGGAGACTTTTCTACAAAGTTCACCACCAAACCCAGTCAAATACACCTGAACTAGCTAATTAAGATCTTCAGGAACACTTGATAATTACAAACAGGTGTGTTGGAGCAGTACTGGAACTGAACTCTGCAGGAAAGCAGACCTCCAGGAACACGAATCATCATTTAAATTCGCTGACTCATTAGAATGCACTGAATTCATGTTTTTTTGAGCAGTTTCCCCACTCACCTCTGAGGCAGTAGCCGTTCGTTCGTTAGGTATCCAGATTTGTGGGTTTCTGGTAAGTGGTCCCCAAACTTGGACTGAACAGCATAGGAGGCCAGCAGAACGGCTGTCTCTGGGGGGCAGTACATCTCATCGCTTAAGATGCCTTCCTTCACTTGCAGGAAGAAAAGCTTTTTTGTGATGTCCTGAATCAGTTCCTCAGCCACGTCTTCAGGGTAGTGCTTGGCCCGAAACTTAAACTGCAGAGGGTTCTCTTGCTTCACCTCTTGAGAGGACACCTATGAAATCAGAATGAAGAGTGAATATTGGATTGTAGTGCACAAAACGTTTGTTTTAGAGGGCTTTCAGACCCTGCATAGACAGCAACAAAACTACCATGTTCAAGGCTCAGAAAGGTAGTATGGGCTTTGATAAAATAGTGGAAGACAGACACGGAAGAGAAGAAATTGTTGAATAAAATAGTTGTTTTCTTTGTGCACAAAAAGTATTCTCGTAGCTTCATAAAATTAAGGTTGAACCACTGTCACATGGACTATTTTAACAACGTCCTTCCGAAGATGAACAATGGTCTTATGGGTTTAGAATGACATGAGGGTGAATAATTAATGACAGAATTTTCTTTTTTCTGTGTATTCCTTTAATATACAAAGTTAATGACTATATGGTATGTTCTGCACTGTGTTTATTTAGATGCTATGATACAATGGAGATGTTTTAGTGACAGAACAGTAATACAACACTTATGATATGTACCGGTGCATCTCAATAAATTAGAATGTTGTGGAAAAGTTCATTGATTTCAGTCATTTAACTCAAATTGTGTATTAAATAAATTCAGTGAACACAGAGTGAAGTAGTTTAAGTCTTTGGTTCTTTAATTGTGATGATTTTGGCTCACATTTAACAAAAACCCACCAATTCACTATCTCAACAAATTAGAATACTTCATAAGACCAATAAAAAACATTTTTAGTGAATTGTTGGCCTTCTGGAAAAGTATGTTCATTTACTGTATATGTACTCAATACTTGGTAGGGGCTCCTTTTTCTTTAATTACTGCCTCAATTTTGCGTGGCATGGAGGTGATCAGTCTGTGGCACTGCTGAGGTCTGAGGCCTTCAGCTCATCTGCATTTTTTGGTCTCTTGTTTCTCATTTTCCTCTTGAGATTCTCTATGGGGTTCAGGTCTGGTGAGTTTGCTGGCCAGTCAAGCACACCAACACCATGGTCATTTAACCAACTTTTGGTGCTTTTGGCAGTGTGGACAGGTGCCAAATCCTGCTGGAAAATGAAAACAGCACCTTCAGCAGAAGGAAGCATGAAGTGCTCTGAAATTTCTTGGTAAACAGGTGCAGTGACTTTGGTTTTCAAAAAACACAGTGGACCAACACTAGCAGATGACATTGTACCCCAAATCATCACAGACTGTGGAAACTTAACACTGGACTTCAAGCAACTTGGGCTATGAGCTTCTCCACCCTTCTTCCAGACTCTAGGTTTCCAAATGAAATACAAAACTCATCTGAAAAGAGGACTTTGGACCAATGGGCAACAGTTTATTTCTTCTTCTCTTTAGCCCAGGTCAGACACCTCTGACGTTGTCTGTGGTTCAGGAGTGGCTTAACAATAGGAATACGACAACTGTAGCCAAATTCCTTGACATGTGTGTGGTGGATCTTGATGCCTTGACCCCAGCCTTAGTCCTTTCCTTGTGAAGTTCACCTAAAATCGATTTTGCTTGACAAGCCTCTCAAGGCTGCGGTTTTCTCGGTTGGTTGTGCAACTTTTTCTTCCACACTTTTTCCTTCCACTCAACTTTCTGCTTAACCTGCTTGGATACAGCACTCTGTGAACAGCCAGCTTCTTTGGCAATGAATGTTTGTGGCTTACTCTCCTTGTGAAGGGTGTCAATGATTGTCTTCTGGACAACTGTCAGATCAGCAGTCTTCCCCATGATTGTGTAGCCTAGTGAAACAAACTGAGAGACCATTTTGAAGGCTCAGGAAACCTTTGCAGGTGTTTTGAGTTGATTAGCTGATTGGCATGTGACCATATTCTAATTTGTTGAGATGAATTGCTGGGTTTCTGTTAAATGTGAGCCAAAATCACCACAATTAAAACAACCAAATACTTTAATTTTTTGAGATGCACCTGTATTACTATAAGAGAATGGCATTGCATTGTAAGCAACAATCTTAATCTTTTAAAAAGTGTCATATGTTGCAAGCGTTCAACAAACACAATCATGTGTCAGAAAGTAAACTTTCAGAGCAGTAAATGTAAAACTCCCCACCTATAGATAACATGTTCTTCAAATGTTCCTGTGCTATTTCTAGGGTTTTGGGTGGTTGCTAGGGTGGTTAAATACTGACTAATGTCAAAAGAGCCCACCCCCACATTTCTATGATATTTTCGTCTATAGATATGGGTTGGGTGCCAGTAAGTCTATGGGATTCTTTTGTCTGTTTTATCGTAAAATCGTAAGTCTCAGAAACAAGCATTATTAATTCCCTCCTCATTAAGCTAGCAAATTAATGGTATCTTTCATTCATTAGGGTTAAATAATAAAAGTACACTTGGTTGCCTTAGCAAATGCTTCTAATAAAATAAATGTATAAGTGCCATGTATGATATTAGCAAATTGTTAGAATAACGAAATTGAGTCTGCTTTAGAATCGCTTGTGCATATCATTAAAGTTAAAACATTATTAATGTGTTATTAACATGTTATTAATGTTAATCCAAGCATTGTACATATTAAGTATTTATTATTTCTTGTCTAACAACATTGCAAGATCAAGATTACCTTTTTGTCCAGTTTTAGCCATGTCAGAATGCCTTTAGTGTCCATGTACTGCAGACCAAAGTACCAGATCTCACGCACACCCACCGTCTTAACCACCTAAATACATCAACACAGGGTACAATTCAATAAGTTATATGGAATTAACCCAATGCTAAATGTATAAGAAAAAATTGATACAAATTATGGCGTACATTTAAAACAGTCACCTCAGCACCTCATAAACAAGCATGACGTTATGCTGTAGGCCAAACAATGTCTCTCCTCTTAGTAGATTAGAATAGGAACTCTACGCTAAAACTTCATGCTATCAACAGGGAGGGAAAACACCACCTATCCTGACTTCTTATCAGTTAGGTGTGTGCAAATAGGCAGAGATGGTGTCCTCCACCTTGGTCTTGTATTTTCCGTATGTCTTGTCATTCCAATGACCCACCAATCATCATATAACAAGGTAGTTTAGCATTAGTAATCTAAACAGTATCTGAAAAATGATTTACACCCAGTGACCATGAGCATGAATTCGGGTGTGACTAAGGTGCAATGCTTTTGAAATTAGTTACAAAGTTTCGTTACAAAACGAGTGTTGCTATTTCAAAGATATACATGTTACTACAAGTTGATGAGTCATTGTGATAGAACAAAAGTAGTGCATTTAGATTGCATAGTTGTGCAGAGTAGTAAAAATAGTTTATGCAAGTGCATATTACCTTGGTAGGAGGTTTTATTCATAGTTTTTTTTTATTCTTAATTTTTTACTTATACTTTTGAGTTATTTTCCCAGCATGTACAATGGAACTACAAACATGTTTCCTCATCTGAATATAAAGTGGAGGGAATTTAGCCTTTAATTAAACCTTGAAAAGCATGACATTTAAAGTCACGATGAAATTACTTGTACTTGTAACTCAATGAGATCTTTATAAAAGTAGCCTATGGGAACCTGTTTCTGCCACAGAATAAAAATTATAAAAAGGAAATTGCAACTTTTTATCTCACTATTCTGACTTTTTCCTTGCAATTGTGAGTTTATTTCTCATAATTCAGATTTTTTTTCCGCAGAGTAAATATTAAAAATATGCATTTACTTTGCACACTAATAATAAAGTCCAATTATATTGAATTGTGAGATATAACCTTGCAAATCTGATGTTTTTTTTTTTTTTTCAGAATTGTGTGGCATTAACTTGCAATTGTGAGTTATAAAGTCAAAACTGCAAGATTATAAACTTGTAATGTGAATTTTTGTCTCACAATTGAGATTTTGCGAGATATAAACTTGCAAATCTGACTTGTGTGATATAAACTTTTCAATTGCAAGTTATAAAGAGAAAACTGCTAAATATAAACTTGCAAATCTGACTTTTTTTTCTCAAAGTTGTGTGATATAAACTGGCAAATCTGACTTTTTTCTCATAATTGTGAAATATACTCGAAAATCTGACTTTTTTCCTCAGAATTGCATGATATTGCAAAAAATTAAAGTCAAAACTGCAAGGTATATACTCACAAATCTGACTTTTTTACTCAGAATAGTGAGATATAAACTTGCAAATCAATTTTTTTTATCAGAATTGTGTGAAATAAACTTTGCAACTGCAAGTTATAAAGGCAAAATTGTGAAATATAAACTTGCAAATCTGACATTTTTCTCAAAATTGGGAGATATAAACTCACAAATCAGATTTTTTTTTCTCAGAATTGTGTGATATAAACTCACAATTGTGAATTATAAACTCAAACTCACGAGATATAAACTTGCAAATCTGACTTTTTTCCTCAGAATTTTAAATAAACTCACAAATCTGACTTTTTTTTCTCAGAATTGTGAGATATACTCGCAAATTTGACTTTTTTTTCCTCAGAATTGCAGGATATAAACTCACAAATCTGACTTTCTACTCTTACCTGCATGATATAAACTCGCAACTGCAAGTTTTTTTTTCTCAGAATTGAGATACAAGTTTGCATTTGCAAAAAAAAAAAAAAAAAGCAGAACTGTGAGTTCATATCTTGTAATCCTGATTTAATAACTTGCCACTGCGAATATTACACAACTCTGAGATAAAAAGTCGCAAAAACCTTTTTTTTTATTTTTTTTATTCAGTGGCGGAAACGGGCTTCCATAAGTAGCAACTTACATAAAATACATATAAATATCAGTTGTCTTTCTATATCTTCCAATATCTCCTCTATATACCTTAAAATAAATGTTCCACAAAAGCTTAATGTTACTGTGTCATATTTGATCCTCACATTTTAAAATGAATGTTTTCTAAACATCAATGTATGAATAATCAAATAATCCTGAAGTTGCTTTAGTCCAGTAAGTGATATAAACAGTAAGCTGTATAGAGTTAAAAACACATAAAAACAGCTGATTCCTCACATGCCATCTCACAGGAGCCTTTGGCCGTTGCTCACCTGCTCAAAGAGCTGTTTGCCTGTTGTAACGGACTGGATTGCAAATTCCAGCTCGGCATCCATTGTGGTGACACGGACATTGATCTGCAAAGAATGAAGTATCAAGTAGTTGAATCAAGTATCAAGAGTCAATTAAAGCAAAAATGTGTTGGTATTCATACAGAAATATTACATATGTCATTGCAACAGAACGGATTTGTTGGCCAAATGTTTATAATGTTCACATAATGAAATCTATTTTACAGGGTAAACACTTAATTACATTACAGCTATGTCATATCAGATATGTAATATCACATCAGTTGGAACATCAGCTATCAAAGGCATGTTAACTATAATTATGGAATGCTATGTTACCTCAGTTACATCTCATTCTACAAAGCCACTAGCAATAAAGTATTTTAACAGATCTGCATTATGTAATATACTCCAGATGACTGACAACAACTGATGATTTCGACAAATTCAACTGGCATTAAAGGGTGTGACATTATTAATCGTGATAATATGACATTTTTATAATCTATATGGTTTAGTTTTTTATACAAAGAAAAAGCAAAGCATACTTTTGCAAACATACTTGTAAACCAAGCATACAGTGACAAAACAAATATGTGTACAAAAGTGATTCCATGAGTTCTATGGAAATAAAAAAATAATAATCTCTTGATCAAGTTCATGTTTCAGTCCAGCACACTTTATACAAGCTTTCATAACAACCCAGTGAACCTTGACAGAGTCTTACAGGCATTGTCAAAGTTACACAACTCTCATGTGAACTTACTCTAGAGCTGTAAAGATAAACCCTTCAAACTTGTGCAACAAATGTTAGCATAAAGTTATTCTCAGTTACCAAGACCCATCAACATCACAGTTCAGTGCATTCTTCCTGTTATTGGTAGCTATCAGCAAAGCTTAAATAAAAAACTTTTATATATTCAGGATTAGCATATTTAGCACCTCCAACCATGAGAAAAGTGACAACTGCTATACTAATCACACTGCAATAACTGTTACACCCAGGGTGCTAGTATTTAGCCACATCAGCAAGTAAATGATCTGCATGTTTAGAACAGTATTGGTCACCTACTATAGAACGTTTAGCACCTGCTGCTGACAATACAAAGTTGCAACATTTTTTCCTACTTATAAATATCTTCGAACAAGCATATATTGTATAGTATAAAAAACAGTGTAAAATACTATATGTGACCTTGGACCACAAAAACAGTGTTAAGTAAGCCAAAAATACATTGTATAGATCAAAATGATTTATTTTTGTGCAATGCCAAAAATCATTAGGATATTAAGTAAAGATCATGTTCTATGAAGATATTTTGTAAATTTCCTACCGTAAATATATCAAAACATAATTTTTGATTAGTAATATGCATAGCTAAGAACTTCATTTGGACAACTTTAAAGGCGATTTTCTCAATTATTTATTTTTATTTATTTATTTATTTATTTTTGCACCCTCAGATTAAATATTTTCAAATAGTGGTATCTCAGTATCTAGATTTAACAAATTGACCCTTATGTCTAGTTTTGTGGTCCAGGGTCATTTGTAAAAATGCAAATGGTGTGATGATTTATAGATAAAAGCTATAAATATTTGTTATTGGTTAACTTAGATAATGCATAGGTTTAAGTTGTTTAAAATTTTGGGGTCTGTAAGTTTTTTTTAAAAAAGTTTTTGAAATAAGTCTCTTCTGTGCACCTGCCCAATATTTTGATTAACAATATATTTAAACCGTAATATTGTCAAATATTTGGCAACTTAAAATATTTTCTATTTTAATATATTTTCGAATGTAATTTATTTCTGTGATGAGCAGCTAAATTTTCAGCAACCATTACTTCAGTCTTCAGTGTCACGTGATTCTTCAGAAATCATTCTAATATGCTGACTTCCTGCTCAGGATTTCTTATTAACATTAGTTAAACTTCTAAACAGTTATGCTTCTTAATATTTTTGGGGAAACCGAAATATATATTTTTTTCTCAGGACTTCTTTAATTAGAAAGTTAAAAATAACATGATTTGTTTGAAATACAAATCTTTTGTAACATTATAAAAAGGGCTGCAAAACGATTAGTCACGATAAATTGATTCAAAATAAAAGTTTGTTCACATACTATTTGTGTGTGTACTGTGTGTATTTATTGTGTATATATAAATACACACACATATGTATATGAAGAGTTCAGATGCAAAAGCCTCTAAATCCATCTGCCATCTTTCTTTAAAAAATGCATTTTTATCAGGCTCAGATGTATAGGTTTCTATGTAAGTACTGGTACTTCTGATTGGGCTGAGGCTGGGATTTTAGCGAGTTTGCTGTAAAATTATTTGATGGACGTATAATATGTGTCAAGAGCATTCACTCAGTATCATTATCTCATTTTTGACCGAGATGGTTTTTAGCTGGTTTTGCATCTGAACTCTTCATATATATTTTTTAAAAACTATGTATTGTATGTATTTGTATGTAAACACTTACACAATATATACATGTATGTGTGTGTATTTATATATACATAATAAATATACATAGTAGTATGTAAACATAAACTTTAATTTTGAATCGATTAATCACGACTAATCGTTTTGCAGCCCTAATTATAAATGTCTTCACAAGGACTGTTGATAAATTTAGTGCATCCTTGCTGAAAGTTTAAAAAACATCATACTAACTCTAAACTTTTTGGGGTTATACATTAAATTCTACAGTAAAAACATGTTTTGGGAATTAAAAAGGAGTTTAATTCTGGGTTACCAATGAATTTATGGTGAAAATCTATATTACACTTGAAAGACAGCAAAAGCAGCAATTACGGGGCCAAGCACTAGGCAAGGGAAGCATCAGACTAACTGCAGCAATGAGTAATTGAAGCCATTTTAAGGTGATTTTAGTCAAAATAGGTGAAAAATCATAAAAACAACCACTGGTAATAGATTTGATCGGTTATTATTTGCGAACACAAGGTGGCACTGTCTCAAAACATTTTGAGTAGTTTTAGGTCATGGTCTCGATGGTACATACAAAGTTTTGTAGTGGTACGCCAATGCATTGGTAATCATAATACTCTATTGTAGTCAATGGAAATTTTATGTTGTGCTCAATTATAGCGCCACCAAGAGGCACAATCCCACCATTTTCTTTATGTGGCCTTAGAGTGTGTGTCAAATTTGGTGAAAACATCTCTTTTTGTTTTGGAACTATAGACATTTTTATATATGAGAAGGGAAAAAATTGACAGATGGCTGACTTTATTTGCATTTTTATGCCACTTGCTATCAAAATTTTGGCAATAGGGCATTAACAAATAGCCGGCACGCTATGTTTCCGAATTTCCTATGGTGGTTTCGCTAAAATGCAACATTGCACAAACCATAAGGCAAAACCTGACATGTTTGGTATCGCTGGACTCAGCAAGGATTCAGGAGTCTAAAAAGGTGACTCCCGTGAAAATAAGTCAACCACACCCAAAGTTATAAGCATGCTTGATTTTGTTTGATTTTACCACTAGGTGGCGCTGACTAGAAACTTCTCAGGCTCCTTCAGGGCATTGTGCTGATGACCCATACTGAGTTTTGTAATGATACATCAACGCGTTCGTAAAATATAGCATTTTACTACACAATTCAAAATGGCAGACACCTAAAATGGCTGACATGGGTTATCAATTGGGTATCAATCGACTTGATACCGAATTGCCAGCAAGGTTTAAAGATGATCTGAATAAATTTTGGTAAAAATCAAACAGGACGAGTTCGAAAAAGTAATTTTTCCAAACAATTTAAAAATAGAAAAAAAACCTAAACCTTGCGATTTTTGAATTTTGGTGTTAATTCGACTCAGCATGAGCTAAGGATTCAGAGAAAAAAAGAATTTTGCTTCTGTGCCTGCAAAAGTTATTAGCAACATGAACATGCAAGTGGTGGCACTAGAGAGTTTGAGTTAGAGACTCCAAATTTGCTATAGTTAATGTTGAGACTGTCTGAGACCTCTATCAGTGTGCCAAATTTCACAACTTTCCTGCAAGCGTTTCAATAGGCTGCCATAGACTCAATGGCAGAAGAAACGAAAGAAAAATAAGCAGCACAATAATAATAATAGGAACAATAGGTGCCTTCGCACCTTCTGTGCTTGGCCCCTAAATAGAAAGTACAAGGTCTCCAATCTTCTGAGTATCCTGACTACGACTATCAAAGTCACATAATGCAAATGAACCTTTATCAGCAAGCGCTTAGATAAGGGCACCATAGGCTTGCAACTCTGTCAAATGGGTTTAAATCACTGCTGCCACTATGGAATCTCTATGTATGATAACAGCATATATTAAATAGCATATTGACTCAGGCCTCCTTGGTACAAACTGTGTTCCGGGGGGTTTGGATCCCCTCGGTAGAAATTACATTCGGGCCCCGTCTCCCTCAATAGGGCCTTGGAATCATCCTAAACTTCCCCCCATTATGGCACCCCTGATACTACATGCATAATTAGCACTATACATTGATTAGCACATATGGGTCTTGTCAGTAAGTTGCAAACAAGCTGCTTATTACTGGCAACTTCAGAATGTCCTTATCCAAAGAAAATAAACTTTAATCCCAATGCCAGCATGGCAGATATAATCTATAATCTTCAAAGCTTGTCCTCTCGGTTGGATTTGTCCTAACAATGGAACTGACTGCGTGAGTGCTACTGTATAATCCAGCAGTCACCATCTCCATGAGCAACCATCAGAGCTGCAAATTTTATCTAACAGGAAGAAAGACCTGAAGTACGTCATAACACAGCGTGGCGGCTAAACCTGCATGTCTCATTTGCCTGAAGGGTACAGACTCGCAAGCCTGTGCTAACCTCACAAATAAGTGTTTGTGCTCAAGTACTTCTTCATAGGCTTAAAAAATCTTTAGGTCATTCTCAGATTTAATAAATGTTTTGGGTAATTCACAAATGGAGACAACAACTTTCTGGATAAAATGTATATTTGCATAATAAAAAAAATATGGTCACAATTTTCTTTTAAGCTTTTAACCACTTGTAATCACATTTCTCTAGTTTCTCGTAATGACTTTGCAGTGTCACAACTTAATTTCAAAAAGTACAATTAATCCCCTCAATTAATCTGAGTGCATGAAAGCTGCATGCACAATAATTACAATAAACCTGGGGTTTAAATTATGTCTGTGATCATCCGGGACTGAGAAAATGTGGCTTTTTTTTTTTTTTTTTTTTACATATTTTAATACAGAAAATTTGGAGGACATTTTTTAAATGAACTACCACCAATGAAAGATTTTTTATTTGATATTAACAAAATAATTAAGAATTTAATTCAATTATAATGTGCTATTCAAACTTTTTTTTACAGATATTTTACTTGTATTTACTGGATATTGTCAGAGCATTTTTATACAGTGTATTATTATATTTTCACTGTTTGGTTATGAAAAATCTATTTAAATGTACATTTAAATAGATTTTTCATAACCAAACAGTGAAAGTATACATATTAACATTCCACTCTTACCACTAAAAGATCTAAATATTTAAAAAAACATGATGTAGCTGGTTTACCAGTAATCTTTCTTGAATGATAAAGGCAATAATTAGAGTGACATCACATCCTGGTATTCAAATACTAATGTCACAAGTATGTTCACAGCAGAACAATCTGCGTCTAGCTAATCTTTTACTTTTGCGGCATGAGCACAGCATGAACTCGTCCTCATTGTCTACGTCTAGTTAATGTGTAAAGACTCGTACTCAAGAATGTTAACCAACAAATTAATAGTTAGTTTTTTCCTAAAGTGTGAGGTAGTCACTACACCTTGAAATATAAAAACTACAGTATAATTTTAAGTATAACCACTAACAAGCATTATTAAGTTGCACAATTTTACTCCTCAACATTGTAAAAAAAATGCAGCTTTATCTTGATTTAACTACTAAAGGAGAGTCTCTTTTAACATCATGGGTTTTGTCAGTCAGAACACATTACAAAAATATTAAGTAATGTTAAGTTATGAACTCTTTTTTGTAATGTGAGAGTCTTTATGACAGAGGCCTGTTGTACTAAGTCACATACAAAACCTGTAAACAAGACAGGATTCTATCAATGTATCAACAATAAACATTATTCTAGACAGAATTATGCTAAATATGATTAGAAAGATGATTCTCAAAACAGATAATTTACATAACTGTTTCCATTTGTGACACTGTTAATTCGTTTTGTTCTCTGTAATAAACCTTTATGTTTAATAAAAAGAAAATAACTACTTACAGGTTTAGGCATTGTCAGGTTTGTGTGGGGGACCAGCCGAAGAAAGAAACCAGAGACGCGCGCTGTGCTCGCGACCGATCTGAACAGTGAACGCTAGAGGCTCATTTCTGAGTCATTTTCGATAGATGGTGTCAAAGCCTCGCCCCAGCGATAGCTAGTACGATAAGTTAGTTAGACCACTCGAGTTAAAGAGTACCAGCAGGTCTCTGCTCTGTCAGTGCACCTGCGCTGTAAATTCGACCTTTGATCGGGATCGCGCCCAGATGGCAACGCGACATAACTATAGAGCGCCTACCCAGCTATGCTGATTTGAACCGGAGGGTTCTTGACGTGTCGTTAACAATGATAGAAGCTCTTTAACAGCTCACTGTCAAGCATTGCAATCCATATATTCCGGGCTGAGAAAAACATGGGCGCGGTTGAGGTTGATAACTACTGCAAGGTGGATATCTGGGCATTTACTTTCTGTACTTTAGTAGGCTAACGTACAGGTAGGCTAAACACACATTTATCCCCTGACACTATTTGAACACTTAAAACTATAAATGACAGTTAAAATGTTAAATGGCACAAAATATCTTACATGTTTAAGATAAGTGTCAGAATCATTTAAATAGCCTAATAGCATAAGCACCAACGTCAAAATAAAGAATATTATGTCTAATAAAATCACATTCATTTACTAGACTAACTGCAAAAATGTAAACAAAAATTGCTATATGTCATAGCGTCTTAGCAATTTCTAGCATTTTCTTTTCTCACCCGATGCACGAACACATGACTCTTATGATCCGGTTCATTCTAAAGAACATACACGGTTTGAATCATTCTCACATTTTTTTAATATTATTTCTCTTTCAAAACCAAAAGTACAGAGATACTTAACACTCAACAGAACACAAACAAAAGTGGGGGATACATAAGAAATCTACATCATGGGGGGTAAAATATTAAACGTTTTTATACATTTCTTGTTTCTAGTCATTGAAATCAATGAGTCATAAAATATATTAAGTTCTTTACAGAAAAACTTAAAAGAGGGAGTAATAGACATTATTTTTGCTTTATGTACATAATTCCCAAGAAGAATTATCACCTTTCAAGTGTTATCAACTACCTCTGATCCACCATTACAATTCAAAAAAGGATCATAGATTCATCTATTTTAATTATTTTATAAAATATATCAAAAGCCAACATAGATACCTCCAAAAGTCATACAGTTACAAAATAAGTGTGTGTTTCATTTTCTAAATGACAAAATGAACATTTAGGTGAGAGATCTTTTCTAAACTTGTTAATAAATGTGTTGCAGGGATAAAATGTACTTAAAATGTATTTCCTTTACCTTATTTGGAAGTAAAAATTGATTAGATGCCTACCATATTTTCTCAGTAGAAGGTATGAAGAAGAATTGTTTCCACTTTATGAGTGCTTTCGGGTAACAACTGGCATCTTGAGTAAGACATTTTCTAATGTGTGAGTTATTAATACCCATGATATTAATACCTACAATAGCAAGATTTGGAATATGTCGGACAGCTGAATTATAACACAGATGATTTTTCACAAGGTAAAGCATTTTAGGGGAAATGCTTTTCACAACCAAATTATAATCTTTACAGGAAGATTCAATCCCTGAGAAAGAAAGAAATTGCTGATAAGTATAAATATCATAAGTGTTCAATAAATCTGAAAGAATTATAATCCCTTATCAAACCTTGTTTTTAGACAACACAAATTGGTTATTCCATGCATGAATGTGGAGAGAAATTATGTTTAAAGGCTATTTTCCATGCTTCTAGTGATTGCTTATGAAAGTTTGATCATTTTATGGGAAGTTCACTGTATTTGAAGTCACACAATAGTAGAAAGTACTTGGCCCGGACTTTTATTAAATTAGTTTTTGTGATTAAACTATCCATCTCTTCCATAGTTATCTCACCCTCACAAGCAGTGTAATTGTCTTCATTTATATTTGGAATAAACTGTTCCTACTGTTTCATAAAGAACATCATGATCTTCCTTCAATAAATATAACTTATATATATATATATATATATATATATAGGTGAACTAACATAAGCAAACTGTCCAATACCATCAGATAAAGATGCCAGATACCTTTTAGAGGGAAAGAAGACCATGGTACAAAGCCCGGGAAGGACAGAGCTTCCTATTGGTCAATATATATATATATATATATATAGCTCTTTTTTGCATTTTTTTTTAAATAATAATAGTAAAAGGGTTGCTAAAACTTTTTCGTAGTGTCTCAGAATGCAAAAAAGTGTATGGCAACATGACTTTAGCTTCATTTCATGTCTTTATTTTATGAGAAGACATACGATTTTTAAGCATGTACATTAATTCTGCAAACATTGCATACATTGCACAAAATCTTATAAACCTGTGTAGTGAAATTTCCACAAAGTGCCTTTTAGTTACATTTTTCATTGTTGGGGTGCTAAAGAATCAACAAACAGTAGGCATAAAAACATTGTCACAAAAGACTGGACTAAAATGAAGAATAAAATTCAACATATTCAGCACAACTCTATGCCTGAATTGCACTTGAAGCCCTGAAATGCTAAAGCCTCACTATGAGGTAATATGCAAAATACATTTAGCCTCCACCAAAAAGTAGCAACCATAATAAAAATGTACAGTAAATCAAACATAACTCTCTCTGAGGTCTTCCTGATCGCACCAAACTGTCATTGATGCTTCATACCCAGTTTCAGACATGCTCCTCTGTCTCAACTCTGAGGAGGATCCACTCATACTATCACAACATGTCTCTGTACTGTCTCTATCAAAAAGTTCATTCCCAGAAGACATATCCAACGTTTCTTCGCTTGAAGATCTTGAGTCGCTGCATGTTTGCTTTGACAGACATCTGGCATCCTGAACAGTCAGCGATGTACGGCTTGAGAGAGCTACATGGGAATTGTTCTGAACAGCTTGCTCATAACTTGGAGGATCGCTTGGCATCCTGCTGTCCACCTGCTGGAAAACCTCCTCGCTAGACAAGCGTTTCGGCTCTGGATTAGGATTGAGTACCTCTGGTAGGGTTTGGCTCTGACGTAGGGTTCTCTCGATGGCCCGTTTAGTGGAGCCGCTTCGCCCGAAAACAGTCCTGCTTCTCATGTGTGCAGTCTTCATGGATTGTGAGCGCCTTTTAGGAGTCTCTGAGCGATTCGGTACAGGTGCTGATTGGCGGGTGGGAAAGGAATGCTTGCGTTGAAGGGCCTTTCTCTGATTGCATAAAGGCACAATAAGAGGACTATTATGGATAGAGCTCTCTGAAGCGCTGGAGAAACAACTCTCAAGTGAGCTTGAAGAACAATACGAGCAGTCTTTAGAGGCTGCCCTGGCCCCATAGCTGTTCCTCAAGCTGTTGCCTGCTTTAACCACAATGCAGTCATCGGAGATCTGTTTTGTTAAGAGTTTGTCATGAAAATCCATATCTGTCTGGCTCCTGGAGAGGGCAAGGTGCTGCTGAAGGCCCTGTCTGAAGTTGATGACTGGTTCTGAACGTCTGCGAGTCAACTTTTTTGTCCAAAGTTCCTCTGCGCTGGAATGTTCCCGGGATTTCTCTTCAGTGCCGGATTTCATAGAGTCCATGTCAGAACAGCTCCCCTTGTAGCCGTCTGCATCAGGATCATTACTGTCATACGCAGAGTCATGATGGTTTGAAGAAAAAGAGTCTGAAGGAGAAATCAAGGAAAGATACATGTATTAGATCACAACTAGTATTTTGCTACATTTGGTTTGCAAAATATGTGCTGTTGTATATAAAGAGTGACTATGCATTGGAGAAACCTGGACAGATAGGAATTAGTACACTCTTAAAAATAAAGGTGCTTCACGATGCCATAGAAGAACCTCTTTTGTCTAAATGGTTCCATAGAGAAGGTTTTTTGTGGCAAAAGAAGGTTCTTCAGATTATAAAAAGGTAAGAAAGAGAACCTTTGACTGAATGGTTATAGAACCAAAAATGGTTCTTCTGTGGCATCGCTGTCCAGAACCTTTTAAATCACCTTTATTTTTAAGAGTAATATGTTTTGCGGCTGTGGAAACAGCCTGCTCAATTTGAAATCAAATGGGAATTGGACAGCCAATTAGATTTCTGAGGTACAGCTTTACCCGCCTCTTTCAAATTCTCATTGGTCAATGCATGTCTACATCAGCGTTTGTTTCAGTACAAGTCTCTTGCAACTCTTCTCTTGAAAAAAAGTGTTTCAGAAGAGATCTTAGTAACATTTCACAATGATCCTGAGGTATTTCAAGGAACCTCAGAGACAAAGTTGATACTTGATCTCCTTGAAATTAATTTGCAGTGCGAACTCCAATGCATAGGCATCCTAAAAGACAAAATATTTACCTTGGTTATCACTGAGTTCATCTTCATCAGAGTCTCCAAAGAGCGCCAGTGCATCCTCACCAAATATTTGAGGGCAGTTGTCAATGAGAAACTCAGTCAATTTCGTCACCTGTGAAAACATTGGCAAAGAGACATGAAAATTAAACAAAGAGCACTTCAACAACAACAACAAGAGATCACATGGATTATAAAACCCCATAAAAATGGGTCAAAACAAATTTGCATATGAAACTAGTTTTCTTCCTCTGCTGAGTTTCAGTTTTACTCAATCTGCTTTTTTTCTGGCTCCTGGCCACATCATGTGAGAAGTCTTTAAGGTCAATACTTTCAGAAGTTCCACTTTCCACTCACCTCTTCCATCTTTTCTACATTGTCTGTTGGAAGCAGGTTGGGGGAAACACATGTAGCCAGATTGAAGGAAGTCATCTTGTTTGTATCAGCGTTCTCACTTATGTGGAAGAGCAGAACCATCAAGTGCTTCAAAAGCTCAACATTTGGCCCAGGAAGCGTGCTGATCACCCTAAAGAAAAAAAATGAAGGATTTTGGTCACAATTATAGTTTTATACACTAAACATTTTTATTTAACAGAAATCGTATCATCAGATGACTTACATTTCAATTTCAGCACGTTTCTGATCTTCGCCTTCCTTTTCCATTGCAGCCATCCAGGATTTGCACTTCTCCACCATTAGCAAACTCCCAGGCAGATGTCTAAGAAAATCCTGCAAATCGAAAAAACACAAAGTCAGACATTAGTGATCAAATATGCGCATTTCACACTGTTAACGAGTCAAATTGTATCACACAAGGTCATCCCATACCTTGACAAGATCAGCAAGCAAAATGACCGATTGCTCTTTCAGATCCACTTCTATCCCATCGTTGAGCTGTGCCTTGATCTCTCTCAGAGCCCTGGCGTTGCCAGCCCTCCTGAACACCCCCTCAGTGTACAGACCCTTTCTCAGCAGCAAGGTGAGGATATCCTGCAAGGGAAATTAAGACATATTTGAAATACTAAAACCACATAATACCAATTTTGCATTGAAGTTCTATCACAATTCTGACAATTCTTACCATAATTGGTTCAGGAGGACATCCGTCTTTTTGACAGATATCAGACAAGGGTTGTCCAAACAATGTCTTTTTGGGATGCTCCATGTTCTTTTTCTGTACACGTCGGAAGAGGCTCCTCCAACGCCTTTGATTGATGTTTCCTGTTAAATATCAATAAAGTAAAGAGTAAAAATCACTGAAAGGACTATTCATTTACTGTGAACTGTATTTCGGCTTCAAAAAGTGCAAAACAACTTATTAAAGAGCAATGACATTTGAAAAAACAGAAGTGAGACTTTCAACTTACCACTGGGGGAGATGCTGGTCAGATTGGTATTAGTCTGCTGACTAAGGGAAAGTCCTGTATTCACTGGAACCTAATGGAAAATGAAAGCATTCAATGAGATTAAGCAATGAACTAAAACAGAACTAAACATAGTAACTAGGGGATTCTAGGCTGGTGTAACAAGAGCTTCACAGAGCAAGCTTTGTAAACATGATCTAAACCATGTGTAGGTGAAATTTTTTGACATTTAACAAATCAGGACTTTGTAGCATCCCTTTGTTCTCAACACTCAGCCTCAAAGGAACCCATAATTGCACTAATCTATCAATCAGAGGGTGATAAGGAGCGTTGTATGCGTAAGATCTTGGGATCAATATACTTACAGCTGGGGCTGGCATGCTGATTACGTCCATGCTGCTTTGGGTCAACGATTTAGACTGAAACAGAAAGAACAAAAGATGTGTTTATCCTGTCAATGAGATCTAGGGAAGTAAGTCAATTCAAATACGTACTAATCAGTTTCCATGATGACATTAAGGGACAATAGGTGTGTGAAATTGATGGGCGAAGGTGATAACTTACCACGCTGTGACCACTCAGCACCTTCATAGGTTAGCCGTGTTGTGATGACCAATAGACGCGGTCTTCTAGGTCGGATTACCTGATGAGTGAAAATGGTTTCATTGGTTATTATAACACTATGAAACTGCATGTATCAGATATAATACAGAATGTATCACAGAATAAAACTTTGCAAATCAGAATAAAACTTTGCAAATCAACGAATAATGTTCATGGCTCAAATGAAATTAAATTAAATTAAATTAAATTAAATTAAATTAAATTAAATTAAATTAAATTAAATCTTCTAACACAAAAATCATTAGCAAAATATTAAGCTGTAACAGTAATCACAGTTAAAAAAAACTATGTATGCATTAACTATGTATAACTTAATTAGCTAACAGCTTCAAAACAGAAAACTAAGCAATAACACATTACTATGTTATAAAAACATGTAAATAAACATTACTTACAACTCTGAAACTTTCAGATGGGGGTCGAACGGTGTGGGTGGCTGAAGAAAGCAACTGTCCACATTGACTCGGAGCTGAACAGACTCTGTCAAGAGACTCAGACAGACTGAACTGAAACAGCCAGAGCGCGGCACAAAATTAAAGTGGGCGGGCAGAGGGGAAATTCTGATGTGCAATGGAGACAGGAAGCAGCATCACGGGCTCCCACCATCAACACCTTTTTAGATACAAAAGGCAAGCTGTTGTGGCAGAGGGTGGAAAGTGTGATATACGTCACTCATGTGAGCACAAACGTAGCAGGTAGCACGCGGATGAAAGAGGATACTGCAATAAGAGAAAGTTAAGATTAAATTACATGGCCAGCAGGGTTAAAAACATGCATATCATGTTTCATCAGAATTGTATTTAAGTAAAACAGACACAGAAGTACAATCATAAACAACTGAGATGAGTATCTCCAGGCAGCAATCATTAATTTACATTATAAAATGCATGACAGTTTAGTTATTTCAAATTCTTAAGTTCTTTTTTCAGTTTCTAAAGGTTTTCTTGTAAATAGGAATAGAATGAAGCTCAGCCAGTGTTTACAGTAAAGGCACTTTGATAATGATTCACTATTTTGCTGTAAATGTTGATGATACCCCGGGAATTTTTCGAGTAACAAAAACCATCATTTTGAGACTCTGAATCTGACAGTGTTTGCTAACTGACTCACTATCGTTCATGAAACCGTCCAGCCCCCATGTTTTTACATGAGATGCATAATAGGGTAAATTCATCATGAAAATAGAAGAACTGCATTTGACCAAACGGTTTTCAGCGTACCCACCTACTGCTTACAGTCTCCATGGAAATCAGGTCACGGCCTTCTCATCAGGAGCCTTTTGATGTTTTGGAATATATGTAGAGGTGTATAAAACTCAATATCTCAAGTTTTAGCAGTTTTTCTCTGTTTACGGGGCGGAACACACTTTTTATTCGAGTTAATACTTCTCATTAGGTTTGATTTTGAAAGCTTTTCCTACAAGCACAGTTGAAGTCAAAAGTTTACATACACCTTGTAGAATCTGTTAGGTGATTATACAAAATCATGTTATTTTTTTAATCAGTACTGACCCAAATAAGATTTTTCACATAAAAGACATTTAGTCCACAAGAGAAAATAATAGTTGAATTTTTAAAAATGGCCCTGTTCAAAAGTTTACATACACTTGAATGATCCACAGCTGTTTATTTTATTTAGATTTTTTTTTTATTTGTTTAGTGATTTTTGTATTAATGAGTCCCTTGTTTGTCCTGAACAGTTAAACTGCCTGTCGTTCTTCAGATACATCCTTCAGGTCCCACTAATTCTTTGGTTATTTCAGCATTTTTGTGTATTTGAACCCTTTCCAACAATGACTGTATGATTTTGAGATCCATCTTTTCACACTGAGGACAACTGTGGACTCATATGCAACTCTTAAAGAAGGTTCAAACACTCACTGATGCTTTAGAAGGAAACACAAAGCATTAAGAGCCAGGGGTGTAAACTTTTGAACAGAATGAAGATTTGTACATTGTTCTTATTTTGCCTAAGTATCATATATATATAATTTTCATAATATAATATAATCATTTGGCCTTAATGAATTTTATATAGGAAAACCAGATATAACAGTATTTTTCATTCAGTATTTTATTTATTTATTAACAAAAAATAAATACAATGATCAGGGATGCATAAAATTAATAAAATTCTGTTAAGTTAAAAATTAAGTAAAAATATTTGTACAAATATTATTTTGTTTCCACAAAAATACCAAGCAGCAGTTTTTAACATTGATAATAATATGAAAAAAAAAATGCACTAAACTAGCATACTATAGAATGATTTCTGAAGGATCACGTGACACTGAAGACTGGAGTTAATAATGCTGAAAATTTAGCTTTGCCATCACAGGAATAAATTACATTTGAAAATGTATTAAAATAGAAAACAGTTATTTAAAATTGTAGTAATATTTTACAACATTCCTGTTTTACTGTATTTTTGATCAAATAAATGCAAAAACCCCTTTCAGACCACAAACTTTTAAACTGTAGTATATATCTTTATAGTTATATTCTTGAGAACTACCCCCGGTCTCTTCTACATGTTGAACAGCTGTGTTCTATTTGCCTCATTATTTTCCGCATTCAACTTTTTTTAGACCAGATGACACCTGTTTGTGTGTTTTTTTTTCAGAAATTCACAGACCTTTTCCATTTAAACTTCTTAGATGACACAAATATGACAGGACAACAAGTCGAAGTAACAAACATCTCTCTTTCAGATTACTGTGAAACATTTCTGGTCATCGAGGGCATTTCTTAAGGATTAGACACAAACACTATAATTATGACTGAGACAGCGTTTGAGTAAAAATGTTGTTGTGGAATGATATATTAACGCTTAATTTGTAATATGAAACCTTTCACCACAGGCAATTTCAATTTCTAAGTGAAGTGTGAATCACCAAACTTTCCCCTCATGTACAGTGAAAGAAATCAAGAGATTTAATGCATGTTTACAATTATAGATACTTCTCACCTTCACAGCTTAAACATTTGAAAAGATTATTTAACATCATTTAATACACGTAAAAATGTCAAACGACCTAACCTATTTCATTTTTTTTTTAATCATACCTGTAGGTGGCCTAATTTGAATGACATTCAAAGCAGCCCACCAGGGAAAAACCCACGTGGGACAGTATGCATCATAATGTTTTCTATGATTGTGGGCTGAAAGACCACCAGACAACCTCAAATTTACACATGCCCACTTAGAGTAGTCAAAGGTCACAAACAACTTTGACTCAGACCTTTAATTGGACTTCTGGATGGGTTTATTCATTTCAAATGCATCAAAATTCATCTTTAACTGTGAAATTCGGTTGGTCTTCAGGTTTGAAGTCTATATTGGGGCTGCCGTCCTCATTGAGAACACGTCTGCTGGTGTATCCCACGATGGGGTACTTTGCTTTGTATGTGCCTTTGAATATCTGCTCAAGAGATTCTAGTTGACTCTCAGTCAGACCCGTCTAACAAACAGGAACCAAAAGAGGAAATGTGTAAGTGCAAAAAAGTTTGGTGGAATCCAGTATTCAGTCCAATAACAGCTTTATATTAAGAAACTGAAACAAAGATGTTTTCTGTGGCACAGTTGTAATTTTGTTAAATTACCCAACTTACAGTGTCATATGTGAGATCTGCTGGGTCAAGGGACATTTTGGCTACAGCTCTGGTTGAGTCTTTGCCCACAAGGGCATTATAAGATGCTCCCTTTCCGTAAAACTCTGGAAATAAAAGAAACACAACAGGTTTTCTGCAGGAACTCCTATTTCATTCTTGACTAAATAAAAATATATCTATACAATAGATAATTTCTAGCCATTTCAACAGATTAGAACTCAACATAACCACACAATTTCACTATAGAATTTTTCAAAACTCCTGGAACTATTATGCTAAACACATTAATTGTTTTAGCCCTGGGAATCCCACTGTTGGAAAGTTCATCCATTAAATGTAAATAGGCATGTGGTTTCCAACACAGTGCTTATATAGCCTACAAACACACAAAGAGCAAAATAGGGAACAAAGTATACATCCATTAAACACTGATCTCTCAAGCTGATAAACGTAGTTCCGCAAACAAGTTGATAACCACAAATGTGCCAGCACACAAATCTAAAAAAAATCTAACCTTTTCCAGTTGTGACGTCAAACACTACACCTTTAATGGCCATGTAAATTGGTTGTCCGTCCTGTAATGGGGGCGGGGGACATTTAAAGATCTTTAGTAAACGCGTTTTGCATTTAATCTTGAAAATGTTTTCGTCTAAAACTAGTACAGTGTTTTGTGACACAGCACAAAACTTCTTACCTCGCTCCCATCGTATCTTTGCAACTCCTCCTCGGTAAACAGACGCACCGGTTTCTGTGCGTTTTTTATTTTTCTCTCATTTGTAGCACAAATACTTAGTAAGGCGTATAATACAACAATTCGGGCATAAAACATTGTGGGCTGTCGTGTTGAGGTTTATATGTTGTAAGAACCAAGTCTGCGGCGTCAGTTTCCTTGTTGTCATCGGAGTGTTTCCATTCAGCCTTTCTAATGCTGATCTCGGATCAGCTTTCACAATCAAAGGTGGAAATGCTCCATTTGTTTCGGAACATAATCTGTAATTGGTGTTTATAGGATATAATGGTTTAATATGTGAATATATCGTTATTTGTGGTCCGAAATATAGTGGACTGGCATGATTTGCACTTTATATAAAACACCAACTTCTGCTTAGGGAATTTTCTAAACTTCCAGCCGCAAGTTTCTGTTTCTCCATTCACGTGAGATGGACCGGAAGTGACGCCCACTTCTGAAACCCCTCCTTGAGCACGTCCCTCGGCTTGTTATAAGAGTAATTTTCCAGTTTCACTGATATTATCCACAAAACAAGAGTGGTATGAATTTTTTTATATGTTGTAGATCTGTTAGATAAAGCTGGTCATTTTTTTTTCAACATTATTCATTCATGAACAAATCTGAGATAAAATGTTGCTTTAGATAATGTTATACTATGTGTAAAGCCATCCCTCCTTCTCTAAAACAAATAATACAAAACACTCTTACATATTCAAATGTATCATATTCAAAAGTTGAACAATGGACAAGTACATATTGGGGGAAAAAATTAAGAACAGTAATAGGGAATATTAAAATGTAAGTTATTTTCAGGTTTCAATAGACCTTTAAAAAGAAAACATTTTGAAAACAAAATATTTAAAAACAAATTCTGTTTCTACCTAAAATTAAAGATATTCAGTTTAGAAATTTTAATACAGCTGCTGAAATTTTATGGAAAATATTCTGTTTCGAGGTAGATTTTTGTGTTTTTCGTTTAGAAGAGCCTGAAATCATTGAAAAAAAAAATTCTAGTCACATTATATAAAAAAAAATATATTGGCCTACTTCTTACATTTTAATTTCTTAAATTCCTGTATGATACTCAAAATAAGAGACACATTTTATTGCAAATGATATGCTATATGTGATTCCTCTTAAGATATTTCCTCTTATACGGTTTACTTATTTATATACGTGTTTAATTTATTTATTTGTTTATCAATTTTTTTAATTGTGTTAATGCTCACTTGTTAACCTGAAAATGTAACTGTTACTCATCTCAGTAACTAGACTCTTTTGAATCGTTCATCAAAAAGATTCATTCAGAAACTTTTGTGCAGGTTAAATAGACAACACAGTTGAATCACTGAATCATTCATTCAAACTATTCGCTAAAACACCGATTTGTTCACTACCGAAAGAAGTCTTCTATCATTTATTAAAACTGTCTTGACAATAAAACTACTAAGAGACTTGAGAATTTAGTGTTAAGCATCATAAGCGTTTTCCTACGAAAAGCAAACAAACAGGACATACAGTTTTTCATTAATTTTGTCAGGTGGATAATCAAGCTACAAAACAACCACAGTAGTAGTCTAAATAAAGCATGCTGTAAGAATGTAAATAATTTATTATTACACATTTCTGACTCACATGACGAACAGAATGAACTACAAGCTCGTCCAGTTTAGATAAGATTCAAATTCGCGAGTCGCGACTCGTTCAGTAAAGAGGGCGTATTTGTTTAGTAGGTTGAACCAATGAAATGTTCCGTCACAGCCCGCTATCGAATACTATTAGCTCGCGCCACATTCAGTCTTTCAAGACATTAAAGTCACGCGCTTTGAAAGGATGAACGAAAATGTCAATACTTGAAGTTGAATGACACCGGTTCATTCAGTTAAAAAGACACATTACACGATACTATGCCTAAAAACTTTTCCAGCACTGTGGCAAACATAACGTGTTTTTCTTTCTTTATACAAGAAAGCACTGTCCTCTCATTAAAGAAGATGGAAAATAATTGTTATTCATACTGTACGGCAGTGTGCTTTTAATCCTAAGAGAAAACATTTATGGAAAGTGTGATAGAAATTCGCAAAACAGAACCAATGGAAGATTTTGAGTAAACGTTTAAGAAAAAGATCTAGGATAGTATCCCAAGCCCTCCCCAAACTACCAGCTGTGATGTCACGCTTGGCATGTTTTTTGTCCATTGGCTGTGCCTCACTCCAGCTCCTCAAGAGGATCCGTTAGAAATGAGTCTGAATCCTGTTCCTGTAAGTTGATGGCAAAGTTTAAATGCTGCAAATATTCGGAGGGGAAGCAGAATGCTGAGGAGAGACACATCTCGATCTTATCAAGAGGTAATGAAACTGGTGTGTGAAATGTGGTTAGATCCTGTAGGACTCATTCATCTGGTTCTCTAGTTTGTGCTCGCTATCATAGTAACGAGAAAGTGCATATGAACAATTGCAGTCATGTGATAACAGCTGACCGCTGCTCTTTACTGCAGCTGGGCGTATAGGCAGATATGAGGCGCGAAATAGCTGTGTGTGTCTGTATATGTCTATACATTTTTTTAAAATGTCACTTTTTTTGAAGTTCAATGGTGAGGACAGTGCTGGGCCACTTGGGTCTTACCAGACCAATGATGTTTCTGAAGTGGAGCAAGATCAAGCTAGCTGTGACCCTTTACCAGGTCTGAACTTATTTCCTAAAAATATGACGGTAACAAACAACTTTTCTTTCCATGTAGATCTAGATTTAGTTGTAGATTCCTGTATTTAGATTGAAATGGTGTGTTTATATTCTGAGAAGTTTCGTTGATTATTTATGTATAATGCATGCATTCATATTTTATGCATTTATTTAAATTATAGATTTTAGCTTATTTATATATTTAATATAATTTATTCATAATGCATTATTCATATCATTAACTTCAGGAGTTGGTTTGTCAAAGTTTGATTGTATGATACTATGATACATAAACATGATGAATATGTATCATATGAAACATATGATACTCTTTGTATTACGTTGCTTTGTTAAGTTGGCCTTAAAAATGAAGTTGGCCTTACAAATAAAGAGATGCCAAAAGGAAAGTATGTTAAGACCCAATGTCCAAAAGGAGATATCTGTAATACTTCTTGAGCTACAGGCATGCAAACTTTGGAGAAAAATCTTGAAAGTGATGTTTCTCCATTTTTGAATGGTCACCGTTGGCACATAATGCAACGCAGATTGCTAAAGTCAACAGATTTTAAAAATAACATTATGATGCTGCCATCTTTCTGAAGTCATTTCTAAAATTGCCATTTGGTGAAAATTGACATTTTAACCCCCTTCTACAAAATAGTGGCTTACTCAGTCAATATTCATCATGACATTTAATATTTTGGCATTTATCACTAGACATGTCTATATTTCTTTAGAAAAAAAAAAAAGTAACAAAATCAAAAATTGAGCCAGGGACCTCTGGTTAAGTTGACACTGAATGACCCAGATAGATTTCCCAAATTTCCCTTTCTGTGACAATACAGTGTGTATTTATTCATTTGTTTGTATTTTATTTTTCATTTGTTTATTGTGTCTTTTAATAAAGACATTGCTTTAAAATTAAATTCCATTATATATTGCAGATGAGGACACTGTGGACAACAACCTAATGTCCATTGGTTTCAACAAAGCTTGTGTGAAGAATGTTTTCACAGTCATCCTTTTCCTCATTTACTTGCTGCTCACTACGGTGGCTGTGTTCTTGGCCTACCAAACCATTTCAGACTTCATGGAGAAGCTCAACCATCCAGTGATGTCTGTTTCATACAAAGAGGTTGAGGAGTTCACTGCACCAGGTGAGCTATAATACACTGTCATTTATGGTATCTCTCGGTATCTACACTACTTGTCAAACGTTTTTTATGTTAATGCTTTTTAAAGAAGTATATTCTGCTCTCCAAGCCTGCATTTTATTTGATCAGCAAAAGCACAGCAAAAACAGTTGCTGAAATATTTTTACTGTTTAAAACTGTTTAAAAAAAAATTCTATTTGAATATATTTTAAAATGTAATTTATTCCTGTGATCAAAGCTTAATTTTCAGCATCATTAAACTATAGAAACTATAGAAATTAATACTTTTATTTAGCAAGGATGCTTTAAATTGATCAAAAGTGATGATAAAGACATTTAAAATCTTACAAAAGATTTCTGTTTCAGATAAATGCTGTTATTCTGAATTGTGTATTCAACAAAGAAATCTACTCAGTTGTTTTTAACATAATAATAATAATAATAAATGTTTTTTGTGCAACAAATCCGAATATTAAAATGATTTCTGGAGTAATGATGCTAAAAGTTCAGCTTTGAAGTCACAGGAATAAATTGCATTTTAAAATATATTCAGATAGAAAACAGTTATTTTACATAGTAAAAATTAGTGCTGTCAAACGATTAATCGCATCCAAAATAAAAGTTTGTTTACATACTATATATTTGTGTACTGTGTATATTCATTATATATATATAATATTTATTTATAATGTAATATTGTATACTGTTATAAATATATATACATATAAACATTTAGTTTTAATATATACATGTATGTGTGTGTATTTATATGTACATAATACATATACAAAGTAAACACACATATAGTATGTAAACATAAACTTTTATTTTGGATGCGATTAATCACAGTTAATAGTTTGACAGTCCTAGTAAAAATATTTTAAAATGTTACTATTTTTTCAGTACTTTGGATCGAATAAATGCATGCTTGGTGAGCAGAAAAGACTACTTTAAAAACATCCAAAAAATCTTACTGTTCAAAAACTTTTGACTGGTAGTGTATATTTACAGAATCTTTCACCATTCTTTTGCAAACAGGAATTGCTTTGTATCCCGGAAAGGCACAGTTATTAAGTTGCATGCATCACTACCATGACAACATTCCACCTCTTGTTGCATTGGACAGACTAAAGGAAAGAAACTGTATAAAAGAGGAGGTTATTTACCACGGGCCATATTCGAACCAGACGCAAGTATGTTTTTGGAGCTTCCTCAAACTTATTCTGAGGAAACAGTGCTATTAATAATCTTTTACGTCACATGTCTGTGGCAGAAACGTGCCATAGTGGTCAGAGGGCCGACTGATGTGAGGAACCGAGAACTTGTATTCCTGCAGTTCAGCCGGAATGAAACAGAAGAGGATTTCAGTGCAATCAGTTACATGATTTTTGCCAAATTCAGTGACATGGTTAAAAGGTAATGAGCTAATATTTAGCATGAATCAGATTTGTTTTACTGTTTGCATAAAATGTCTTTCTCTCGCCAGCTTAGATAAAGCTACTTTTATGATGGACTGTGAAAGGAATTACTCAATGTGGACCTTCTCTGGAGGCTTTCGGACATGGGTCAAAATGTCTTTGGTCAAGACAACAGGCAGAGGAAATGAATCAGTTGAATTTAGACAGGAGGTAATGTGTGATTTATAGTACTGTTTACCAATCTTTGTCAACTTCAGCATAATAGACCAGTTTGGAAGAGATGTCACATTGTGGTGGCAGAAAAACACTAGTAACAAGTGGAGGGAATCGAGTAAAATCCATTGAATAAGAGAAATTTATTGTATTGTATTGTGCCTTTGGATGTCAGAATTTGCAGGAATGCAAATAGAATGCATTTTTATAGAATACTGTCATCAAAGATGCCATTTAAAGCTAAACAGACATTTGAACGAACAGACTATGAATGAAACCTGCTATGATTTTTTTACTTTTAAAGTACAAATTTGATTTAAACAATAGGTCTACATAACTTTTCCATATGCAGTTCATAGGGGACATATTGTATTAGCCCTACAGTTACAGCATGAAATACTATTTAAACCTATAACATTTTACATAACATTTACCTGTTTTATCTCACAAATCTGACCTAATTTTGTTTTTGCAAAAAAAGCTTATATCTCCTAGTTCGACTTTATAACTCGATTTAACTCAACAATACTGAGTTTTTAGTTTTGAGGAAAAAAGCCAGAAGCGTGAGAAAAAACCTCGAAGCCGAAGGGAAAAGAGAGAATGATGAGTTGATTTATCTAATCAGAATTGTGAGAATAAAGTCAGAATTTTGGAATATAAACTCAAATTTAGTTTTTTTTTTTATTCTTTTACTCCATGGCTTCCATAGACTGCTACTTGAAAACTGTAATTTTCTGCCACCAGATAGGCTCCACCCACAAAAAAACGTTTTCACTGTGCAAACACTGAATTGGTCTATGGTCAGAATCGTAAAATCAATTCATAATATTTAAATTAGTGGTCAACCAATTTAGGTTCTTCATAAAATATTACATCTGATCCACAAATACTAACTAAATGTTTTATTAATCATCCGTATGTATTTAGTCGAGTGTGGTGAAGTACATCGACAAGAGGCCTCCACAAGAACAAGCCAATGAGCTTTTCTTTGTTGTGTTTCAATGGCGAGATCCATTTATACAGCAAGTCAAAGATGTAAGTGAGCACATTTTTAAATACTGAACTAAATATTTATCAAATTGTCTGAACGTTTACCTCAAATTGTGTTTGTTTTTTTTAAATTACTCCGTACACTATAACTGGCAAAGCAAAAAACTGTTTTTTAACATCTTTGAAAATTTATTACAAATTAAAAACCTAAATTATTCCATTGCATAAGTATTCATACCCTTATCTGTGACAGTTGAAATTTAACTCAGAAGCATTCATATTCATATATTCATAGTTTAACATAAGGCAGCAACATAACAAAATGTGGGGGGAAAAAAAAAGTGAAGGGGTATGAATACTTTCGCAAGGCACTGTATCGAGAGTCTAATTAAGTGTGTCTTATGTTTTTGAACAGATTGTCACAGCAAACCCGTGGAACACCATAGCCATATTGTGTGGCGTCTTCATGGCTCTATTTAAAGCAGCAGACTTTACCAAACTCAGCATTAAGTGGATGATCAAAATTCGTAAAAGACACTTAAGGGCAAAAGTGAGAGAGCTAAACCAAATAAGCTAACTCTTTTCCGATTCATCTAACAACACAGTGTTGAACACTACAGCATTTTTAATTATGGGCATCAAACACTTTTAGAGCAGAGTCTTTTACACTTTCTTGAGAATTGTACTGATGTCGATTGTACATTTTGTTTTAACTGGATTTTTATTTGATATTGTAAAGTAAGTACTTACAGTGAATGCTGAGGCATGTGTTCTGCAGTACAAGGCCAAAGTGTATTCATGAAACATTAACTATTTTCATCCATTCTATGTCAGATTAAGCTAGTTAAAATGATGACTAAGAAGAGATTTTGCTGAGAGAAAAAAAGCTTTTAATGACAAGGACCTTTGGTTATGTTGCATTTTCCAGTGATCAATAAATAACTCTTGCAGGGCATACTACAGGGACAGAAATTTTCTAAAAGTGGGGATCAAGTCTTACTGCTGTTTTCTTTTTTGCTATCAGTGTGAATGATATGTTTTTTTATATGATGTATGTTTTATAAACTTTTACCAATCATATTAAATTATTTCCTTGATTTTAAAAATGTTCTGAAAACATGCCTTATTTAACAATGCTTACCAAACAAGTTGAATTTGTAGGTCTATTTCAGTTTTTTTTTACTGATGATGAAATTACTTTTTGTTTCCATGTGATGTTCTATTTTGTATTATACTTATATAGAATTAAATATCAGTCTTTAACGTTAAATATCCCCATTTTATTAATGTACTAAATATTCTTTTAACTGATGCTGCCTCAAGGACTAAACAAATGTTGTATACACTGTAAAAAATAAAACACACAATTTGTTGAGGTAACTTAAAATAATTTGTTACCCGGCTGCCTTAAAATTTTATGTTAAATTAACTCAAATATCTCAGTTGTCACTTAGTACAACTTAACATTTCAAGTTGACTAAACTTCTTTGAGTTGACTGAATGTAAAATTTTACGACAGCCGTGTAACAAATTATTTTAAGTTAACTCTACAAATTGTTTTTTACAGTGTAGAGCGTTTGCACTTATGTCACGATTTAGGCAGTTACCCGGACACATGGCTATAAACAACAACATGGATTGCATGGTTAATGTACTACTGATATGTTCTGCTAATTTATGCTGTCTAAACCACAGAAAAATGTGTGGAAGCTGTTAAATCATACAGAGGAGGACAAATTAAAGTTAATAGATGGTAAAGATACATATGAGCAGATTAATTAAGATATTAGCCTAATATTTCACCTACCTGACTGGAAATGCTAAGAACAAACACAAAAGTTGTCAAGAGTCTTGCACTGGAAATCCTGGTTCAGTTTGGCCAACCACAATCGCACGCTTCTCCTTGATTGTTAACTTTCGGCAGTCTAGTACTCCAAATGTTTTTCCCGGTTTGACTGATTAGTACAGCCTAAAACATAAAATAATTGACCATTTTCAGCAGCAATAATCAGCAAGACATGCCAGTTTAGTTCAGTGGCATTGTTTATGTTCAGCACTGCCAATATGGCCTACTGATGATGAGGCGTGAAAACATACTATAAACTATTGTTCTTGATATATTTTGGGCTGTCTGGGGAAATGCGTCATCATAAGTAATATCAACACATATTTTGTTTTATTGTATTTTTCTAAGCAAGTTACTGCTGAATGTTTATGACGGATTAGAACATATGACTGTTTTAAATACAAGTGATCTCATAAAGAATTTGTGGCACTAATGAATTCAATAAGAATATTTATTTTTTAATACCTGTTCTTGCACTTTAAGTTTATAATAATAATAATCAGGACCAACTAATACCAAAAGAAGATTTTCTTTTAGAGGTCGTTTTTGTTTTTCATGACAATTATCTCTTTATCAGAAATCTCTCAGAAGTATTCTGATTATGTATTACTTGCTTTATTTAATTTTACATTCGCCCATTTTGTTTATAAAATGTCTTTTATAATATGTTTGACAGTTATATACCGTTATTTGATGACTTTTACGCTAAAATGTTGGCGGCCATTTTGAATCGAGTCTGTTGTTTCCTGATTTGCAGTACCAAAATACCCCCATAATACTAAGAAGCGTGGATTATCAATAGAAATGTTGTGTTTATGTGGAAGTTGGAAGAAATGCATTCTCTACGTGAATTAAGAGGTATACACGAAACTGGATTTGTCTTCATCCACGTTGGTTTGTCGCTTACTTCTTTAATTATCAGTTTATGCAGTGTGTTAGCCTGGATGCTAAACATCTGCACATGAGCAACACCGCTGTATGTTAAAATAATTTGCACTTTTGTTTTGTTTTACATCCTTTAGTAGTTTAACCACCTGTCAGCTCACATTAGTACTTTGTCCATTGATGTTAGCAGCATTAACCTTACAAATGCATTAACCAATGAACGAATTTGTAAGTAGTGCTAACAAACAATCCTCTGCAGGAAGGAGTGTCCAAACTAATAATAAGACTGGTTTGCCTGGCTCATCTAATGATAGATTTGAGTAACTCAAACCTGGTTATTAACCTTCAGTCTGTTTTATGTTCCACCCCGTTATTATATTACAGGAGAGGGAGGCAGGTCTCCATTTCTCTTGGGCAGTATTTGCAGAGGACATGCACACTGACCTGGGGTTTGAGAGCTATTTAAAGCATTGTTGTTATCAGTGGCGCTAATGGAAAACTACTCTTGTTCTACCTTGTTCTCTGACAGCACTGATGTTGGGCCGTTTTTAAATAGTGGAGGTTTAATCTTTCGACTGTGGCACAGACAAATGTCTTGTCATTTTCTGGTGGCAAGAAGTATGCCAATTCATACTATGTCATAAAATTGTTAGAGATATGTGGTGCCCCACAACATTTAACGTGCTTTAATCACAAGAAAAATTGTAGAAAAATAATAATTTCTATAAGTCTTCTATAAGTCACCCAAAGTAAACACAGATGTAATTCAGTTGATGAATCAATGTCTTCTGAAGCCAAACCATAGGATGAGTGTGCGAGGAAAAATACTAATATTTTAAACTTGTAAAATATTACAGTTTTTCTTGTGACCATGGACAACAAAAAAAAAACTAGTCTTAAACATATTTGTAGCATTAGCCAAAAATACATTGTATAAGTCAAAGTTATAAAAAAAAACAAATATATATGCCAAAAATCATTAGGATATTAAGTAAAGATTATGTTCCATGAAGATATTTTGTGAATTTCCACCTGTAAATATATCCAAACTTTTTCTAATTAGTTTTTGATTAGTAATATTCATTGTTAAGAATTACATTTGGACAACTTTAAAGGTGATTTTCTCGATATTTAGATTTTTTTTGCACTCACAATATTCAAATAGTTGTATATCGACCAAATATTGTCCTATCCGAACAAACCATACATCAATGGAAAGCTGCAGAAGATATTAATTCATCAGTTGGGGCTGTAAATAAAAAAAAAAGTTATATACGCTGCCATTCAAAAATTTGGGATCAGTAAGATTTTTAATGTTTGTGAATAAAATATTATTTCAATGTAAAATAACTGTTTTCTATATGATTATATTTTAAAATAAAACATTTTCTTGTGATGCAAAGCTGTATTTTCAGCATTATTACTCCACTCTTCAGTGTCACATGATCCTTCAGAAATCATTCTAATATGCTGATTTATTATCAATGTTGAAAACAGTTGTGCTGCTTAATATTTAGTTGGAACCTGTCATACTTTTTTCAGGATTCTTCAATAAATAAAAAGTTTAAAAGAACAGCATTTATTTAAAATGGAAGTATTTTGCAACAATATAATCTACCATGTTTATTGAAGGGAATTAATACTTTTATTCACCAAGGATGTTTTAAATAAATAAAAATGATAGCAACGACTTATTGTTAGAAAAGATTTATGTTTTGAATAAAAAGAATAAATGTTCTTTTTAGAAAAGATCACAGATTCCCAAAAAATATTAAGCAGCACAAGAAGTTTCCAACATGGGCAATAAATCAGCATATTAGAATGATTTCTGAAGGATCATGTGACACTGAAGACTGGAGTAATGACTTTCAGCAATTCAGCATTGCATCCCAGGAATAAATTCTATTTTACAAACCATTATTTTAAACTCTAATAAAATTTCACTATTTATATTTAGATTGCGTTTATTTTTAAGTGAATTTCATTTATATGATGCCTTTCTCAATACACATTCAAAGCTTTACGTAAATTAACAATGCTATCGTTTATAACTCTTATTCTGTTTCTGACGTTCTACATGTGCTTGCAATGTAAAACAACAGGACAAATGGAGCATTTGCATTTATTCATCCAGTGTAGCCTGCTTTTGAGGGCATTCCCCCAAAAAACACAATTTGCATGCCACTATTCTGCTATTCTGATGTTGTTGTTGTTTTTATGTAAACATGCGTTAAACAAAACCATTTGACCGTAGCATCTCTAACACAGCGTTCTAATAAAGGTCAGCTTTATAAATTCAAAACATGTTCTATGAACAGTCCCTTACGCTGTGTTTGTGCAGTGGGTTTTTCCAGACTCTGTTTGAGAATTAAACTTGCCAAGACACGACCCTGCAGTGGTTTTGTGGTTGGCTTGTGTGCTGCACTCTCAGCATACTGCATTTAGCTTCCTGACTTGAGTGCTGTCCCTTGGTTTGTGTCTTCTGGCCTCCTGCATTGGAGCCAGAGACACTGACCCTCTTTCCTTCCTTATGGAGTTTGTCCAACCTCATGCATTGCTGATAACACATAATCTAATGTAAGATTTGGCTAACACTTACACGAGTCGCTGCAGTATGAAATAAACAAGAAAGGTCAGTCATCTGTGTGCTATGTGCATGGCTGAGTCTGAATGCTGTCACTGGCTACATTTTGACTGTTGGTATATATTGAGATTAGAGTACCTGCCAAAAGGTTTTAGGTTATCAAACTACAGATTTCTGACTGTATTCAAGAAGGTCTATCTATAATCATGTCTTATTATTATTATTATTATTATTATTTATAGTGTATTTTATCCAGTAATTTTATTTTATGGAGCATTTTAGAATTGAAAAAATTATATTCCTTATATTTGTATATACTATATATTTTATTCTATATATTATATCCAATATTCTGCATTTATATATGTGACCCTGGACCACAAAACCAGTCTTAAGTCACTGGGGTATATTTGTAGCAATAGCCAAAAATACATTGTATGGGTCAAAATTATTGATTTTTCTTTTATGCCAAAAATCATTAGGATATTTAGTAAAGATCATGTTCCATTAAGATACTTTGTAAATGTCCTACTATAAATATATAAAATGTACATTTTTGATAAGTAATATGCATTGCTAAGAACTTAATTTGGACAACTTTAAAGGCAATTTTCTCAATATTTTTAATTTTGGCACCCTCAGATTCCAGATTTTCAAATAGTTGTATCTCGGCCAAATATTGTCCTATCATAACAGACCATACATCGAAGGAAAGCTTATTTATTTTCAACTTTCAGATGAGGTATAAATCTCAATTATGACTGGTTTTGTGGTCCAGGGTCACATATTAATTTATAAATCCAATCCAAAACGATTTTTTGATTTGATGTCTGTTGACAATCTAAATGTGTGTATGCAGGGATTGAATGAGAAATCATTTTTAGCAAGTTATTTCAGTTATTTTGCACTCATTATATGCTGCCTGATGTGATTATTTCATTTGTCTCTTTTTGCAGACCCCTGTTTATTTGTGGTGACCTGAGGTGCAATACCATCATTCAACATGGTTAAAGAACAGAAGTGCATTCTTTGTGAAACTGTGTACAGCTCCAAACAGGTAAACCTGGCTATTTAAGCATACATCATCTCCCATTTCAGCTAGAATGTGACAGTTTGCCCTGAGTTCTAAAGGTTGTGTGACAAACTGTAATTGACTTGCTCATGCTGACACCTGTTTGACCTAAAAAAATATTTCTGTGGTTTCACTGGGTTTTAGGAGATGGAAGAGCACATGAGAAGTATGCTGCACCACCGGGAGTTGGAGAATCTGAAAGGCCGGTAAGAGCCCATGTTACACACCAAACCCCTTTGACTTCACAACATATTTATGTTTAAAGGGATAGTTCACCCAAAAATGAAAATTCAAGTCATTAATTACTCACCCTCATGTCGTTCCAAACATGTAAGACCATTGTTCATCTTCGAAAACAAAATATTTTTGATGAAATCTGAGAGCTTTCTGACCCTGCATAGACTGCAATGCAACTGAGACGTTCAAGACTGTCTATGCAGGGTCAGAAAGCTCTCAGATTTAATCTGAAATATCTTAATTTGTGTTTTTAAGATAAACAAAGGTCTTACGGTTTTAGAACGACATGAGGGTGAGTAATTAATGATAGGATTGTCATTTTTAGGTGAACTATTCCTTTAAATAATATTTTTTACCATTTTTATGCAGCAACGCAAACTGGGAAGGTCATGGAAAGTATTTAAGAACATTGTTTGGTGAAAAGGTGTGGGATATGGTCATGCTCAAAGATGAAACGCATGTGTAATGTAGGGCACGTGTCTGCTTTGGTAAGTGGATAGATAAGCCGAGGCAGCTGCCTTAACCCGGGAGTGTATATATATAGGGACATTGGAAACAACTGGCAAGGCCGACAAATGACAACTGCCTCATGTGACAATTATGTACATCTCTGGAATGTGAAAAGTGAGAATGACATTCTTAATTGGGGAGGGTATTGAAATACTATGTGCAAAACACACAAACACCATGAATTTTAGAGGTTTGTTATATTTTAGCTAATTATGTCTACTACCCCATGCTTATATTGAAATCCTTTATCTTTAGAAATTCTCGTTTTGTACTTGTAATTCATGACCAGTGTTTTGTTTTGCTCTCTCCTGTGTGCTTCCGTGTTCGTCACTTCTCACCAAAGTTCCTTCTTACACAAACGCGCCGTTCCGCTTCAGAAGGCCTTTATTAACTCCCGGAGCTGTGTGGAGCATTTTTATGTTGGATGGATGCACTTTATTAGACTATCAATCTCAACACCCATTCAGTTACTGGGTGTTTAGATAATCTAAATATTAAAGGGATAGTTCCTCCAAAAATGAAAACTACCCCATGATGAAACTATCCTCATCCTAGGTGTATATATATAAAAAATATATATCAAAAGTTTGGACACACCGTCTCATTTAATGTTTTTTAAAGAAGTTTCTTATGCTTATCAAGGCTGTTTTCACTTGATCAAAAATACAGAAAAAAATGTAATATTGTGAGATATTATTATGATGTAAGTTAATGTTTTTCTATATTAATATACATAAAAATTTAATTTATATCTGTAATTAAAGTTGAAGTTCCAGAATCATTACTCCAGTTTTCAGTGTCACATGATTCTTCTTATTCAATATGCTGATTTATTATCAGTGCTGGAAAAAGTTGTACTGCTTAATATTTTTTTTGGAACCTGTGATGCTTCTTTCAGGATTTTCTGATCAATAAAAGGTTAAAAAAGAACAGCATTTATTTAAAATAAAAAAGGTTTCTAACAATATGCACTACTGTTCAAAAGTTTAGGGTCAGTACATTTTTATTCTTTCTTCTTTTTGAAAGAAATGAATACTTTTATTCACCAAGGATGTGTTAAATTAATAAAAAGTGATAGTATAGATTTACATTGTTAGAAAAGATTTATATTTTGAATAAATGCTGTTCTTTTTAACCTGCTATTCATCAAAGAATCCTGGGAAAAAAAAAAAAATCACAGGTTGCAAAAAAATATTTGGCAGCACAACTGTTTGCAACATTGATAATTCTAATAATAAATCAGCATATTAGAATGATTTCTAAAGGATCATGTGAGACTGGTGCAACAGCTGATGAAAATTCAGCTTTGCATCACAGGAATAAATTATATTGTAAAGTATGTTAAAATAATAAAAAAAAAATTGTGTTTATTTGTTGTTATTGTGAATCAATTAATTGCGACTAATCATTTTGCAGCTTTAATCGCAAGCCACAAAAAACACTTTTAAACTAGGAATAATAAAGTAACGGACTGCTGACTGCAAAATGGCAAGCTGCCATGACACAATTTTTTCGGGGGATAGACCATCTGCCAACAGCAAGTATCCATCAGGTCACGAGTTTGGCACTAAAGACAGCGACTATGGCAGGGAGGGGTTTTCAAGTCGGCAACTGTAAGCAGCTCGGATTACATCCAGCCGAAGAGTCCCACCCTTGCTGCAGCCCTAAAGAGCAGAGGGAAGGTGGAGACAGAGGGTGGGGGAATGCAATTTCACATACTAAAATCCAACAGCTCTCCCAACCCTTGTCTCAGAGCACAGCGGACTCCATCATGACAGCGTGCTAAGGCTCAGCAGCTGCTGAGAGGGTGGTCACCCCTCTGAGCTCAAGATCTCCCAGCACCTTCTGTTCTTGCCTGTTCACTCTAAACCATTTGTGAAGCCCCGAAAGATGCACCACAAGATCAGGAAGATTGCGTTGTTGTTTTTATTTATTTCCTTTTTTAGTAACTAGTTGGATTTTATTTTATGTTTGAGAAGTCAGTTTGCCTCCTGATCTCCTAAAAGGATAACTCATTAGACAGCCACTCAGAAGCAGTAGCAATGCCTGAGGGAAGCATTGAGCAGCCTATGTTTTCCTCCGTCCCCAGGGACTGTGGACATGAGTGCCGGGTCTGCGGCATAATAGAGGTGAGCCTGACTGACTATGCCAGTCACATCTCCAGCCCTTTTCATAAACAGCGCGTAGAGGATCAGAAGAACCGGCCCGCAAACGAAGACAAAGATGAAGAGTACTTTGACAAGGACATTGTGCAGCTCATCGAGAAACGCAAGGAAATGATCAGGTGAGTCTTTGCTTGCTTGGCATTGTTGGTGATTGCAGACACATTATCTAGTGATTAATCGCACGGTAGTGTTTAAATCTTTGTCACTGAAGTGTGTTTTCTTAGTGTTTTAATCGTCTGTTTGTTACCACAACACCTGCAGTTCTATATTAAACTATTCTGCATACAGTTCTGACACTGGAGTCTGGTGTCATGTGAGGCCAAAAACAGCCATGACTGCAACACTTGCACTCTCACACTCTTGGATGCATACCACACCGTGCCTTTCCAGCTCAACCCTTAAACAGTATGGGCACTATATCTTTAAATAGTCTGACCTCACCAACTATTTTTATACACCATACTGTTTAAGTGAAACATTCATTAATGACAGTCTTACTGAAGCCCTAATAATAAGCCATTCTTTAAATTATAAGCCATACATTTCTTTTTTTTTCACTTTTTTGTTATTTTCCCTTTATCTTGAATTGATTTTCTCACAAGATAAAAAAAAAATAACCCTGTACGTCACTCAACATTTCTGTGGTCACTAGGGCTGCGTAATTTACGAAATCTTTTGGAATCGACTGTGATTCCTGTTCTGGAATCGATGGGATTTGATTCTAAGAATTGATTCCTGTTGTTTTTGATTCTTTTTTTAATTCTAGTGTTTTAGATTGGAAAAACCTAATTTCGCTGCCATCTCATAATATAAAGCTTTATTTGTAAAAAACATTTACGATACATTTGTTGCTCAGATTGATTTTAAATTGTAATTTTGTCTACATTGCTCATGAAATTAATCATAGCCCACAGCTCAGCAGTGGACATGCATTTATTGCATGAATGGAACAAGACATGAAGTGTCTAAAATGCATGTGCATGTCTACATTAACCATATACTTTTCACAAAATTGTACACTGAAACAAAATAACCAAGACATTAACAACAGCACTGATTTAAGAGCTTGTGGTTTATCTGTCGCTTTTTTTAAGCGATCTATTGAAAAGAACATTTTTGTGGAAACGAATCAGACTTCTAATCTCTATTGAGGTAAAGAGGTAAATTAATGGGTGTTTCTCAAACTGCATTCTCAAACTCAGACAAGCTCACTACCGACTCGTTTATCTTTCAGCCGAGATATGCAGCCTTTGTGGATTCCAGCTAAACTAACTAAATGAAGTGTCGTTTCCAAAACTCTCGATTCCCAATGCCTCGGATTCAAGGAATTGATTCTTTTACACAAAACATTTAGATGTCCAAGTCCTTCAAGATCTTAAAAAACAACTTTGATTCCAAAAACAAAGATACAAGTTTGATATTGAGAAAATTACATCAATTCTTCCATGGAAGCAATGTGGTAATGTCTGTGTCTATGCAACCACAATGCTTTTCTCCTGTCCTCATTGCTGAATGTGTCAATAAGATTTTGCCAGTTAAATCATTGTATGTCACCATTCTATACTGAACTCTATTAGGAAAGAAGAGGCTTCTGCAAAGCAGGCTAGAGAAGAGCAGGAGCAATGCAGGAGGTGGCAGGAGCTTCAGACTCAGTGGCTTGGGCCAAGGCCTTTGATGTACCAGCAGTGTGGCCCTTGGGACCGGCCCTATTCTAACTTTCCTCAGATGTCCAAAAGGGGTAGAGGCTCCAATTGGCAGAACTTCAGATTTCCATCTCCTGATCGTGGCAAAAGGTTTAGCCGAGATGCTAGGTGTGCCACGTGGCATGCTGAAGGACCACCTGACTTGCAGAAATGGGAATCTGTTGGTCGTCAAGGAGGGAGTTTGCACAACCAAGGGAACTACTGGGGTGGTAGACAAGGTGGCTATGGAGTTTCCCCTTCACCGCTGAAAAAACAATATCCCTGGAACAACAGTCAGTTTAATGTCCATTGGAGGGGACAATATAAGTCACAACCTTCGGTCTTTAAATCACCTGCAAAAGAGCCTCAGAAGACACCCAGGAGCTCTGAGAATCAGACACAGGGTGAACAGAGTCTAGAAGAATCTGGTGAAGAGCATGATCCCAGTAAAGGTAAGGGTCAGAAGTCAGAGAAGGCTCACCGATGGACCCCATATCCACCAGCTAAACTTGGTGATCCTTCATCTCAGACTAACCCTCAGCCAGTGTTAAATGTGGAATCAGCTCAAACGCCTAAGGCACAAAGTTTCAACAAGAGCAGTCAGGACATGGAGAGGGTATCTAAGGCAGACCGAAAAAATTGGCAGTATAAACCCACAGAACCTGAAAAGAGTGATTGCAGGGAGCAGAAGAGTTCCTTCAAGAACATTGGCAGTACTAGCATGGATAGTTTAACCTACCCTTCCACCACTAGGAGAACTGAGAAGCCCAGCAAGCTTGCTGAAGATGGTTCTAAAAAGAATCTCAAACAAATAGGAAATCAAGACTTTGTCAGCTCTAAAGGTTTTAAGCATTCCCAATCAAGCTCTGAATTCCCCCCACATGGTACTTCCAATGCAGACCAAGATAGTCTGCTGTCAGAGATGCTGCGAAAAGCTAAAGAGACATTGCTTAATAGAAATAACTCCATTGATGTATCTGCCACAGAGAGCCTCAAAGGATCAAAGAGCATGTCACAGGTTAAAGAGCAAGCAGAGAGTTCAGAACCAAACACGAATCAAAAATTATATGAGAGTAAGACACCGAACAAGAACAAAGTTCAAAAAAGGTTTGGATTTGCAAGACGTTCTAGCAGTGACCGAGAGCAGTTAACCAGTACTGAGACCTCAGTACAGACTGGCAATGTGCGCAATGACACTAGGCCATCTCTGCAGTCCTTACAAGTTAGTACCTCCACTATGGACCACGAAGATGAGGAGGAGTGTGGTGAAATGGAAGTAAGTCCTCACATACCAGTACAAGATCAAGTCATGGACACAGTGGATGAAGGTATGTGTTCAGGTGGTGAGGGATCCCAACAAACTGCCAGTGGCTCTGTGCCCTCTTTAAGCAAGCTTGCCTTGCCTGCATGTCTCCAAAGAGATCTGAACCGCCATATGGGCACCAAAGGCAAAGCAGCATTCCATGAACCCAACTTAAATATTGCCAGACGTATTAGAAATGTGAATGGTACAAAAAAGAATGAGACTGAGAAAGACTCAGGACTTAAACCCACTTTGCGACAGCTTATTAGCTCCTCTGGCTCAAGGCGGAATGTTAACTGGGACCAGGTCTACCAGGAGGTCAACCGGAAGAAGCAAGGCAAGGGCTTACCAAGGTACTGCATGAGTATTTCATCATTGCCTGTTTACTCGCATAAAATGGTTAGTTCCTTTGTACCCTAATTCCATGTTTGTCTTGAATTTTTTCAGATTTGGTATAGAAATGGTGCCCTGTGACCCTGAGGGTACAAATCAAATGGATGAAGATGATGTACCTCTTTCTGAGGGCTTTCATTGGGACTCTGTGTTTGAATTTAGTCAAGTGCCTTCCCGCAAGCGTAGCTTGTCTGAAAGCAATGTGGTCAAAGATGGCCCAGCTGGTACCAGCTCCCTCCCCAAATCTGTAGACCCAGTGAGAGACTCTCCTGCTTGCGGCCCCTCACAGCCACCAAGGAGAGAGGAGCTGCAGTCCCAAGGTCATCTGGAGATTCAAGAGTTGAAAGGGCCTTCTAAAGGCCCAGAGGAAGTTGAAGAAGATGGCGGTTGTATATCAGACGTTGAACTGATTGACACGCAAGGAGCTGGGAAAAAACGCAGAGCTCCTGGGGTAAGCTTCATACTTACAACTGTGGTTTATGCTTGGCATACTCAGAAACCTAGTAGCTCTAATTCTAGTTAGCAGCCTGCTACATTCTACAGCCAATATCCAGTGTCATTTTTAAATGTTTTACATCAGGGGTACCCAGTCTTGTACCTGATAATCTTACCTTTCTGATCAAACACAACTAAACCAACTAATTATGATCTTCAGCAGCACTCGATAATTACATGTGTGTTTGATCAAGCTTGGAACTGAACACTGTAGGTAGATCTCCAGGAACAGAATTGGGCACCCCTGTTCTACATAATGCAAGAATAACAGAAATGAAATATAATTCTTGCCATTATCTAATTTTTGGGTTTTTCCACTAGGATGTTGTGTCTCCAGAGATTCCTAATGAAGATAGGAAAAACAAGAGGCAAAAAATTAAGGCTAAGAAAGGTAAAGAAAGTATTTTATATGTCCTTGTTTTGGGTACCTTAAAGGGATAGTTCACCCAAAAATTTAAATTCTGTCAATTTAAATTGGAACGACCCTCAAACCGATAAGACCTTCATTCAGCTTCAGAACAACAGATATTTTTTTATGAAATCCGAAAGCTTTCTGCATAGACAGCATAGCTTTCCCTGGATAGACAGCAACGCAACACAATGTTTAAGGCCCAGAAATGTAGTAAGGACATTGTTAAAATAGTCCATGTGACATCAGAGGTTCAACCATAATGTTATGAAGCTACGAGAATACTGCATATACGTCATGTACTCTCGTAAATACATGCCGAAGACTGACACGGAAGAGAAGAAACTGTTAAATAAAGTTGTCATTTTTGTCTTCTTTGTGCACAGAAAGCATTATTGTAGCTTTATAATGCTATAACATTAATGTCACATGGACTATTTTAACATTGTCTTACTACCTTTCTGGGCCTTGAATGTGTCAGGTTCGTTGCTGTCTATGCAGGTTCGGAAAGCTCTTGGATTTTATAGAAAATTTCTTATTTTGTGTTCCGAAGATGATCAAAGATGTTATGGGTTGACATGAGGGTAGTAATTAATGGCAGAATATCCATTTTTATCCAAACTATCCCTTTTAATGTTTTTATGTATTCTGTTTTGCAGAGCGCTCGCAAGTGGATCAGTTGCTGGCTGTATCTCTACGTGAGGAAGAACTTAACAACTCTCTTCAGGCTGTGGACAACAGTCTTATTCAGGCACGTGCTGCCCTGCAAGCTGCCTATTTGGAAGTACAGCGCTTGCTTATGGTCAAACAACAGGTAAGACTGTAGTGTAGGGATGTAAGGATAACCGGTTTGACGATAAATTATGATACAATTCTCCACGGTTATTATTACCGTTTCATATTTTAATTATCATTAAAACCATATTTGATTACCACGATTTGAACAACTAATGATAAATATATACTATACTAAATATATACCAGCGTACAGCAAAGTTTAAATAACAGTCTCGTGCGCAGAGCACGCAGAGCAGTTTCGTTTTGAATGAAAGCATGACGGAAAACTGGGAGGTTTTAAAAGGGTGCTGAGGGAATATACAAATTAATATATAAATGAATTAATTATATGGATGTACCTCTGATGGTTCTGTATTCAGAAAAGATTCGATGGCATTGTGTTTTGATCTTCATTCCATGTAATGCCTAATAAAGTAGTTTTCTTAATCGCAATGCTGCTTTGTCCACGGAGTTTACGGAAACAGCTGTAACTTTGCTGTTCCGTAAGTGCCGCCTAGTGGCAGAGAGTGGATTTACATTGACTTACAATTACGTTCAGCCTGTTTGCAGTTTTTGTCTAGCTAAAACTGATATTTGCATGCCCTGCTGTCAACTGGCCTTTTGATAAAAAACAAGGATTCTACACATTTAAACAACATCTAGAATTATTTAGATAAAATACATATAACCATTTTGATTTGACTTAACCGTTTTCTTTATTTAAAGGATGAAATGTGAGGTTTACCATTTTATAAAACCTTTTCAAAGCTTTATTTGAACATTTCGAACAGGTTATTAGATAACTGTTGAAGAGAACTGTTGTCAGTCATGTTGTAATATAAAATCTCATTGGTAATGTTGTTGTTTTAGTGTTTGTGCAAACAGAAGTCGTTTTATATGTTGTTTGTTGATTTCAAATATAAACCTTGGTGAAACAATTTATGTGTTAGTACTTTTTAAACATTTCCAGCACATTTTAACAATACCGTGATAATACTGATAACTGTGATCATTTTTGTCACTATAATCGTAATTTAAAAATTTCATACCGATACATCCCTACTGTAGTGCTAACAAAAATGTATTCAATTGTTTTCATCTCTCACTGGGTTGACACTTGATTTTACAGTGTTTTAATTGTTTACTCTTTTACAGGTAAACAATGAGATGAACTCTTTAAGAACCAAGCGCATTGAAATTCTTCAAGGAATGCAAGGTACAAAAATCAGACTTAACTGTATAATTCTAAGGTAAATGATGAGGAAAGTGAGATTAATAACACATCTTTTCATGAAGTTCATACTGTAAAAATTAGCTATAAAGCTAATTTATGGGCAATTTATAGTATGTTTCAGCTATATAAAAGGTATGACAGTAAGTGCCTTACATGTACCAAAACATGTACATCAAAACTCTTTTTCAGGTGAATTTGAGACAAAAGAAAAAGAGAGGAACAGTGAGGAGATCTCTTCATCACCCCAGCTTTCTCAGATCAGCACCAATCCTGTTCATCCAACAACAGCTGCTCACTCATTTTCTTCAACCTCCTCACTGCCTGTTACCATCAAAGAGGAGCCCATCTCTCACTGTAACCCTATTCCTGAGCATAACCTTGTCAAAAGCCCACTCCCAGCACCTCAAAGCACCGCACCTGTCCAAACTGTGTTTGCAGCTTGTCAAACAGGTAGGTTCTTGGAAACCATTGAACCGAAAGTTCACCCAAAAATGCAAATTCTGTCATTAATTGCACATCCTCGTGTCATTTTCAATCCTGTAAAACCTTTGTTCATCTTCGGAACACAAATTAAGATATTTTTGATGAAATCCAAGAGCTTTCTGACCCTGCATAGACAGCAATGTTAATTACCAAGTTCAAGGGCCAGATAGGTATATCTTAATTTTTGTTTTGGAGATTAACAAAGGTCTTACGGCACATAATTAAAATTATTAGGTGAATTATTCCTTTAAATTGCAACTCAGATCTGAATTATAAAATGTTTATTCTTCATTTAAAACAGATACTACCTTCCACAGTAAGATGGAGGCTTCACAAGATGCCACAAGCATGGCTTTGACAACAGCTTCCTCAGTACACAGATTACAGCCGTCACCCATCAAAGAAATTCATCGAAATTCAAGCTCTCAAGAGGGGTTAGCCAACCCGTCTATCTCAATAATGCCTGCAACCCTCTCCCCTAAGCCGCTGTCTCCCTCTAACCACCTAGAAACAAATCCAGTTAAGCGTGTTCGAAAGCTAAAGAAGAGAAAGTGTCTTAATAAAGCAAAGTTGAATGACCAGCCTGAAATCAGCGAGTCTGAGCTTGATGCAGAGCAGCCCGCTCCTCGACCTACCCGCAAGTTCCGACCCCATCGGCGATCCAGCAGCACCTATGTCTCAGCCCCAACACCAGAAGAGAAAGGTGAAAATGAAAAGATGGTGGTGACTGAAGCTTCAAAGGCACAACCACTGGGAACCAAGCAAGCAACACCACCACCAGTAAAAGAAGATCACTCTGAATCATCTGAACTGGAGATGGTGGAGCTCCCCCCACCTGATATTGATATTGTCAATCTAGATTCTTCAGACCAAGATGAGATGCCTGAAAAGAAGGCCAAGGAGTCGGCCACAACAGACCATGCTGTCATAGACCCCCAAAATCTTGCCTGCAATGAGGTCACCTCCACTAGTGAAATGAATACTAGCAGTGTAATCAAGGCTAGTGATAGGTAAGTCTCATGGTTTGAACTGGGATTTTCTAAACTTTCTTAAAGGGATAGGTCAAAATTTGTAACCAAAAAATTTAATTCTGTCATTAATTGCTCACCCTCATGTAGTTTCAAACCTGTAAGACATCTTCAGAACACAAATTAAGATATTTTTGATGAAATCCGAGAGTTTTCTGACCCTACATAGATGGCAACATAACATTCAATATTGTAGATTCAGTATTCAACAGTAATAATAAAAAGATTTAGTACTGCTTTTTTTTAGTGCTTTCGGTTCCAAATTCCAAGTTTTTTATTCTGTAAGATCTCAGGTTAGTAACCATTCTGAAAGATGGAAGATATTCAACAAGCAATTGGCTGTTGGGCTTTGAAGATACTAGAAAACACAGCAGTTTGTGGTGGGCAAGAGTACACAGATGTAACAGAGACAGCTTGTTTAATGTCATGTTCACTTATAGATGTTCTGGCTTGGTGTCTGCATGGCAGCTTCACTTTTTTTTTCTTTACTGCCATTGGAGTTTCTCAGTATTGCAGTATTGAAAAATCTTTTTGTTTTTTTTGTTTTTTACAGTGAAGTAAAATCAGTCTCAACAGCGTTGGAGTCCAAGGTGCCTTCAGGTACGTGGTGTGTTCAGAAACATAAATGGAAGCTGTAGCAAATGTACCATTAATACCATTTAAAGGAATAGTTTGACCAAAAATGAAAATTCTGTCATTAATTACGCACCCTCATTTCATTTCAAACATGTAAGACCTTTGTTCATCTTCAGAACACATATTAAGATATTTTTGATGAAATCCAAGAGCCTTCTGACCATGCATAGACAGCAACACAACTACCACGTTCACATGTTCAAGGCCTAATAAGTTAGAAAGGACATTAAAATAATCCATGTGACATCATTGGTTTAACCTTAATTTGATGAGCTACAAAAATACATTTTGTGTGCAATGTTTTTTTTTTTTCCGACAATTTCTTTTGTTTGTTTGTTTGTTTGTTTTTTTAGATATTTGTATTTATTTATTTATTTTTTACTTCTGGTAGCAATGAGTACATTTAAAATCGTCTAGTTCTGTGCTCAGTGCAGTCGTAGCAGAATGACCAAATTAGAATACTCACACGATCAGCATACAAAAATAGTTCAAGTCCCAAATTACTTTTTAAGGGCAAGGTATTCTTAGTGTCTGCTAGTTTTATACTTAACCTGTGCCTTTGAGAGTTACTGCTGGGATGACAACCCTGAGAATTGTGCCAACTCATGTACAGAATAAGAGCTCCAGTGCTGGTTTCTTGGGAACTCCTTTAGACAACTAAAATTAAACACATTGGCACTGTCACATTAACTCACTTTTCCAAAATAAGGTTAGAAAAAAGAAAACGCTGATTAGGATCAGTTTTGAAGGCTACTTAAAGGGTTAGTTCAGCTAAATATTATAATGAACCCATTATTTACTAACCCTCAAGGCATCCTAGGTGTACATGACTTCTTTCAGATGAATGCAATGCAGTTATTTAAAAAGCTGTTCTGGCTCCAGGAGGCCTTTATTCACCACCCGGAGCTGTGTGAGGCACTTTTTTTATTATGGATGGATGTGCTTTATCGAACTTGTTTTGGACTGATTAAGAGAAACAGGTGCATTATAAAGCTTGAAGGAGCCAGAACAATTTTTAATATAACTCGTCTGAAAGAAGAAAGTCATATACACCTAGGATACCTTGAGGATGGGTAAATAATTTTGGGGTGAACTAACCTTTTAATAAAGTATATTTTAGTTCTGACACGAATGCTTTGCAGTGAACACATAACCTTTCAAAGTATACTTTGTTTGATACATCATGACATTTTTATCAAAGTAAACTTTACCCATTGTGTTCTGTTTGTTACGTAACAGCATACACATTATCTAGACACACATCTCTTTCATGGTGTTAATGTTTCACTCAATAACTGATAAGTTTGTGTTTGTGTGTGTTTTATCAGATGTATCAGATCCAGGGGAGGAGGAAGTGCCAACAGAAGGAGAGTTTGCAGGCCATCAAGAGGCCGTGAATGGAATGCAGATCCATAACGGACTGCTGTACACTTGCTCAGGGGACCGCACCATTCGTGCTTTCAACCTGATAGTAAGACTTTGTTGAAACTGTCTGAAACTTGTAGTTTAGTAAAAGCTTTGGAAACTGATGATCTATGAATGTAGCTCGCATACATGTTTCTTTAAGAAGTATCTTCATTGTTGTTACAGAGCAGGAAGTGTGTGGCAGTGTTTGAAGGTCACAGCAGTAAAGTGAATTGTCTTTTGGTGTCATGTGGAGGAGGCCTGCAACAACGCCTATACTCAGGATCAAGTGACCAGACCATCCGCTGTTACAGCCTCAAGGTACTTAACTCTGATCCACACCGCTTTTGAAAAAGTCCACCCAAAAAATGAAATCTGTCATAATTTATTCACATTGATGCCATTTGCAACTTTTTTTCTTTCTTGGAACATGAAAGTTTTCAGACAGAGAGGCTGCACTTTCCTGTTCAGCAAAGTAGAGTGATTCACATAGTCATACCATAAAATAGTTCGTACAACTTTTTTATACACTAGATCTGAGTGAGGAACAAAAAAAATGTTTAAAATGTTTAAAAAAATGAAAATGACTCAAATTACATAATTTCATCAATGGAACACCAAATGCAGTGAGTTCTCCATATATTGAAAGTGAGTTATAATGGACTGTCTAATATCAAAAAGGACAAAAAGCACCGTAAAAGTATTAGTAGTAGAATTGATAAAAGTAGAATATGTATTATCTATTAAATATTGAATAGTTAAAATTAAAATGTCAAATCCTATAAATATGAAGTGGTTAAAATTTAAATTTAAAGTAGTTATTTATTGAAAACCTTGCTTAAACCTGTGGGCACATTTAGTTTTGCATGAAAAATCGGACAGATTGGACAGTTAGTGTCAGTGTTATTTATATACTTTCGTGGTATTTTTTTGGTATTTTGAATTGGCTTTTGTTTTTAGATTTCTGGATTTCATTATAATTTTAGTTTTTCAGGTTTTATACTTACGTTTTTAAGGGGCTGTTTAGTTCTGACTTTATAACTCACAAGAAAATATCAATTCTGGCTCCATTTCTCAGAATTGTGAGTTTAAATCTAGGGCTGCAAAACGATTAATTGCACAATTTATATCACAATTCTGAGAAAAATGTCAAAATAACCTTTTTTTTTTATTAGAAATGGCTTTAAAATGTATATAAAATGTATTTTAAATGTAGTTTATAATAAAAGCAGTAACAAGTTTGTTTTTAATCAAAAACATTTTTATTACTATTAAAAACATCTTGCCTAACATCACCTTTTTTGTTTCTTGGAAGAAAGTAATTGAGATTTCAGTTAGATTTCAATATTAATGGCATTGATAGAATTACAGTTTTGACCATCCTTCAAGTGTTAAATTGTTTTTCAGTCCTTATACTGTTATTTTTCATGTCTTTCTATAACGCTGAGAATATGACAAGCATTTCCATTTGTTTTTTCTCAGACAACAGAGTGTGTGGAACAGCTGTCTCTCCCAGATCGAGTGCTTTGTCTTCATAATCGTTGGAAGATTCTCTATGTCGGTCTGGCCAATGGCTCTGTAATCACCTTCGGTCTTAGGGTATGAAGTTTTTAATGATCAGAATTCAAGGTTCAGGCTAAATAAGCTAAATTTAGGAAAGATAAGCTTAGAGCCTATTGAGTCTGTTCCTTGGTCGTGAGGTAATTAACATTTATCTCATCTTCTGTAGAACAATAAGCAGCTGGATGTGTTTGAGTGCCACGGCCCACGGGCTGTAAGTTGCCTGGCGACGGCTCAGGAAGGGGCTCGACGTATCCTGCTAGTCGGCTCCTATGACGCCACCATCAGCGTTAGAGATGCTAAGAATGGCCTGCTGCTGCGAACACTGGAGGGCCACAGCAAAACTGTGCTCTGCATGAAGGTTTGTGTCTGTTCACACTTTTCCTAATAATTATGCCTAAAGCAGTTATGGTTTTGCATCCTATTTGAAGCTTGATAGCCTTCAGTTTCATTATATTAAAAATGGTAGCCAGGATATTGTTTAAAAATACTATTTTATGCTGCACTAAAGATATAAAGACAAAAAGAACAACATGAAGGTGATTTATTTTGAGATTATTAAATGGTTAAAGTAACAATTGGTTTATTTCTTCTTTGCAGGTGGTGAATGATTTGGTGTTCAGTGGCTCGAGTGACCAGTCTGTACATGCACATAATATACATGTGAGTACCTGATGCACAGTGTTTCCCATTGAGAAGCAGGAATTTAATGTTTTGTTTGTATCTAATTTACTTCTATGCCTCTGGATCTCTAGACAGGAGAACTGGTGAGGATCTATAAGGGTCATAATCATGCCGTCACTGTGGTGGCCATATTGGGAAAAGTAATGGTCACCGCATGCCTGGACAAACTGGTCCGTGTGTACGAGCTTCAGGTATAAATGGCACGTTCACATTCCACATACCTTTAACTAGTGGTTTGACCATAGGCAAATACAAAAAAATCTTGTCACGAAATGCCATGTCTGTCCAAAATCATGGGAAAAGAAAACAGGATTTTTTTTAGTTTACATGTAAGAATTTAGAACTATTAAATGTTTTATTATTATTATTATTATTATTACTATTTTCAGGGCAATCAAGCATATTTTACCCCCTTTTGTCATTAGTTTAAGGCATCCTGACTTTTTTTTTTTTTTTTACATTTGTTATTCTCATTATTTTTAGTGATTTACCATAGCACATTATTTTTACAGCATTACAGTAAATCAGTTCTGTTCAGTGTTATTGTTAATGAAGATTAAAACTGATTAAAATGGTTTACATTAATTGAAATAAAACTTAAATAGAATATTAATATTAGATGAAAAAACTTACACTTGAAAAACTCATCACAAAACTTATTGTAAAAGCGTATTTGCAGTTAATTTCCAAGGCAACATTTTTAATTTTCCTTTAAGTTGAAGTACTAAAATTACTAAAACCGAAATGAAACACAAGTCTAAATAAAAATATTTTAAAAATTATTAAAAACATAATGCTTTTATTTACCAAGTATGCATTAAATTGATCAAAAGTGTCAGTTGAGTCATTTGTATCGTTACAAAATATTTATATTTTAACTTTCTATTTATAACAGAATCCTGAAAAAAAAATATTATGCATCAAAACTGTTTTCAACATTTATAATAAGAAGAAATATTTCATCAGCAGCATTTGCCATCACAGGAATAAATTACATTTTAAGAAATTAAAATAAAAAAATAATAATTAAAATATTAAAATAGAAAACATGTTTTAAATTGTAATAATATTTTGGAACATTAAGTTTTTATTTGTTTAATCAAATAAATGTAGCCTTGGAGAGCATAAGAGACTTAAAGAAGCATAAGAAAGAAAGAAAGAATCAAATAAATGTAGCCTTGGTGAGCTTTAGAGACTTAAAAAAGCATGAAAGAAAGAAAAACTTAAAAATGACAAAAGAACCTGATCCCAAATTAAAATGAAATCTAAATAAAAACTAAGTTCAAATATAATAAATAATATAATATTATTATTATTATTATTTAAATAATACTAAAATAAAACTGGTGTTGTTAAACAGTATATTTCATCAGAATCATGATATGATTATTGTTATTATGCTGTATGAATATTTTTTTATAGATTTTTTTACACTGTGGTAATGAAAATCTGTAGGATCAAATACTTGTCATGAAATTAATGTCATAAAGTAAAAAAAAAAAATAAATAAAAAACTGTGGTCCATTTTCTTGATTCAGATTCATTCACTCACTAGTTGAATTGCATTACAATAATATTGCTGTGTGCTTGTTGTAACCTATTTTTATGATATTGAACAAATCTGTTGTTTCCAGTCCCATGACAAACTTCAAGTATATGGTGGACATTCAGACATGGTGATGTGTATGGTCATCCACAAGAGCATGGTGAGCACATCTTCATAACACCCTATCAGAATCCAATACCAAATTCCAGAAACGTTTTCATAAAGATTTACAAGCATTAATAAAGTAAAAGATTGTAAAATTGTCTGTTGCAGATCTACACAGGCTGCTATGATGGGAGCGTGAGAGCTGTCAAATTGAACCTGATTCAGAACTACCGCTGCTGGGTAAGAAACTAAGGTCATAGCATGTGACAGACTCTGGTATAATGTACTGCAGTTAATATGTGTTTCCTGCCTCTTCACAGTGGTACGGTTGTACACTCATCTTTGGTGTGATGGAGCACCTGCAGCAGCACCTGCTGAATGACCACACCAGCCCAGCACAGCAAACATTCAAATGCCGCTGGAGAAAATGTGACACCTTCTTCACTACCCGCAATGGCTCCAAACAGGTAAAGCAGCTTTCCAAAACTTTTAATGAATGTTTTAATAGGCACTTCCAGTACCGTAAAAGGAAATTTATTTATATATTTTGTTACTTTTGAAGCTACCAGCAAACATGCTGTTCATCTAGTTTGGTGTCATTAATTATACATGCTTCAACCTGCTGCATCAGAAACTAGAAAATATTGAAAAAAAACTGACAGAGTACAATTAGTTTTCATGACCCTTTTCTGTAATGCAAATAAAAATATACACTGCCATTTAAAAAAAGTTTGGGATCAGATTCTTATGCTCATCAAGGCTGCATTTATCTAATCAAAATCCAGAAAAGTATATTTTAAAATGTAATTTATTCCTGTGATCAAAGCTGAATTTTCCGCATCATTACTCCAGTTTTGACACATGATCTTTCAGAAATCATGCTAATATGCTGATTTATTATCAATGTTGAAAGTTGTGCTGCTTAATATTTAGTAGGGCTGTCACGATTATGACATTTGGCTTATGATTAATTGTCTAATAAATAATTGCGATTATGGCTTTGACATACATTTTTATGCACTTTGTTTAATAAATTGTTTTAAAGGATTGTCATTAGGGACAAAATAACATTGAAACGTTATGAAAATCAGTTACCTTAAGAAATACATTCATATAAACCCCCCACACTAATATTTAGACTTCCTTTGTCTTCAAATTGCTGTGGCCTTCCAGTATTTTTTTTTTATATATATATTATTATTATTATTATTATTATTATTATTATTTTATTTTTAAATAAAAGTTCTAATGATTTAAAATACAATTTGTAAACATTTTATATTACAGTGATATTTTTAACCAAACTTATTTGACTTCCATTCAAAAGTTTGGGGTTGGTAAGATTTAAAATAAAAAATAAAAACAAAAAATTAATTAATTAATACTTGTATTCAGCAAGAATGCATTAAACTAATCAAAAGTGGCAAAAATACTTTGTATTTGTATATAGTATAGTATAGTATAGTATAGTATAGTATTTAGCAGCAAAACCCATCGATTTCCATTCTGTGTTGTCATCACAGAAATAAACTGAATTTTAAGAAAAATATGAAAATAAAGATCATGTCCATGAAGATATTTTGTAAATTTCCTACTATAAATATATCAGAACTTTAACTTACTTTTTGATTAGTAATATGCATTGCTAAAAACTTAATTTGGACAACTTTAAAGGTGATTTTCTCAATATTTAGATTTTTTTTTTTTTTTGCACCTTCAGATTCAAAATTTTGAAATAGTTGTATCCCAAATATTGTCCTATTCTAACAAATCATACATCAATGGAAAGTTTATTTATTCAGCTTTCAGGTAATAGTTTCATAATTCAGATTCAAAGATTTGACTATTATGACTGGTTTTGGTTTTATACTGTTATTATATTATTATATACACTATTACTATTTATTTATTTTGATCATATAAACATTGCCCATATAAACATAGCCTTGGTGAGCATAAGAGACATAAAAAAAACCTGAACAGAAATATTATGTGTAATTATTTATAGATTAAATGTGACATTTTATTATAAAATACAATTTTTGTCTCTTTAATTTGTGTTTCACACATTGATGTGACTCTTGTCTTTGTAGGCAGTGCATTGTCACATGCAGAAACATGCTGAGGACGACAGTAAAATGGAGCCATGAAGGGGCCAAGGCGATTTCACAGACATATTCTCCTCTTTTCCCATATTGGGAATGTCTCTTTCAACCCTCACCAGAGGAGCCCTGTTCATGGGCATATTTTTATACAAACCATCAGATACCAACAACTGCCACTTAGAGATGCTAATGCCACAATTTAAACAATAATAGTTGATTTTAATCTCTGAGAAATTGGTTTTATGTAACAAAAAAAAAAGTGTTGTAATTTCAAACAGCATTTTTCTCTAAGTGGATTTGATTTGTTAGTATTTTGATGAGAGGAAATCTCCTCTCTTTCACTTCTATCTGAAGTGTGGAATATGCTCAATACTTTTATACTGACGTGGCATTGTTCTGATACTCTCCTGGAAGGGATTGATTTCTGTATCAGATGCTTCTCCAAGTCTCTCATCTGATCATACACTGTATCGTATCGTCAGCTCTGAGATTCACTGACCAAATAAAGACAGAAACTGTGGGAAACATTTGGGTACCAGTACAGCAAAAGAGGTGCGGCAGCTCCCTCAGCAAACATGTGTAGCTAACTATTGTGTGTGCCATATGAGTTCAGAGATCTGGTGTGGAGTGATTTCAGAAAGCATGAGACTTGTCGTTTCGAGCAACCTGTTTTAAGTGTTGGACGTTGCAGGCTTTTATAAAAGACAAGGTCAATCAATTTTCTGGTTTCATGGTATTAAATACCTGTCAAAGCAATCTGTTATTCTGGGATACTTTTACATTTCAGTCTGGTTTACAAATACAAAATTCAATTTAGTCAAAATGTGTCTGGTGATTTTTATTTGGTTTTCTTTTTTTAATTCATTCAAATGTAGTCGTTTGAGTGGTTGAATCGATTTCCAGTATTTTTTTTTTGCTTGTTTTTGTTTTTTCTGTGGTTGCTCACCAATGGTGAAGTAAAGTTGAAGGATTCAGGTTTGTTGTGACTCTTCGGTCTGCAGTTGAAATGTTTGCTGTGCTATTGACAGAAACTCTAATGTGGCAGTTGGTGTGCGTAAGCCATTGAAAACAAACGTGAATGCGTTTTAGCAGACAGTGTGAACAAGAAGACAAGATCATTTTATTTATTTTTTTTTTCCTAGAGTGAATACGTTCTTTTTCTTCAGTTTGTGGCATTTGTGCCGATGAGATTTGTAGTTTTATGCAAGTCCAGGAAGGTCCTCACACAGGAAAGTACCTTTGTTGCTGTGTGAGAATGAAAGTTGTAGGGGTGACAAACATGGGAGGTGTTTTTGTAATCTTCAGTCCGTTACGCACACACTAACCAAAACTTACTGTAACATAAAATGCAAAACATTTGGTGACATCTTAATATAATAATTTGGTTTTGTAGGTTTCTGATGTTAGACTCTATAAAGAGTAACAGCATTATCTCATGTCAGCTGAAATAGAACATTTACTACCCTCTGAAGTGGTATATTTTTAACTATATATGGTCACTCAAGTTTTTTTTTTCCCATTATATTATAAAAACAGCTTGTTTTTTCACCCATTTTTTCATAACCTTTGAATGTCTCGGCTCTTTTGCTATAGTTGTGTGTTGCTGAGGAGAGATTTGCAGCCAACCTCTTACCTGGTATTCCCAAGTTTCTCACACTTGTTCATTTCATTCATACTGTTACAATCTTTATAGACATTTTGTACACAAATGCTATTGAAACAATAGAAATAAAAAATAACACTGTGCCACTGTGTGTATTTCTTTTATCTAATTTTACCCACCTTTTTTTCCTGAACGCGTAAGTCTTGCCTGACTGGAACGATGCTTTACATTTCTGGTCTCGGGTGTTTCTAGTAAAATGAACGTATTGTCCTAGCCGATAATATGACGTTAAATCTATAAAAAAGTTTTAATAAGCACATCACGCCATAGTTGTATCACTTTACAGTGTCGCAACGACAGTGTTTTTGCAGTAACTCACCTGTCATAGTTTAATGAGTGGAAAGACGACGTGAAGCGACGCGAGCCGCGAGGTTAGCTGAATTAGAAACAAATGAAATGAGGGCGAAGTTCGCGCCATTTTGTCCACAAAATGGTAAGAGCACACATTATTTGATTTCACACAATATTTTAACGTAAGCGCTGCAAGCCATGCTCGCTTTCTTTTGTCATCGTTTATGCGAGGCATACATGAGTTTCAGTTTTATTAATTCAGTCGGTTATTTTTTAACCCCGTTTTAACGTGGATTTCTATGGAGACTGGAACACGAGAGCAGAGAACCCAAAAGGAAGTTGGTATCCATCATGGCCACGCTCATCGGTTTCTCAGAAAAAGATGGATATTTTATATATCTATACAAACCTATTACTTTTTGAAAGCAATCATGGCTTCCTTTTTTTCCAACTAAAACAACATGAAAATTATTTTTAATCATATTATATTTTACTGTTAACATTTCTCAAGCGCAACCATGCAAAGTTACCCATCTTCTATGAAAAATGGTCAAATATTTCTTGAATTTATGAAGTATGTGTTTGTTTAATGTTTGTTTCTAAAATGTAACATCACATAACAGGGTATTAAATGCTGTGACTCAAATTTTGTAACGGCTGAAAAAAATCTGATATAAATGGTGAAGTGTACCAGTTATAATATTTTACAGACCCTTGTTTAAAAAAAAAAAAAAAAAAAAAAATTTAATATGGAATTGCCATTTATGCTTGTGTACATAATTAGGCTTCAGTTTTTTCCTCCCTCCTGGGATAGCACTTCAACCAAGAACTACACATTTATTTGTTAAACGGGTGGAGGCAGTACACTAATTTGAACAAAAGGTTAAATACGGGTCAAGCACAAAAAAGCCTAGTTTTGACCCTTGCCTATGCCATTCAATAAAGACCCTGAATGTTGCCATCAGTCATGAAATCTGAGATGTTTCTTGATGATTCTCCTCCAGTTGTTTTTGATAATTTTTTCCTTACCTGGTTCTTCACGTTCCTTATTTCCTATCATGTTAACTTACAAACAACTAGGATTTGAAACAACAAGGACTACATGGTCCTCATACATGCTTTCTTTTAATGGATTTTGCTATTGCCAAATCAAATGGGAGGCTGGGATGTATGTAGTGCACATTTGGGTAAAGATTAAAAAAAATATTTTTGAGAAATCTAAATCAGGAACAGTGGTAGTATATGATGAAAAGAGTTTTCAAGTCTCTGAGAGACTTTATTCAGAAAAAAATCTGTTTGTGTACTTTTGGTCAAAACCACATCCATATGTGGTATGAAATCAGAATCAGTTCTGGACTGTGTTTCAGTGTGAACAGTCAGAGCGGATTTCAAATAGTTTTTTCTCATTGTAAGGTGTGACGTGTACGTGATAAGAATGTGTTTAATGTTGTCAAGCGTCAAATCCAAATTTATTCCTTTTTAGTGTTGTAGTTCTGTGTAATATTAGATAATCAATTATTTACAGTTGATGTCAAAAGTTTTTATACACCTTGCAGAATCTGCAAAAAGTTAATTATTTTACCAAAAAAAAAAAAAAAAGTAGCATCATTCAAAATGCATGTTATTATTATTATTTTATTTAGTCGTAGTTGTTCATGAGTCCCTTGTTTGTCCTCAACAGTTAAAATGCTCACTGTTCTTTAGAAGCCAGGTGCCGCAAATTCTTTGGTTTTTCAGCATTTTTGTGTATTTGAACCATTTCCAGCAATGACTGTATGATTTTGAGATCCATCTTTTTACACTGAGGACAACTGAGGGACTCATATGCAGCTATTACAGAAGGTACAAACAGTCACTGATGCTTCAGAAGGAAACACAATGCATTAAGAGCCAGGGGTGAAAACTTTTTGAATTTGAAGGTGAGGGTAATTTGTACTTATTTTGTCTTCTGAGAAACATGTAGGTATCTTCTGTAGGGCAGTACTAAATAAATAAAAATAAATAAATAATACGCAAAATGATAAAAAATTACACATCTTCATTTTGTTCAAAAGTTTAATGCATCATTAAACTTAATGCATCATTTTTCTTTCTGGAGCATCAGTGAGCATTTGAACCTTCTGTAACAGTTGCATTTGAGTCCTCAGTGTAAAAAGATGGATTTCAAAATCATATAGTCATTGTTATTATATTATATTTATTAAACAAAAAAAAAAAAAAAAGAAAAAAGAAGTACATTGCATAAGTATTCATACCCTTAACTCATCACTTAGCTGAAACACCTTTAGTCTTTTTGTGTATGATGCAACAAGATTTGCAATCAACATTTGGCAGTTATCTGCCTTTCTTTGCCTCACCTCTTCACCTTCATCTTCATTCTGTTAAAAAATGTACACCCCCGGCTCTTAATGCATAATTTTTTTTTCTGGAACATCAATGAGCGTTTTAACCTTCTGTAATAGCTGCATATGAGTCATCAGTTGTCCTCAGTGTGAAAAGATGGATTTCAAAATCATAAAGTCATTGTTGGAAAGGGTTCAAATACACAAAAATGCTAAAAAAACCAAAGAATTTGTGGGACCTAAAGGATTTTTCTGAAGAACAGCTGGTAGTTTATCTGTTCAAAACAAACAAATGACTCATGAACAACTATCACTAAACAAAAAAAAACAAAAAAAACAGCTGTGGATCATTTAGGTAACGACAGTATTAAGTATCAAGTGTATGTAAACCTTTGAACAGGGTTTTTTTTTTTTTTTATAAATTCTACTATTATTTTCTCTTTTGGACTATATGTAAACATCTTTCATGTGAAATATATTATTCAGGTCAGTAATAAATAAAAAATAACATGCATTTTGTATAATCCCTCTTATTTTGGTCAAATAATTAACATTTTGCAAGGTTTATGTTAAAATTAGACCTCAACTGCATAAGGTCCATCAGTATACAGCAAAAGGAAATCTCAGGGCCATGAGGACTAGTTGAGGTAAAAGAGAAATGCTGCCTGTAACACTAGTGTAGACAAACTGAATGAAGTTCATGTGAAAAGTTATTCTGAGGAATGAATAACAACAGAAAATCAGCAAATGCGACACACCTCAAAAGTTGCTTGTGCACAACGCCCCCAAAATTTTTTCCCTCTGCAATCTATGTATGACGTTGTTCTGTATCACTAATACTCATTTCACCCTTCTTGCCATCCCATATTAAATTAAAATGAAGAGGAGGAGTAATCATGTGTGTCAAGTTTCTAGAACTGGTGTTCAGTGTGGGCTGAGGTACAGAGAAAGAGGTAACAGTAGTCTGGCACATTGAGTGATGAGGTAAGAGCTGGTAGTTCTGGTCCTTGCCGAGTCACGGCTCACCTGGATCCATAGTTGGTCTATGCGTACATGGTTAGCTGAAGCCACTGGAGAAATTGAAATAGCAGTTGAACATTTTTTAATCAGCCAACCTGCAGTTTTATGCATTCAATTTTGTCTTAAGACCCACTTACCTCTAGTACATTAAGTCTGATGGTGCCATCTCCACCTTGATCAAAGGCCTGGAAAGCTCCTACAAAGAGAACAGGTTCACTTCAGACAGTATCCATGTATATTGTATGATTTTAGTAGGTGTTAGCATTTTAAACTCAATCTCTGCATATTGCTTTGAGTTTTGGTTTATTATAACGTTAATCTAGAAATGCAACATGCACCATTTCATCAGATTATAAACCTATGCAAACACAGGAGAAGCAATATCTCGTCCGCCATTTTCTCTACATTCGAGCAGCCGTAGAGCAAACAATGGGTGTTTTGTAGTTGGATGTAAAAACAAACAAGAGTCTTCATTTTCTCTCGAAATCAGAGTTACTGAGGATGCAGTTTTGTTTTTGATTGTAACGCACCACCGAATACACAAAAAACTGAAGAGAGGGGCGGGGTGAGCAGTAGCTCGTTATCATTTAAAGAGACATGCACCAAAATGGGTCGCTGTAAACAGAGCTGTTTTTGACAAGTTATTATTGGTATTATGTTTGCTAGTAAAAAAATTATGACTTACTGAACATCCCCTCCAGTCGCACAAGGCAGCTGACGAAACTGTCAAAGTCGATGTTCATGTTTTCATTAGCGTAGCGCATGGTGATGATATCATAGAGCTGGTTATTCAGACGGAACCCTGAGAGGCACACAAGACACATGACTGAACAGTGACAAGACCATTAGAGACATAAGAACAGATGAACAGCAGAAATAAATGAAAACCTTCTAACCTGCATCATTGATGGCGTTTCTCATTTCATAGCTGCTGATAGTGCCAGTATGATCAAAGTCATAGCGCTTAAAGATTCCCTGTGGAGAAAATTCAAGTCAATGTGTTTAACAGTCTTGTTTTTATTTTTTATATAAGAACGAATGAGAACTTTTCAAACCTGCCACTGTTTGATTTTGTTCCACAAGTGTCTAAACTCTTGGAGGTTAAGTCTTCCTTTTCCGTCCATCTGTGTGATTAGGATTAAGAAAGATTCTACGAAATTCAATCTGGTGGAGAAGTTACATTTGTTATTTCAAAACTGTCAGAATCAAAATAGATGCCAAAACCATAAAACTGATATCTTTTTCACACTGTTATGCTGTGAAAATTCCCTTTTTATATTTATCATTATGTTCCAGGAAGTGACTAAACACAGTGCCTTGCAAAATGATTCATACCCCTTAATTAACTGTTTTAAATTACTTTTTTTCCACATCAATCTACACTCCATGCACCATAACAACAAAGCAAAAACAGAATTGTCACAACTTTTTATTATATTATATATATATATATATATATAAATTAAAAAAATGAAATAGTACATTGCACAAGTATTCATACCCTTAACTCAGTACAGAAACACCTTTAGTCTTTTTGAGTATGACACATCAACATTTGGCAATTATCTCCCTTTCTTCGCCTCACCTCTTCACCTCTCAAGCTCTGTTAGCTTAGTTGGGGTCTGGCAGACATTTTCAGGTTTCTCCAGAAATGTTTGATTCGGTTCAAGCCCAGACTCAGGCTGGGTCACTCAACATTCACAGAGTTGTCTATAAGCCACTCTTGCTGTGTGCTTAGGTTCATAACCCTGTTGAAAGATGGACCTTCTGCCCAGTCTGAGGTTCACCAGACCACAGAATCTTGTTTCTCACAATCTGAGGGTTGCAGTGATGTGGCTTGATGCAATCCTGTCTCTGAGCTCTACAGAGAGCTGTTAGACCTTTTATTAAGACTTTTGTGCCTTTCCAAATCATACCCATTCAAATGACTTTGACACAAGTTAACTTCACTCAAAGTGTAGTAATATCTACAAGCAATATGAATGCCCCTGAGCTAAATTTCAACTGTCCCAGATAAGGGTATTAATACTTATGCAATGGAATCATTTAAGTTTTAAATTTTTTATCAAATTTGCAAAGATGTTAAAAAACAGTATTTTGCTTTGCCATTATCTTGTATGGAGTGTAGATTAATGTGGAAAAAAGTAATTTAAAGCAGTTTAACATAGAGCAGCAACATAACAAAATGTGAAAGAAAATGAAGGGGTATGAATACTTTCGCAAAGCACTGTATAGAAATATTACAAATGGTATCTTTTCTTGAAAATAACCTAAATATTTTGGACAATACCTTAAATGAGCAGAAATTATTTAATCTTGATACAAAGGATACGTCCATGAGGGCAATCATGCTTCTACAGCTCTCTCGACTGAAGCCCTCAGTGTTTATGTCCTTGTCTGTATACAGCAGATCATTTCTTGAAGGGATTATACAGAAAAAACACAACCATACAATGTAACAATCATACAAAGATACATACATTTAGACACCACCTTGTTCAAGACATCTTTGAGTTCATTGGCTGAGATCTCCATTTGCTGCAAGACACAAGAATAAACAGAAAGTCAGGTGTGGTGTTTATTACGCCAACATCAAACTGTCACGATATGGCTGTTACCACTGGCATGGCCAATTACCGGTCCCACCCCACCACCATACTCACACTCCCCCCAGCGCTCAGTGGCTCCCCAGTACTCACGTCCCCCGCGATCTGCTGGAAAATGGACAGGAACTGCTGGTCCTCCTCGCTCTCTTCCCCAGTCGAAGCCGGATCCGGCTGATCAGACATGGGAGTTGTAAAACACACATGTGAGAAATTAACTTATTCTCTCATTTTCATTGTGTGAGAAGCCAAAGAATCTGACCACTACTAGATTTTTAAAAAATTCTAAATAATTAATGCAGATTTTATTTGGCCAGCGTTGCAGAGGAAAGAGCAAAACAAAACACCAGTCACAAATTAGAAGAAGGTTCTCGCAAGACTAGCGTATTCTCTACAGAGCTTACGCTACGCCTACATCCTACGTCATCTGCTGGAACGCCATTTTCTCATGAAGGCGTGTACAACAGTTAGCAGAAGCTAGAGATTACGTTTTATAGTTTTAAATATGGATATTTTTCTCATGCAAACGCAGCGATTAGCATCAGAAGGCCTTTATTAACCCCTGGAGCCATGTCAAGAATTTTGGATGATGGATGGATGCACTTTATTTTGCTTCAAAGTCCCGACCAACATTTACTGCCATTAAAAAGATTGGAAGAGCCAGGACTTTTTTTAATATAACTCAGATTGTATTCGTCTGAAAGAAGAAACTCATATACACTTAGGATAGCTTGAAGGTGAGTAAATCATGGGGTAATTTTCATGCTCTGTGTATGTAACACAGTTATGTTTAAAGAGCCTGTCTGTTTCAGAATTAATGCACTCTATGTATGGCTGCTCATATAGAGATTTTCATAATTATAAAAAATAAAAATGAGGTCCCTAATTAACTTATTTTTGTAGAGTTGTTACTGAGTTCATATTTAAACAAAAAAACATAATTACAAAAATCACTGTTTACATTATCAATCAGTGGTGTTACTTAAAGTACCATGTTCATCTCTACTAATAATAATGTGTGTTATATGTAGTTAGGTTTATGTAGCTTAATATTTGAAACAACCCAAAAAAATCATTAGGCATCTTAATTCTGGGAATTTAAATTGGATATTTATGTTTTGTGAATCTGGCTCTTCATCTCTAGATATGGCCCTCAATTTATATAAATCTATGGGATTTTATCACTATTTTTATTAGATGTTGTTGTATATACAGTGCACAGCACTGTAGTACACCCCCTCTGAATAAATATAAAATATAAACACAAAAAATATATACCAACATTTTCTGTAAAATAAGTAAATTAGCAAATTTTCTTTAAATGAAGGATTGCAAAAATGACTTCATCCTAGATTTAATTCAGCAAATGTATAATGTTCTAGTACTTGGTATCTCTTCCAGAACTTTAAGTTTACTGCTCTGACCCTTCTTAGCACTGAGTGTAAAGTTCAAGACAAAATGCCACATCTGTCCTGTTTAACTCCTGCAGGACGACATCTTTAAATGCCCTGGTCTTTAATGGGGAGTGTTGCTCAGATCATCTCTACAGAATCCCCCACAGATGCTCAAAAGTGTTAAGATTATATTAAATACACGTCCACTGAAGGATTTTCACCTTGGGAGAATGAATATCTTCATTGTCATGCTGAAAAAATGCCCAACAATGCAGGGAATGAGGAGAGGGAAGCATCTTCAGTTTCAGGTTTTTGTATTACATCACACAGTGGTGTGTGAATTAATGACAGCGTTGATAAAGCACAACTCCCTCACACCTCAGCACCTTCATATATCGCATTATAAGAGCTTTACTACCGCTGAACGTCATTGTGGGAACCAGGCTCTTCTCACTGTACTCCTCCTCTAGCAACACCAGAACATTTTGGATGCTTTTAGACCCGAAATGATTGACTTGGTCTCTTGAGACAAGAGTATGTTTTCCCAGAAGTCTATATTTTGTAAATACGGGCCTTGGAAGACGTTAAATCAGTTTATTGTGCTTTGGCTACAGTAGGTAATTCTAGTTTTCATTGTCAGGAAATTATTTGTCTTTAAAAGTCTTGGTTCAATATTAACTGTTGCTCAAAAATTGCCTTAAACCTACACTATTTGTTTTTATTTAGATTTGTATTTTTTTTATTGCTTTGATAAGAAAATCCTATTTTCCTGAATAATTTTGACATTCTTCTTCGGTAAATGATCAAGCGGACTTGTTGGAATGCATAACACGTTTTCTAAGTAAAGAGTAATTGCTGAATTTGTTAAGTTTTAGAGGGGGTGTATTCATTTATGCTGTGCACTGTACGTCTTCAATATTTGCAGCAGATGTTTGAAACTTAGGGTTAGTAGTTTGGCACCACCATTAATAAAGGCACATCTTAGGTGAACTCAAATGCTTTTAGATGATCAAGTACTTACCACTGGATGATCAGCTTCAATCCTGTTCTCTATTTCCCTGAGAAGAAACCAACAAACATTGGTCACCACAGTAAACAGCACAGGTTATCAAAGAGCTTTTGGGGAGCCTTTTTTCACGCAGATTTTCCTTAATATTTGAGCTTATTCTTCAGTCATTTGAGCCACTTTTGATTAATGGCCAAATTATCAATTGTTATACTGATTACATCAGCCATATAACCATACTTTTTTTTTTATGACTGAGTATTATACCATGTGTGAGTAATCCTTAGTATGGTTACGATCATTAAAATGAAATGTATTATTAAAAGTTAATTCTCAGTTTGATTAATGGCTATCACAGGCCCAGTTGTTAATTCACATGTAGGCCACATCAAAAAATTGAAAATCATTTTTGACATGATCCATGTGAAAATACTCAGAATCCTCATCCTTCATCGCGTCTCGAACATGCAGCATCATCAGTAGGCCTATTCCTTGCAGAACATTGGCAGTCCTCTGTGTGTCCATGTCTTCCTTGTAGCTGAAGTTTAATTGTGCTTCAAAATGGGTAAAAACTGCAAGGAAATGTTTACCGGTAGGTCCCAAAATGTTCTTGTGCTTGTCCTAAAAAAGATTCCATTACAGCCTCGAACTGGGGCCGATTTCTTCCAGCTCTACAAATCAAATTGTCATTAAAATTTTTGTCCTTATGTTTTTTTTTTCACTCCTTTTCCCGAATGTTTCCCATCCCCTAGAGAGCTCAATCAGATAACCATGAATTTACCTTAGTTTTCACATGATAATGTAATCATGCCAATGTTATGGTAACATCATTGTCTTTGCACATAAAATAGCACCCATTTTAAGAGAGAGTTATTAAAAGTTAAAATTCTGTTATTAAATTACTCACTTTCATGTTGTTTCAAATTCATAAGACCTTCATTCATCTTCGGAACACAAATTAAGATATTTTTGATTAAATCTGAGAGCTTTCTGACCCTGTTACTGTCTATGCAGAGTCAGAAAGTTCTCGGATTCCAGCAAAAAAATCAGGTTACAGGTTTGGAACAACATGAGGGAGAGTAATTAATGACACAATTATCATAAATGGTCAAACTCATCTAACACAAAACAATGAAAAAAGCAGCACAGTTGAATCCAAAAAAAAAAAAAATGTTCTGTGCAAATAGCTCCTTAATCAGCATTTTGTTTTGTTTTACAGTAAAAAAAAAAAAATTCACAGAAGAAAAAAAAATATGAAAGATAACATTCAAATGACATATTCAGAGAAAATATATTTTTAGTTTCTTTTTAATTAAATTTCAGTGTTTATGAAGTTAATTTTTTTCTTGCCAATTTTATAATTAATTTTTTTGACATTTTATTTTGCTTCTCAACTAAACAAGTTTCGATTTTCTGAAAAACAAGACAAAAATACTGATTAAGAAAATACCCATCCCTTCTGCTTTCACTCACTCAGAGGTATTTCTCTTTTCAGAGAAGACGCGGAGGATGAAATCGCCTTCCTGGTGGGGTTCGTAGGTGGAGGGAACGATGACATACTCCCCAGGACTCAGACGGAAACGCTGGGTCACCTCACGCAGGTTGATGTAGGCCCTGGAGCGAGCCTTAAAGGTGCTAGACATGAAGAAATCCTTTTGCATATGCTGCTTGTTTCCGTGCATCTGACAGACAGAGAAACACAGCAGCAAAGAGTCTGATCAGTCACAAAGAAGTTTATATTCTATCTATAAAACATAGATAAAGGTGTGCAAAAGTGCAAAGGAACTAGAAGTGGTAAAGAGAAAGCACTACATCAACAGCATGATATCCAGAAGCCTTGATCCCAAACATTTATCACATTTTCATACCTCCTTTGGAACCTATGAAAAAACAGAAAGAGTTAAGAGTGTTGGATGCAGCGTGCTTTTTGTCACTATTTGTGATGAATGTTGGTATTTGCATCATGTCACGCTGTTATTGACAGAATAGAAATGCATTATGCTTTATATATTATGTTTAAAGGTTATATACGGTGATTGATACCTCGTAGATGGAAAATCCGATTGTGAAAAGATTTGCACCCAATTTGCGTTCTCTGCGCCTGTTTTTCTGCATTAGAGCAACAACAAATGTGCAAGCCACTTCATCATCCTCCGGGTCATCATCTTCCTCCAGGAGACGCAGACGGTATTGTGGATTTGTCCAGAATGTGTCTATAGGAGACCACACATATAATAATAAAGCTATTATTGTTTTCTGTCAGATTTCATTTTATATATATAATTATTTTTTTTTTAGAAGCATCAAAATAAGAAGGATCATACAAAAATGCATGTTATTTTTTTTAGTACTAAGATATTTGACATAAAAGATCTTTACATATAGTCCACAAGAGAAAATAATAGTTGACTTTATAAAAATGACCCTGTTCAAAAGTTTACATACACTTGATTCTTAATACTGTGTTGTTACCTGAATGTTTTTTTGCTGGGGGTTTTTTTTTATAGTGAGTCAATTGTTTGTCCTGAACAGTTAAACTGCCCGCTGTTCTTCAGAAAAATCCTTTAGGTCCCAGAAATTCTTTTTTTTTTTTTTTTCTCAGTATTTTTGTGTATTTGAACCCTTTCCAACAAAGATTGTATGATTTTGAGATCAGTCTTTTCACACTGAGGACAACTGAGGGACTCATATGCAACTATTACACAAGGTTTAAGTGCTCACTGATGATTCAGAAGTAAACACGATGCATTAACTTTTTGAATTTGAAGATCATGGTAAATTTTAATTATTTTGTCTTCTGGGAAACATGTAAATATCTTCTGTAGCTTCTGAAGGGTAGTACTAAATGAAAAAAAAGATATTTAGGCAAAATAAGAAAAATGTACACATCTTCATTCTGTTCAAAAGTTTACACCCCCTGGCTCTTAATGCATCGTGTTTCCTTCTGAAGTGAGTGTTTGAACCTTGTGTAATAGTTGCATATGAGTCCTTTAGTTGTCCTCAGTGTGAAAAGATGGAGTTCAAAATCATACAGTCATTGTTGGAAAGGGTCCAAATACACAAAAATGATGAAAAACCAAGACCTGAAGGATTTTTCAGAAGAACAGCCAGCATTTTAACTGTTCAGGACAAACAATAACTCATGAACAACTAAAAAAAAAAAAAGAAAACACAGCACAAAACATTCAGGTAATAACACAGTATTAAGAATCAAGTGCATGTAACCTTTTGAACAGGGTCATATTTGTTGACTATATGTAAATGTATTTTATGTGAAATATCTTATTCAGGTCAGTACTAAATAAAAAAATAAACATCTATTTTATATGATTTGTCTTATTTTGGTAAAATAACATTTTGCAGATTATGTAAGATGTACACTTTTGACCCCAACTGTAAATGATTTGCATATTTATTTTGCTGTTTTTATTCTAGTTTCAGTTCATTAAAATAACACCCACCTGGATAATTTCTGCATCCTCCAGCAGAGCATCCTTTTACCCAGCGTCCCTCATTAACAGACACTGTCCATTTGTGTAACTTATCGTCCTCCAGAGCATCAGGGGTAAGGTTGCAAATCTCAATTTTGGTATAATTTTTCTTAAAATCGTCAAATGACATCCTACGGGTTGACAAAAAGTATTAAAATTTTACATAAACTCTATGTGAATAAAGACTAAGTAAAGACCTTATTTTGTAGTTGGTCTTGACTACAACAGTCAACTACATGACTCAGGATTTACCATAAGGGTATGTTTCCTTGTTAATTGTCCTTGTTAACTCACCAGAATTCTCCGTCTTCAGCATTCTGTTGCTGAAGTTTCTCTTTTTCCGCCTTAGAGAGGGTTTCCCACTCTTTTGAACTGCAGTAAAAAAGAAATGATTGTAATAACTGCACAGTAACATCTACTTTTTTATTGCTCACTATAGCATGAATACAGTTTTAAATAGCATGAGTATATTTGTAGCTGGGTCAAATTTATCAACTTTTCTTTTTTGCCAAAAATCATTAGGATATTAAGTAAAGATCATGTTCCATGAAGATATTTAGTACATTTACTACCGCAAATATATCAAAACTTAATTTTTGATTAGTAATATGCATTAAGAACTTCATTTGGACAACTTTAAAGGCAATTTTCTCAATATTTAGATTTTTTTTATGATGTATAAATCTCAATTTCAACAAATTGACCCTTATGACTGGTTTTGTGGTCCAGGGTCACAAATATGATGCAGTATGCTTTGTAGGCTTAAACAGGTTTAGATTCAGGAATAAGCAGATACTCACTTATCGCTCCAAGGTCCATTCCATTCCACCTGACCCCAAGGGTTACGTAGACGCACCAAACGAACTTTAGACTCCTTCTGCTGGGACTGTTTACACTGCAGCCATGAAATATCCCAAATATTATCAGACACATCCGACAGAAACAGAATGATTATCGAAGAAAAAACAGAAGGTTTACCTCCTCTACAGCGGTAACAGAGTAGGCATGACCCTTCACAAGTCCTGTTGTAGTGCGAGTTTCAAAGCGGGCTGGAACCAGGGACTGTGAGTCAAAATTAAATTGCTTTATGGTTAGATACTAGGATTTGGACAAAAAGTTAACATTGTTTTGATAAAAAAAAATACTTATGATCAATAGCGTTTCAAAATAAAACAACTGCTTGACTCACATCAATGGAGCAGCCCATGAGGGAGCCTCTCTCCAGAGCTTTCTTCATGATCTTATACAGCTCTTTAGGTGCCTCCTTCATCTCATAGAATTCAGTCACTCCACCGGTAAAGTCTTCCATCGCCTCAGCAGTGTTTCCACCTTTAAGAGCCTCATAGGAACCATGAAGCCTTAACAGGAATACACAAATTACATTGAGAGACCTTATGGCAAAAATAAAGTAAATGTGAAAGTGTTTGAAAAGTATAACACACTTCTTTGGATTCACGTGTGCACAAATTAATGATAATGAATTTCGGCTGTACTTCAGTTATTATTCAGCTACTTTCGATATAATACTTTTGATAAAAAAAAGGAAGAAAAAAAATCACACCAAAAAAGTACTAAAAGTACTGGGAAGGTTTTGCTTGTGTTAAATAATAATATTTGCTATTTGAGAATAGGGTAATTCTCATGAAGTTGTGCCATTTGTGTCACCATATCTGATATCATGGAAAAATTGAAATTGAAAATTGTTCACAACACTCAATTTATTTGATTTTGCTCTGTTAAGGACATAATTCTAAAGGACTTTTAAACTAAATATGTAATTTTGTGCATTAATCTGAATAAGAAATGGAATGTACCAAAACATTTATGCATTTTGTGGTAAAAAGAGAGTCTTTCGTTCAAAAATATTAGACACCCCTTATAAGAAATTTAATGAGAACAAAAGTCAGAATTAGAAGATGTTACTTTAAAATTGAAAATATAAACTGGAAGAAATTACACCAGAACTGTTGCAGTTCTCAGAATGAAAATCTGAATTGTGAGAAATAAAGTCAGGATTGTGAGAAAAAAAGTTGCAATTATTAACACTTTTAATGTGATGTTCTAACACATTTTACATGTACTTATATAAAGTACTAACACTAAATTATGCATAACTACAAGCAACAAACAGTAAACCATACCCTGGCCCTAAACTTAACCGCTTATAAAGTATGTAATTAATTAATATTACTCAGTACTTAATATACAGTTATTACTGTGTTATTACACAGTAACAACATTACATTAAAATAATGCATAACCTTTTTTTTACTCTATGGCAAACATAAGGTGTGTTTCCATTTCCATTACGCAAAGCTTTAGCGATATTTTATAAATGTTGATAAAAAAAAACTATTGTGAAATAACAGTGTTTTTTATTTACTGATGTTATGCGACTAAAATGCAATTTTTTCCTTTTGCGATAAGTCATGACGACCGATGTACAGTTGGTTTATGTATATCGCAGCCACCACACTAGCCATCATTTTTAATTGAAGGAGATAAAGACGTGTATCTTTAGCAAAGCAGCATGGAGAGGCGCTTCTGAAACATATAAACACAAGCATTGACCAGAGCGTCCGTGATAATCTTAGGCAGCTGTGTCAGAGCTGTGATACGCTGCATATGTGTGCAGTGTAAATAAGGGGTTATTCAAGAATTAATGTCAAGGAAAGCACCTTATACTTGTGAGTGGCCACGTATGAGGTGTTTTTTTGGAGGTTATAGTACATTAAAGAATGATCATGTGATGCCAGGTGAGCTGTAAATGTGAAAAAAAATTCCATTGCAGTTGTGCTATATTCCTTTTTCAAATTGCCTGAAAAACGACCTCATGTGAGCATAAAAACTTTTTTGCGATGTATGGGAGTTTTTGTGAAAATTGGGTGTATTTTCAAATCGCAATTTCAATTTGCGCAATTTGAAAGGTAACTGAAACACAGCTATAGTCCAACGCATGTTTACATGTTTCATTTTTGCCCTTGTAACATTCAACCCCAAAAGTGTAACAGGGTTGACACAAATGATGATGTGTGATTAAGGCACACTGAAAGTGAATGATATTACAACAAAATTTGGGGTATGGTCAATATGATATTCACATACAAATCAGGCCATTTTCTCAAAATGGCCCATGTATTTATATATTTTACACCAATAAAATCTTAAAAGATGTTCTAGCTTTTAAATTTTAAGGAGTGACCAATTACAAATCAGATGAAGTAAATGTCATGCACAGATATTTACTTAGCGTAAGCTTTTTCCAGCAGAGCGCTCCAGAATTCATTCCTTTCAGCTGACTTGGTAAACACCAGCTGGTTGTTGAAGGTGGGAATGCGGTCATCAACAACGACATCCACCCAGTCGCCATAATGCCAGAACTGAGGTGGAAAACAGACAGAGGAAGACAGAAATCAGACATAATGAAGCTATAAATAAAAAAAACAGCTATTTTGCTCAGTTAATAACACTGACCTGAAAATGGAAAATTCCAGCATAGCCTTCAGAGAAGCTCTGTTCGTGAGGTACAATACGATACAGCAGCTTGTCGTTCAGAGTCAAGCACGCAATGGCTGCAAGCAACCAGCAGTCTCCTAAAATGAACAGAAAATCACATCAATACGGAATATTTTATATATTGTACTATTAGGGGCCTACACTGCTGAACTCTGCATTTTTAGACTGTCCAGGGCAACGTGCCAGGTTGGTAATCTTCTCTATGTATTAGCAACCTTTGTGTCTTTGGTCTCTTTTATTGCTCATGTGGGGGTCACAACAATAGGAAGTGCTGCTAGTTGGATTCCCTTCCAACAGAGTAAACACAATATGGAGGACTGCATATGGGGGCCAGAGAGAGGTGGTCACTGCCATTAAGTGACCCTAAAATCACTCCCTAAATATCAGGTAAACAGTCTGTAACATACTGTGTTAATATGGTAAATGATCTTACCCAGGTCTCCCTGGCAGATATCTGTTCTGCTAGCGCCTCCAACAATGAATTGTGGGTTATCACATATCTCCTGCAGAACACACAACATCAAAGAGTTTGTTTATTACTGATACAAGAGCTTTGAGATATTACACACAGATTGAGAGACACAAAGACTGATAATGTTTCTGATTATTTCTGATGTTTTGTATAAATGGATGAATCAGTGGACGGACTGACAGACTAGTTGTCACAAAGTTTTAAGTTAGAAGTATGGAAAACAACTTCCACCTCAGATAATTTCTTGTAAGTGTGACTTTATATATCATAATTGCACCTTTATTTCTTATAATTGTGACTTTATTTCTCACAATGTCAATATTTTTGGCAATTGTGGCTTTTTATCTCAAAATGTGACAGCTTTACTCAAATGTGACTTTATACCATATCTAACTTTCATTGCTCCTAATTTTGACTCACATTTTGGCTATTTCTCGTATTTGCGACTTTATATCTCACAATGTCAATATTTTTGATAATTGTGGCTTATTATCTCAAAATGTGACAGCTTTATTTAAATGTGACTTTATATCACATCTAACTTTCATTGCTCCTAATTTTGACTCACATTTTGACTATTTCTCATATTTGCAACTTTATATCTCACAATGTGACTATTTCTCGCAAATGCAACTCTATACTGTATTTTACAAAGTGACTTTCAATTATCTTAATTGTGACTTTATATCTCACAATGTCAATATTTTTGCCAGTTGTGGCTTTTTATCTCAAAATACAGCTTTTCTCAAATGCGACTTTATACCGTATTTAACTTTCATTGCTTTTAATTGTGACTTTATATCTCACAATGTGACTATTTCTTGCAAATGCAACTCTATACTGTATTTTACAAAGTGACTTTCATTACTCTTAATTGTGACTTTATCTCTCACAATACGACTTTATTTCTCATAATTACGACTTAAATCTTACAACATGACTTTATTTTTTCACGATTGCGAATTTATATCTCACAATGTGAATACATTTTAGCACTTCCAACTTTTTATCTCACAATGTGATTTTTTTTACGTCATTTCTAGGATTTGGAAGTGGATCCCACAATGTAACTTGACTATATTTAAGAGTGTGACTATTTCTTGTAAATGTAATTTTATATCTCACAATGTGACTATTTCTCGCAAATATGACTTCATACTGTGTCTTATAATGGGATTTAAAGTTCTGTTAATTGTAACTTTATTTTGACTATTTCTTGTATTTGCAACTTTATCTACAATGTATAATAGCTCACAATGTGACTATTTCTAGCAATAGCAGCTTTATATCCCTATACTATATTTCACAGTGTGACTATTTCTTGTAAATTTGATTTTATATCTCACAATGTGACTCTGCAAATGCGACTTTATAATGTGACATTCATTTCTCTTAATTGTGACTTTATTTCTCACATTTTAACTATTTCTTGTAATTGCGACTATATCTCACAATGATAACTTTATTTTTACAATTGTGATTTATATCTCACAATGTGAATTTCTTTTTTGTAAATTTTTATATTTCACATTGTGACTGTTTCTTGTAATTGCGCCTTTATATCTCATAATGTTACTTTATTTCTCACAATTGCAACTAAATAGATCACAATGTAACTTTAAATGTCACAAAATGACCTAATTTCTCACATTTTTACTATTCTTGTAATTGCAACTTTATATCTCATAATGTATTTCCCACAATCTCTCATAATGTGACATTTTTTTTGCACTTGCGACTTATCTCACAATGCAACTATTTTACGTACTTGCGACTTTATATCTGACAATTGCGACTTTATTTTTCACAATTGCGACTTTTTATCTCACAATGTAAATTTATTCTTTGCACTAGTGACTTTTTATCTAACAATGCGACTATTTTATGTAACTGAAACTTTATAACTCATAATGTGACTATTTCTAGCAATAGCAACTTTATATCCCACAATGTAACTTTATTTTTTGCAGTTGCAACTATTTTTCAGTGTGACTATTTCTTGTAAATTTGACTTTATATCTCACATTTTAACTGTTTCTTGTAATTTCGACTTTATATCTCATAATGTTACTTTATTTCTCACAACTGCGACTAAATAGATCACAATGTAACTTTATTTTTGCAGTTGTAACTATTTTTCAGTGTGACTATTTCTTGTAAATTTCACTTTATATCTCACATTTTGACTTGTAATTTCGACTTTATATCTCATAATATTACTTTATTTCTCACAATTGTGATTAAATAGATCACAATGTAACTTTATCTCACAAAATGACTTTATTTCTCACATTTGAACTATTTCTTGTAATTGAGACTATATCTCACAATTTGAATTTATTTTTTGCACTAGTGACTTTTTTATCTAACAATGCAACTATTTTATGTAATTGCAACTTTATAGCTCACAATGAGACTATTTTTTAGCAATAGCAACTTTATATCCCACAATGTAATTTTATTTTTTGCAGTTGCAACTATTTTTTAGTGTGACTTTTTCTTGTAAATTCAACTTTATCTCACATTATGACTGTTTCTTGTAATTGCGACTTTTATCTCTCTCACAGTGACTTTATTTCTCACAATTGCGACTAAATATATTACAATGTAACTTTATATTTCACAAAATTACTTTCTCACATTTTGACTATTTCTTGTAATTGCGACTATATCTCACAGTGTGATAATTGTACATAATTGCGACTTTATATCTCACAATGTGACCTTTTTTCACAGTTGTGACTTTATATCTCACAGTGTGAATTTATTTTTTGCATTTGTAATTTTTTTGTCTTACAATGGGACTATTTCTCACATATGTCACTTTATCTCACATCTTGACTCGTTCTGCCAATTGCAACTTTATATCCCACAATGTAACTTGTAATTTCAACTATATTTCAGTATGGCTATTTCTCGTAAATTTGATTTTATAGCTCACAATGTGACTATTTCTCGCAAATGTGACTTTATACTGTACCTTACAATTTTATTTCTCTTAATTGTGACTTTATATCTTACATTTGACTATTTCCTGTAATTACAACTTTATATCTTACAATGTGAATAGATTTTTTTGCACTTGCGACCTTTCATCTCACTATGTGAACATTTCTCGCAATTGCAACATTATAGCTTGCAATTTGACTCTTTCTGGCACCACAACTTTATATCTCACAAATTTCACTTTTGACTTATTGAAATATTAATCTACAGCAGGTACATTAAGTAAATATTTTCAGTCAAAGGGGCTTGGCTGACATTTGAAAAACATTTGGGAATGTTTGGCATAACAACTGTTAATTTGTGCATTTCATAAATTAATTTGTGCTTCATAAATATTTTTACTAAAAACTCAAATGCCCTTAATTAAGCTATTCTTTCATTGTCACAAATGTGTCTAAACCAGGCTTCCATACACACACATAAAAAAAAAGTGACAGCTAGCCCTAATTTTCCCAACATGCTCTCTAAAATCTTTTGCCATCTGAGCATTATCATTGCTTCATGTATCCCATGTGCCATTTCCATTTCCCACGCAAAATGTTAGTCTTAGTCCCCTTGAACCAACATAGGCCCTCTGCCTCCTACCTTGGGACGCTTCCAGACAATGTTCTTGACTTTATTGGACTTGTGGCCAAGCTCTTTGAAGCCAAGAGAGTCCACAGTGGCAGGGAAGGATTCATCCTCAAAAAGGGCCTTCTTATGGAGATACTCTTGCTTGAGGATGTTGTAGTCCTGGCCACTGAAACGGATGGGTTTGCTCAAGGATCCTTCACCATCCCTTCTCTCTCTCTCACGGATTAACCGGTCACAAAAGAAACCAGAAGGCGTATAGGGCATCTTGTCTCACTGGGACAGTGTTTTTTTAGGGATTGAAAATTCTGCCTTTTGCCACCACAACTTAAGTCTTGCAAGCCAAAAATACCTGGCATAAATTCAAACAGCTGACCTCTGATTGGTTGTCCTGCTAAATGACGTGCCTTTCATGCGGTCAGGGAGTAGAAACCAGGGTTAGAAGAAAAAGACAACGTGTGAACACACTCCTTTTACGTGCACAAACACGTACACACAAACACACCTGCATACATACACATACATACACAAACTGCTACAGTCTTCTCTTTGGACTGCTCCCATTGGCTGACGAACAATGAGTATTGGGCGACAGTTGCGCTCTCGTGCCGCCATTGTAGGGTGACACAAAGGAGAGCGGCCCTGCAAAGAGGGGCCAGTGAGATGGCCTACCTCAGCAGAAGGCATTCACAGCCTTTAAACCTGTTCTCAATAGAGTTCAGCATTAAGCACTCTCAGCATAACGACAACAGGCTTGACCTAACTTAACTAAACTGTCTGTTTTATGTCACTTTATCAATGTGGATAATTAATAACCCCCTACTCTAGCCTTAATTGTTGAATGTTCAGTTGTATCATACAATAAAAGTTTAAGATTTTTTCAAATGTTTTTAAAAGAAGTCTTTTATTCTCACCAAGGCTACATTTGTTTAATACAGTAAAACAGTTACTTTGCGAAATATTACAATTTAAATGGTTTCCTATTTCAATATATTTCCATTGGAAACCATTTTATTATGCTAGATTTAGTAATATTTCTTTTATTTGTTTTACTCGTTTTTGTGGAAACATTTTTCATTTCAGAATTCTTTGATAAATTCCAAGTTTAAAAGAACAGATTTTATTTTAAATTAAATTATTTTGTATCATAAATGTCTATACTGTCACTTTTTGAACAATTGAACACATCCTTGCTGAATCAAAATAATTTCCTTAAAAAATAATCTTACTAACCCTAGTCTTTTGAATCATGAAAAAACCCATATTATTCTTTGAGAATTTTTTATTTAGAAATTAAGATTTATTTTTTTGCACAATATATCCTATTTTAACTTCATCATGTCAGCTCTAAGTGTGGCAAAGGAAAATGACTAATTCATCTTAAAACAACCCAACCATTAAAATCATATCATGTTATTAGATTTCTTGAGGTAGATGATTATTGAGGAGGGAATCTTTACTACATTTCATTTTTAAAGTGCTGATTTAATTAACTGGATTATGACATTTTTATGACGTTGCTGTGACTTTTTAAGGCATGAGCAGCATCTAAAACACAATTTAAAATACACAATTTAAAAAAAATCTAAAAATCTAAAAAAAAAAAAAAATCCTTGTAATTTGAAAAATACCATCCACTATATTATGATTTCCCAGTCTTTGTGTATTTCTAGGTCCAGTCCAGTTAAAGTCAACACACCTCGTTTTGCATCGAATTCAAATGTGATTGCTTTCTTCGGCACACCTTAAAGAGAGAAACAGAAGGTTTAATGACTCTAGTTTATATTTATCACTACATCATTTATGTATGAAGTATTCCACTTAAAGTTACCACAGAATGAAACTTTCGGTCTCTTTGCACCTGATTTGAGCTTGGGTTTTCTTTTCAAACTATTCAGACCAAGAATGACCACTGATTCCACTTTGTCACATGAGACAAATGAGCCTTGATCATCGGCACAGCTGAAAACACATGACACAAGGAGAATGGCATATTGAGTTCTCTGAAAACACACAATGGTATTTAAGCTATTCAAACTTTTTTTAAATGTCTCGTTTTTCTAAATCAAATTTACCATTCCTAGTAAACAGCAAAAGATCAACCATATAAGTAGGACCATTACAGGTAGCTATCTCTATCTATCTATAGACAGACAGTCAGACAGATGGAAATTAAAAGTGATGTTGGGACATTACCTGTTGACAAGCTTGCCAGCTCGCATGGTAAAACGGCGCAGGCAGAACTGCATTTGGTCTCTGTAACTAAAAGAGTGTCCGTCATCCAGATAAAGAAATCCATCAGCATTGCCCTGCATATGATCAAAATCAAAAGTGTGAGTATGAGCCTCCATGTACAACCATGATTCTTTTGAGATGTACCACTGAAATGCTGTTGAAACAACTGAAATAATGTTTTGTGGACATGTATCATTTCAAATAATTGAGAGCAGGGGTTCCCAAACTTACCAACATTTTACGAAATACATGCAATTAACAGTTCTCTGGTGACAGTTAATGGTCACATGGCACATACTGTTGTAAATTACAACTGTACTGCACTACAAGTTACAATACTAACGTTTATGTCTCAAAATCCTCAAGCTTATAACATTACAAATCCTTGAGCATTTCTGGCAGAATTCTGATAAGATGTTGTAAACAGATTTAAAAAAATTTAAGGAAAGTATGCAAATGTAAATAAAACAAACCTAGTGCACAACACCGCTTTTGGGAAACCCTGCTCTAGAGTGCCATGTAAATACTGTACAACATGAATATGGAAATCAAATTGAACGATAGTAATATTATATCTTAGGGCTGGGCGATTCAAGCAAACATTTGGTAAGACTTCATTTTGGTATGCCCTTGTTACATATTACATCTACTTACTATACAAATAATGGCAAATTATCTGTAACTAAAAGTAACTAAACTTTAATCTATTTCCACGATTGCAAAGCTAAACTTTCAACATCATTACTCCCATCTTCAGTGTCACATGATCCTTTTGCTGCTTAAGACACATTTAAAACAATTATTACTATCAATGTTAAAAACAGTTGTGCTATTTAAAGGCACACTATATAAGTTTTTGCCGCTAGAGTGTGCATATTCAAAACAAACAAAGACAAAGCCGTAGTTTGATGGCACTGTGATTGAGTGTGGAATCATGGGAGTTGTTGTCTTCATCCCCACAGCCGAAGCAATCTGTCAGGATTTGGGCAGAAATCATGTCCATGAATAAACCAATGTATTAAAACACTTATTAAAGGAGAAGTTGAGTAGGTTTACTTGCTCCCTTGTCATCCAAGATGTTTATGTCTTTCTTTCTTCAGTCATAAAAAAATTATGTTTTTGTAGAAAACATTTCAGGATTTCTCTCCATAAAGTGGACTTCTATGGTGCCCCTGAGTTTGAACTTCCAAAATGCAGTTTAAATGCAGCTTCTAAATGAAGAAGGTTCTTATCTAGCGAAATGATCAGTTATTTTCTAAAATAAATTGACAATTTATATACTTTTTAACCTCAAATGCTTGTCTTATCTAGCTCCGAGTCAACTCTGTGTATTCCGGTTTATAACAGTTAGGGTTGGTTGAAAAACTCTCATCCCCATTTTCTTCTCCAATTTAAAAATAGTCCTAAATCTGTGTTTTACTTTATTTTGTAAAAGGTGTTTGATCTTCTTTGCACATTCACTTTGTAAACACTGGGCTGGTACTTCTGTGCGATGTATGACGATTTTGAAGTTGGAGGAGAAAATGAGATGGGAGTTTTTAGACTGACCCTAACTGTCTTGAACCGGAATACACAGAGTTGATGCAGAGCTAGACAAGATGAGCATTTGAGGTTAAAAAAAGTATATCAACTGTCAATTTGTTTTAGAAAATAACCAATCATTTCACTAGATAAGACCCTTCTTCCTATGCTGGGATCATTTAGAGTCATTTGAAGCTGCATTTACACTGCATTTTGGAAGTTCAAACCTGGGGGCACCATAGAAGTCCACTATATGGAGAGAAATCCTGAAATGTATTTAAACATAATTTCTTTACGACTTATGAAAGAAAGACATGAACATCTTAGATGACAAGGGGGTGAGTAAATTTTAGTTCTGGAAGTGAACTTTTTTCGTTAAGGTCAGTGTAGCATGAAGCAGGGTGGGGCTGAAAGTTGGGGAAGCGAAATGAGGTTGCTGGAGCAATTGCTAATGAAGGATGAGCGCGATATATTTGACCTTTAATATTTTAGCAGAAATCATGATACTTTTTTTCAGTACTCTTTGATAAGTAGAAAGTTCACATTTAACATTTAATATTTAAATTTAACATAATTTCTTGACTGTCACTTTTATCATCTATTTAATGCATCCTTGCTAAATAAAAGTATTAATTCCCTTACTGACCCCAGTATTAAAAATCATACTGACCCCAAACTTTTGAATGATAACGTTTATATTGGTATTAAACTTTGATTCTATCCCTAACCCATACTATGGTACCACCCAGTACTTTCTGTTGTATTGTCATGTGGTCACCTTAGTGTCCAGGGCCACAGTGAGAGTGATTGGATGCTGCTGTAAGTCTGCTGTACTCAACCCACAACCTGCTCTTCTGGGCACCACTGTCCCCCCACGCTGGAAGACGGGAACCTAACACAGTGGATATAACCGTAAATAACCTCTAAGTATATTAATATTTAGTTGACTTAGTTGTATCAGAGATGTAATGGGAGTCACTCACAGTGCTCAGAGTCACTGGCAGATCCAGAGTTCTGGCACCCTTGTGTACCTCTGAAGTGTTTGTGTCATACCACAGCTTTCAAATACACAAAAGATCTCTTATGAATGCACTTTAACCTTTAGTACAATGTATATTGTACAATGCATATGGCAATTAGGCTTACCTCATCAGACCCTGGGAGCAAAACCTTGACCTCTGTGACCCCAGGATCTGTCACAGGGCACACAAGGAGAGCACCGCCTGAAAAATATCCATTAGTTAGAACTGTATTGGACATTGGACTGCAACAACAAAAGCTGTGGCAACAAATTTTCAATTCAAGGCCATAATATATATTTTTCTTTCTTTTTATTACAGTGGGGAAAATAATTATTTGATCCCCCTGCTGATTTTGTACGTTTGCCCACTGAGAAAAAAAAGATCAGTCTATAATTTTAATAGTAGGTTTATTTGAACAGTCAGAGACAGAATAACAATAACAAAAAAATCAGAAAAATGCATTTAAAAAAAGTTGCAAATAGATTTGTATTTTAATCAATCAGAAAGAGTTCTGGCTCCCAGGTGTCTTTTATACAGGTAAAAAACTGAGATTAGGAGCACTCCCTAAGTGTTTCTAATCTCAGTTTGTTACATGTATAAAAGACACCTGTCCACAGAAGCAATCAATCAGATTCCAAACTATCCACCATGGTCAAGACCAAAGAGCTGTCCAAGGATGTCAGGGACAAGATTGTAGACCTACACAAAGCTGGAATGGGCTACAAGACCAACGCCAAGCAGCTTGGTGGGAAGGTGACAACAGTTGGTGTCTCTTTTTTTGTTGTTATTCTGTCTCTGACTGTTCAAATAAACCTACCATTAAAATTATAACCTGATCTTTTTTTGTCAGTGGGCAAATGTACAAAATCAGCAGGGGATCAAAAAAATAGTATATTCACACCAGAGGTCAAGCTATGCCTACGTCCTACACTGGAACGCCACTCTTTCGTGAACATGTGCCCAACAGTTAGCAGAAGCTAGAGTTTACGGTTTATAAAGTTTCAAATATGGATAATTGTCCTAAGCAAACACTTGGCCTTGCTTCAGAAGGCCTTTATTATTGTGGGGCCCTTTTTATGATGGATGGATGCACTTTACTGGACTTCAAAATCTCAGCAGCCATTCACTACCATTAAACAGCTTGGCATTTTTTAAGATCCAGTTGTATTTGACTAAAATAAGAAAGTCATATAAACCTAGGATGGTTTGAGGGTGACTTAATCATGGGGTAATTTTCATTTTTGGGTGAACCTTTAAGTACATTAACAAAGTAAAAATACTTTGTTATTATCCACCACTGATGGTGACTTCATTAGCAGCATTACACAGCAGATCTGGTCATGTTTACCAATCATGTACTGGTTCTCCACAGCAAATGTGCTTGTATTGCTGGGAAACTCTACCCAGAGAGGTCTATAGGGAAACACAGAGAAATAAAGATGGAGGATGGAACAGGCTTGGAAAATACAACATGCATTTTTCCTAAGTATTTCTTAAAAATTGAATCTACTGTATCAGCATATGATATGAGCTATTCTACATAAGGTTGTGCTGCAGATGAAAGTGCAGTACCTGATGGGAGGCAGCGCTGACATGTGTGCTTGGTGAAACAGAGTGTACCAGTACGGCAGGAGACAGTATCTGTCCTGAACAGCAGAGCGGATCGCAGATGTCACATCGTCTCCAAACAGCCAGGGCTCACGCCGCTTGGTCATTTTAGCAGAGTGTCCCCTGAAAAATGGCTGTAGAGCTCCTGCTTGGTACCAGCGGACCAGAAGTTCAGGGTCTGGATCCTGCACGAAGCCCCCTACATCAGCTACAAAAACATTGAAGATCATATCATTACTCCAGTCTTCAGTGTCACATGATTCTTCAGAAATCATTCCAGTATAATGATTTGATGCTCAAGAAATAGTTCTTTTTTTAGTATTCTTTGATGAATAGAAAGTTCAAAAGAACAGCATTTGAAGCCAAAATCCTTTGCAAAATCCTTTTATCACTTTTTATTACCGTGCCTTGTGCTCCGAGTTGTCATAACATACAAATATGAATTTCTTTAAAAATCAGTAGTGTGTAATGTATGTATGTATGACATACTTATAAATAACCAAGTGTACATTGAAGGGTAAAATATGATACACATTAAAAAACGAATGACATAAAAATTGTCATTATTAGTCAAACCTCCACAAAACTGTATTCCTGTCAAACTCAGTGACAGCAGCATGGGTATTGAAATCTTCAAGTACTCCCAGGTAGCAACATTGTCTCCAGTCCAGATGGCACCTGTGACATAAAGAGTTCAGTGTTGCTATGGGTCGTTTTTTTTTTTGTTCCCATCAACACAATGGGCACAGAGAAATGTCATCTGATTTTGAGGTTACCTAATCTTTGAGATCCAGCAAAGAATGAGCGTGTAAGGATAAACGGCCTCTCCGTGCCACCTGACCGGGTTAGTAAGCCCTCAAATGTAGCCATATGCTGTGAAGGGGAAAAAAACAACAATATTACCATTGTCTATATCTATATTACAGGCCTGGTTTGACTGAGCTTACTTGATAAAAGCCATATAAATTGTGTAGTTCCCTGTGTTCCCATCCTCCATGGTGCACTGCATCTTTGGGCATTGTCTGCTCTGGCCCGTTAAAGACAGAAGGTTCATTCATGTCGTTCCACACAAACAAAGATTCTGTTGACCCCTAATGCAAGTATGGATAAAGAGCAGTTATCTATAAGACTATGGAGACAATAAATTGTTGTTTTAGTTAAAAATATGCTCATTAACCAAGTAAATAGTGTTCAGTAACTTTTAGCAAGCAATATAGTTAAACCTTAACAGTGAACAAAAATTGAGACTCACTTCATATTTGCTTAGAGAGAACTGTCTGGCATACCATGACCTTGTCTTTGAGCTGCTGAAGTCCAAATAAGAGGATTCACCTGATGGAATAATAATCACTTTTTGAAATATGAGGGATAAATTTGATTCAAAACCTTATCTCAATGTAAATAGGTCTATAGGATTATTTTCACTGATTTATGACAAAAAAAATCAGTAGGGTTAGTCCACCCAAAAATTTAAATTACATAATTTACACTCATGTCATTCAAAACATGTAAAGTACAGTAAAAAACTGAAAATACAAGTATTAAAGCTATAATAAATAGCATATAAATAACACTGTGATTACTAATTAAGAATATGAAGAGAACAAACTGGAATCAGTAAATAAGATTCAGATTGGTTTCAATTTTTAACAGTCATGTCAATGTTAATATTTTGCTCTCTGATACTAACTTTTGTAAATATGCGATTTGGAACAAAAAATGTATGTACAGTACACGGGATCTTACCTGGCCAGCATTTTCCTTCATAAACAGCACCTTCTCTATTCTTCACAAAATGGCCTCCTTCTTTAGCTTCACAGTAAAGCGGCCAATCAGGATCAGTCTTGATGTGTGGATCACTAATGACAACCAACTAAACAAACATATAATAAACATTAAAAACGTTATAATTTAATGCTTTTAGCTTTATAACCTCCTTATTTTACCTTCCTGTTCTTCTTCTGGAGATGATGTTGTAGTTCTAATGGGTTTGGAAAAAGCTCAGAGTCCCAGGTGAAGTAGCGCTTCCCATTTGTGTGCTCTATGTCCAACCATATGACATCATACGGAATACCGTGGAGGTCAAATCCAGCATCCACCGCTTTCACATCTGCTTCATCCTCGTAGTTCCAGCGACATTGGTGATAACCCAAAGAGAAGAGCGGAGGAAGAGCCTGGTAGCCTGTTGGTGGAGAAATACTAAAATAACTTTTGTATACATTTATATGCACTGTATTTTTTTATGTAACAGCAGGCATGGCTATTTGTTACTTGAATGTGCGAGACTTATGGTGTCAGGCACTTCCACGTGTCATATTATTTTGATATATTATTGTAATCACACTAGTTTGTAATGCAAATAGTTTTACTGTTTAGTACAATTTGTTACACTTCTACGTATTTACATAATGATTTTGAAGTTTCGCACATTCATGTAAAATAGCTTACTTTCACATTGCAAAATAAAGTGGATAGGCTTATATACCTATTCTTTACTATCGTTAACAGGGAGGATTGTACGAAAATAAATAAAAAATAAATATAAAAATATAACACTTTAGTATATTATTATAAAATATAATACTACAGCATATAGAAGTATATATGAGCCATTTTACAGAATTGGTGCAATTTGATGTCCCACAACGAAATAACTCATTTAAAAAGCATTTAAGAATTCAAATTATATATATCTTTTTTTTTTAATCTTTCTATTATCTATTGAAACCCACAATAATATTTACAATATCAGTAAGCTTAATATATAAAATCATCATTTATTGGGTACTTTCAGTTGGGAGGTGACTGTCCCGAACCCTAACCCCTAAATTTCAACTTATGAAAACAATATATTAAAGAACACTGCATTTTATTCAATTTTTGTTTTTAAAAATATCTTTTTCAATATTACTATTTTTTTTTTTATTAAATTAAATATATTTTCTTTGTAAATTATGAAACTTTATGGGGAAAAAAATTGGTTCAATGCATATTCAAACTAATTAACCCTTAAAGGGGGGGGGGGGGGGGGGGTACAATGGTGTTTCGTATATTCAGAGTTGTTAACAGTGTTAAAGAGTTGGATTCTCATGCTAAACATAGCCAAAGTTTAAAAAAATAATTTGGACAAATGACAGAGAATTTCTTTGCCGAAAATCTTACTTTCGGGTTGGTACAAGTTTCGGCTGATTGTTTTCGATCGTGGCAGTAATAACGTAATGACGAATGACGAACTCCATATATGAGCATTTCTCCCGGAAAAGCGCGTCCGCGGCGCCCGCGACCACGTCGGTTAGACCGTGAGAAAGAGCGCGCCATCAACGTGCTTCATTCGGCTGCACTCTGCAAGGGATTCATTCGGGAAGAATGTCTCTAAAGAAGTGTGGTTATGGTTGTAAGGCAAAGATAACTTTGCTCAGCTTCCTGAAGAACCCAGCGTTAGGTGAACAGTGGATACAGTTCCTTTTTCCGGGGCAGCAATGGAGTTTAGCAAGTATGTGTTTCATATAACGTTACGAGGACCAGTTCGACGCTGGATTTTCACATTGTTTGATACTGAAAGACAGAGCGGTCCCAGCTATAAAAGATCCCGGTAATGATCCACAACTGCAGATGGTAAGTGAAACAGCATCAAATGTCTGTTTTATTGGCAATTCTAACATGATGGTCGAATTTAGCTACGCCCACGGGCGTGCCTCCAGAAGTTCGGCTTTTTCCGGAGAAAATCGGAAAGCTGTATTTTCTTTCATAAATATAATAAAACTAAAGACTTTTTGGAGATATTAAGGATACATTACTACTCTATAGGTACTCAGGATTAACATGAGATTAGGTGAAACTGTGCATGTTATGTACCCTTTAACTTTGAAATCTGTATGATCAACTTTATGCCTTTCAGAAAGAAAGATTGGATTCAAAATACAACAAATCTCATAAATCACACTTGAAATATTGTTAAAATTGTAACTGTTATTGGTTTACCTCTAAAAACCTTTTAATAAAATAGCTAAAATATATTTACAAGGTAGATATCAAGGTAAAATCTTAATAGTTTAAATTAACAGTTCTTTTTAAATTATATATTACTGTGATTTGGTAGTGACAAATTTAGGGAGAGGAAAAATATTCCAAATCTGTCTGAAAATACAATATGGGGATTAACTGCACAATTACTAGAAATGTGTACCTTGGATATTATACAATTTGCATACATACAAAATTTGTGAAAAAAAGACACATTTTTTAAGACGTTTCCAAATCTGACAGCTCATATACAGTAAAATATAACAAAATAATACACAGAAATTATTAGGGGGCAAGACCACAGGGGCTAACTCTTTAGCACCACCACTTGTCCAAAATTGCTATTTTGGCTTATAACTTCTCAATGGTTTGGCCAAATATCAAAACTATTTTACAAACACACGAAACTCGGTATGTGTCTTCGGCACCGTTCCCTGACAGTGCTCAAAAAGTTTGGAGGCAGCGCCACCTTGTGATCACAAGTTATAAAGAAATTTAGAAAAATGCTAATAACTTTGTTTAGATTAGCCTATTGTAATGAAATTATATTGTATGCCATAATTGGATGAACTTCCTGTCCGCCATTTTGATTTATGTTGAAAACCTACTTTTTCGAACTCCTTCTAGACGGTTAGTCCGATTTTCACCAAATTTGACCTGGATTTAGCGCATCAACAAATTTGCTGGAAAGATGCCAAACTGCATCTGAGGCTGCATTTCTGAAAAGCTTTGACATATTGACACCAAATTGTTTATGTGCTATTGCTACCTCTCACTGACCATGCCACATCAATTTGGTAATAGCGCCACCTATTGGTCTAGAGTACTAAACCATTCATTCACCATTAATTATGAAATTTCCATAAATCCTAATAACTTTTGATTGCATTGGCCTAAGGTACTGACACTGGTCTCAAAATATTCCTTGGGTCATGCTGAAAACAGTTTCAAAAAAAAAAAACTACAAAAACCCTAATTGTTGCTTTTGGTTATAACACCATTGAGAAAATCTGGCGACTGGTCAGTACCTGTGAGTTGAGCATACTGAGAGAACACCTGGGCAGCTGTGGGTCCCAGCAAAATAAAACAATCGATTGTGCCGCTCTCTGATATCCATCTCACATCAGTCTGTGGTGAGATCTTGCTTTTCTTCCCTGGTGGTTCATCCTCATCCCGTTCAGACAACTAAAGAAACAATATAAAATGCACATTTTTTATTGATGTACGCTATTTAACTATTATCTGAAAGTCATTTAAAAGTATGTAACTTCTGTCCCACTAGTGACACCTAACACCATTGTATTTATTTCCAAACAGGTTTTCTCCATAGTCAACTGAATAGTAGAACTGTACCTCATTTAGCTCTGGGTTGTACTTGACATCAACCAGAGTCTCAGAGGCGTTTAGCCAGAACACTCCAGCTGTCCTCTCCGGCTTGTGAGCTAGCAGGAAGGGGACAGAACCATAAAGACCCAACCTGCTATTGAGGCCATAGCCAAACACATCCAAGTTGTACAGCCGATACGCCTCCGTGACACTGTGAAGTAAAACAAAATTTGAATTTGACTGGTGCATCATGTTAAGAGTCTTTTTTTTTTTAAGTTTGTCTTCTAGGCATGGATTAGTTATGAATGTGTCCGATATTTTATGAAGTAAACTACCTTGTGTCCTTCAACACCAGGGTATCAGCATGTTCAGGAAGACCATATGTATGGTTGAACCCGTGGAGACTTAAGTCCATCCCCACAGAACTAGGACCTAAATTAATGATATTAGCGACATTAGCTTGGTGTAAACGTGTCTTTAAAGCTGCAGTACGTAACTTTTTTGGTTAAAAATTATACAACATAAATTTCTGAGCCAATACATAACCAGCCAGTGTTCAAAACTATCGCCTTACTTTACCCCGATTCACAACGGTTAGCTTATAATAATGTTTTTTAAATTGAGTGGTACGGGTAGGTTTTCGCGGGAAATTCAAGCATGCCACTGCCTCATTACGTCACGTCTGTAAACATAAAGAAGGCGCCCAGGCTAGTAACATAATCGCATGTGAGAAAGGTGAGAATGCTGCAGGTGCCGGATAGTTTATAGCCCTTTCTCACAGCGGCTGAAATAATTAAACTTATTTTTTTGGTTGCGGATTGTAATCCAAAAAGTTTATGCGTTTATGAAACACGAGACTGAAATTAGATTACTCCCGTTTTAAATATGCATCTGTTTGCAGTCTACGTGGCCTGCGATTACACAAGTTTTGTATTTTTAAGAGAACCGGTCCTAAGGAACAATGCTTTTTTGGCTAAAAGAATTTCTTGATATGAAATTCGAATTTTATGTCAATCAGAGATTAAAATGTACAGGAACAGAAACGCTAATACACAATACATACACGTAGTTACGAAATGCTGATGTTGTTAACATGAACAATTTGAGAACAGTATAAAACAGTAATAATAACTTGCTAGTTTGATGTGATATGAGATAATAACCGATCGTTAGATGTAAACACCTGTAGCGTTTTTCCTCAGTTGGTCATAACAAAAGTTTTAGACTTGCTACTTACTCTTAGACGACAATATCCGATGAAGATTCTTATTTGGCCCATATATTTGAATCTGTTAATTTGTGATTCCTAAATACGGTAAAAATCCACAATGGCTACCAAAACATTAGATTGTTCCGCGCTGGAGACGAGCCGGAGCACAACCCACGCATGGAAGATAATTCCGCATGTAACTGCAATTGCAGGTTTTGAGACAGAGATGGCGACAAAGAGGCAAAACTTACGGACTGCAGCTGTAATTTGTTTAAATCCCTAAAAAGTATGCATCATTAACAACGCAAACCCCCCTAAAATTAATACAAATTTCATTAGAGCTTGAAAATGAGCAATGGTGGTTTACCGTTTGCCTTGATGTCCTCAAATTGTCTGAATGTTTCCTTCCACAGCCCGCATCGTTCTTCATCTTCCTTTGAGATAGAAAACATGCTTTCTCACACAGGATAGCTCTCTGAACAATACATTTTCACATTAAAGCCTATATTCTCACCTGACGTGAAACTGAGGTTGACCTGGAAGAAATTTAAATAGTGTTAATTTTGAAAACCCAACATTAGCATGCATTATCAAATAGGTTTTTAAAGGGAGTATGAAACAACTGTATGACAGATTGTTCCTGATACCTAGTTGGATCTTGCAGAGTCTCAAAGTAGAGTTTGTTTTCTGGGTTGAGTGTGACGATCTCTTCCCCATCACAGGAAATCTCCAGTTTGAAGGGAGAAAAGGACACCAGCAGATTGTATTGTCCCAGACCCCAAGTTAGACATACACAGTCCTCTCTCTTCCAATCAACTCTCATCCTGTCAAAGGAATAACAATGAAGAACTGAAAATAGCAGATCTAGAAGACAGAATTGAGTTGTTTTACACCTGTTGAGGAGAATTGGGAAGGTTATGGCTTACGGCTCATATCTCAGCTCTCCAACTACGTCTGAAACATGGTAGCGTGGTTTCAACGGCTGTAGCTCATCAATAGAAACTCTGACAGTTCCACTTTGGGTTGCCCGTATTTGAAGGCACAGCCGATCCTGTAAGGTGCAAACAGTTTCTTTCACCATTACGTTTTGATATTTTTACATAATCTTTGAAAAATAGGCTACTATTCCTATTACAAATATGGACACAAAATCTAACAAAGCAGCAGCCTTTAGAAGGTTTGTGGTGACACAGTGGTAAAGTGGTGGCATATATATATATATTTAGTATTGACCTGAATGAGATATTTTGCATAAAAGACGTTTTTATATGGTTAACAAGAGAAAATAATAGTTGAATTTATAAAAATGATCCCATTCAAAAGTTTACATACACTTGATTCTTAATACTGTGTTGTTACCTGAATGATCCAAAGCTGTTTTTTTTTTTTAGTGATAGCTGTTCACGAGTCCCTTATTTGTCCTGAACAGTTAAACTGCCCGCTGTTCTTCAGAAAAATCCTTCAGCTCCCACAAATTCAACTATTATTTTCTCTTGTGGACTATATGTAAACATATTTTATGTGAAATATCGTATTCAGTTCAGTACTAAATAAAAAAATAACATGCATTTTGTATAGTCCCTATTATTTTGGTAAAATAATTAATAATTAGTTTAATATTAGTTTAAAAAATAATTAGTTTTGCAGATTCTACTTGTACTTTTAATAACAATATTAATTTAATATTTTAAAACATAATATTGCACAATGAAATTCAAATCAAATTAATATTTTACTTTTTTAAATTTTACAATACCGCTATTTTTAATGGTAGTACATGGTACCATGGTACTAAATGGCCACATTAAAGTATAACGTATTGTGCTGTTTAATGTATACATGCATGTTTTTCAAAATTAATATATATATTTTTAATTTTGTCATTGTTTTGTAATACCCCAAATATAATGGTCCCCTTAAGATATGAAATAAATTAGTTTATTCCTTAAAATAAAAACATTTTTTAATGATTATGTCTCAGACTTTAGAAGGCAGAATGAAAAAATAATATCAAATTCAGTAAATGTGTTAAACATATTCTGACAAGCATACTGTGTATATGTGTGTGTAGCATAAATGTAAACAAACAAACAAACAACAACAAAAAACAGACAATGTCAGTCCACCTGAGAGTCCCGCTCACAGAGTTCCAGACTGGCTCCTCTATCTGTGAGCACTAAAGTCTCCAAGGAGGCAAAGTACTGAGACACTGCTTTATCTCTCTGTCGTCTATGGTAGAGTTCAAAGGTCAAACAAATAAAAACGTATTTTTTGTATTAAATAGACCTATATATTCACTAAAGAGACTTAGTTCCTAAATAATATTAAATATTTAATATTAATAATAATAATTAAATATACCTGTAGAATATGATTTCATGGTTTTTCTTAAACTTCTCGTCCGGCACGATACTATAAAGTAATGTTATACACATTATATAACAACAGTGCATTACGGTCCTGGGCAAATATTTCTAATACAGTGACCTGTCCTGCAAGCATATGCTACATTTCCTGCAAGACACTAGTTATAACAAGACATCGCTTACAAATTAAACAACGTGCTTTTGGACAAGTTATGTGTGACCATCGTTCTAATCTCGCAGCATTGCTATTTACCTCTCAAAAGATTCAGTTGAAACATTCACCTCCATGATTCCGCCAAATGAAGAGGAAGTTATTTGATAGGGCTAGAGGTGTGTTGTTTCCATTGGGCGACAAACTAGCTGCAGCTAATAAATTTAACGTGACACAAAGCAAAATTCCTCCAAGGGGGCGCGTGGTGGCTCAGACGACCGAAGTCTTCCGTTTAGTCGTATTCAAATCTCAATGCGTTTATGTGCTGCTTGAGGTACTTGAAAACAATTGCAATCCCTTAAAATAATAATTTCAGCGACTGTTATGTGACATACAAACAAGAGTCTTGAGTCATCAGTCTGTTTAAAAATACGTTTAAACTTATTGTGTACATTAATCACTAACAACTGTGATTGGTCCTTCCCGGGTAGCGTTGAGAAAAGTAACAAGTGCCAGACGACAGCACCGTTAACGTTACTTAAGCAGACGTTACTGTAACAATTTAGCAAGTGACAGTAATTAACACCTTGAGATAATAGTATACATACATCGAAAAAATGAACGAATTGTTTTGGAATCACCGTACTTAATCAATAAGAAAAACGCCTGGGCTAAGCCACGCCTATTTGTTATATAGTCCGTTCTTCTAAATGCCTTTCTACTCGTTTTTCAGTTGTGGTTCTTTGAGCCCTGTGACATTTTGTATCGAAATGTCACGCTGTCATTGATTGAATCCGTGATGGGACAGTCTGACAGTGTTTGGGGAAAGTTTCTTTTAAAAGTAATGTATTACAGTACTGCGTTAGTCCATAAAAACTGCGTTACTAATTGCGTTATTAGTTACTTTTTATGAAAAGTAATGTGTTACTTATGCATTACTTTTTGTCGCCTGGGCTTTCTTATTTTTAATAACAGAAAACCCAAACGTTATATTTCTGACAAATGTAAAGGCCATTTCACAACAAATGTGAAATTAATAAACCTCAGGCTGAAGGAAGTGTCTGGTCTGCACCTTACTCCCAATTTCTTTCAACACAGAACAGGAAACGTGTCAGTGAATAAATGGGAAAACAAAGTCATTTGCATTACTTATTTGAAAAAGTAACTCAGATATTATCTCTTGTAAATTTAGAAGTAATGCATTACTTTACTAGTTACTTGAAAACGTAATCCGTTTACGTAACATGCATTACTTGTAATACATTACCAACACTGGTCGCTGAAATATATTTTTTCATTTTTACTTGAAAACAAAAAAAGAAAAAGTGTTAACATTCATCTTCTTCCTTCCTTTTGACAATTTTGAATCACACGATTAATTGCTTCCAAAATAAAAAAATTTATGTGTGTGTACTATGTATATTTATGTATATATATAGACACACACATACAGTATATATTTTGAAAATATTCACATGTATATATTTATACATGTATATATATATATATATATATATATATATATGTATGTGTGTGTGTGTGTGTGTGTGTGTGTATTTATATATAATAATAAATCTACACAGTACTAACACATATATTATGTACACGAAAACTTTTATTTTGGATGCTATTAATCATTTTCCTCTTCATCTTACAACTACTGGAAAACGTTACGTATTACTATGCAAATGTATTATTAAATCATTTTGAACTTAACATGAGGCCAACAGTAATTCTACTGTATTCGGAAACTGCTATTTGATACGTGCTGTTCCAGGTTTAAACAGAAGAGGGCAGCTTTCTCCCAATTTCGAGCAGTTCTCGTGGACGCGCCCTGAGAATCTACGTGCACTCGCAGAGTGGAATGCTAGTTCACGCGCTTGCTGTTGCGAAGGGCGATAGCGTCGCGAACGAGCGCGCATGCAAGCAGACGGATCAGAGGAGACGCACGTCACGAATCCGCAGAGATGCTGAAGGAGCCGCGATAATAAAGAGACGTTTACAAAACACGGCGCTGTTTGTGCATATGTCAGAGAAAAGGACATCTCCCGCCGTCCTCATGGATGAACATTCCGCATATATACACCATTCGATATGATTTTAAAGCGCATTTTGTGAGAATTATAAACCACACCCGGCGCTGTGAGGAACGGGATTGAGGTGAGTAACGTTAACATGGATACGGACACACGGCTCTATGACATGCCGTCAGTGACAGCTGCGGTCATATTAATGCAGTTATATGACTCTTTTCAAGGTCATAGCCACTGGAATGAACAAGATGTAATATGTGAAGTGTGTGGATGTGTTGTCGATGTTGACTGTAGCAACGCAACACATCGAGCTGTGCGGATCACATTTCAACAGCGGGCCGCTGCCATTAAACGAGATCAGACTTAAAGTATTCATTTTAAATATGGCAGATACCAGCCTGGTGTGTTCATTAAGAAGTAAAAGTCTTCAGAATTGAAAGCAGCATTTGTAGAAAAAAGTAAATGCTGTAAGCATCTGGTAATTACTTATGGTTTGCAAAACAGACTGTTCAGCTAAGAGTGTTACATACGGGTTTTTTTAAGACAGTCTGCACCTCTAGTACATTAGTTTCACAGATCTGTCCTTTAGTGTTAGTATGTTAACGTGTGAACGTGTTAAAATGACAACTGTCAATCACTAAGCTCTTTAAATGCAGGAAAGCTTTCTCACTTCTAAGAGAAAGCTACGTTTACATTTGCCTGATGTTTGTATCTAAAGCAACTAGTACAACACAGAGCTGAACAGTTTCGGTCCTCCAATTTGATTGGTGAAATAGCATCCCAAGAGTGCACTGCTATGACGGTGGGATGCTTCGCTGTATGGCTCTGATTGTATGTATTATCCAAGTTACATAGTATTGGAGTAAATGAGCCTGTGTGACATGGAAAACCCGCAGTGGAATCAGAACAAGGTGATTACAGAATGGATATCGCGATGTTCCAGTCGACTCACATACGTTGTTCCAGACCATTGCGTGGTGACAGGCAAAGCTTGATGTTTTGGCTTCTTTTGAAAACTATTTTAGCTGGCAGAGAGAAAATATACAAATTAAAAGATCAGTAATATTCACTGTTGTTCTGAAAAATGTTGCAGGCGAAACCCAGTCAAGTATCCGTGCAGTCAGGAGTTTCATGTGAGACGAAAACGCTTATGTCCTTCTAAACCTGTAAGACCTTCGTTCATCTTCAGAACACAAATGAAGATTTTTTTTTAGATGAAATCCAAGAGCTTTCTGCCCATGCATAGCGATGCAACTGGCACATTCAAGGCCTAGAATGGTAGTAAGGATATAGTTAAAATAGTCCATGTGACTTTAGTGGTTCAACCTTAATTTTATAAAGTTATGTGAATACTTTATTTGCACAAAGAAAACAAAAATAATGACTTTACTCAACAATTTCTTCTCTTCTTTGTCAGTTTTCACCACATGCACATACATCAAAGATTGAAAACAGAAGAAAAGAAATAAAGGAATAAAGTAGTTTTTTGTCCACAAAAAGTATTCTTGTAGCTTCACAAAATTATGGTTGAACCACTGACTTCACATGGACTATTTTAACGATGTCCTTATTTCCAGGGCCAGAAAGCTCTCGGATTTCATCAAAAATATTTTGATTTGTGTTCTGAAGATCAACGAATACATCATACAAACCATACATCAATGGAAAGCTTGTTTATTCAGCTTTCAGATGATGTATGAATTTCAATCTCCAAAAATTTACCCTTATGACTGGCTTTGTGGTCCACGGTCACAAATGACGGTATGATGTATCCATGCAATGATATATACATATATACATATGATGAATATATATATATACACTACCGTTCAAAAGTTTGGGGTCAGTAAATGTTTATTTCGTTCTTTTTATTTTTGAAAGAAATGAATAAATTGTTACATTAATAAAAAGTGACATAATAGATTTACATTGCTAGAAAAGATTTGTAGTTTGAATAAATGTTGTTCTTGAAAGAAAAAATACAGGTTCAAAAAAAAAAAATAAAAAACATTGGCGGCACAACTGTTTCCAAAACTGATAATTCTACTAATAATTCAGAATATCAGAATGATTTCTGAGAGATCATGTGACACTTAAGCCTGGGAAACTGAGTAACAGCTGATGACAAATCAGCATTGCATCACAGGAATAAATTATATTTTAAAGTATATGAAAATAAAAACCATTATTTTCTATTGTAATAACATTTTGTAATATTACAGTTTATTTTCTGTATTTTTGATCAAATAAATGCAGCCTTGACTTCATTAAAAGAAAATTGCAAGTCTTACTGACCCCAAACTTTTGAACGGTAGTGTGTATATATATATATATATATATATATATATATATATATATATATATATATATATATATATATATATATATATATATATATCTTTCTAAGATTCACTTCCTCATGTTAGTTACATCTGTGTGCAATGTCCTAAAGAAAAACCTCTCTGCTGGAACCACTGGAAGACTTGTTTAAAATGTAAAATGTATTTTCTGTATTTTTGATCAAATAAATGCAGCCTTGACTTCATTAAAAGAAAATTGCAAGTCTTACTGACCCCAAACTTTTGAACGGTAGTGTGTATATATATATATATATATATATATATATATATATATATATATATATATATCTTTCTAAGATTCACTTCCTCATGTTAGTTACATCTGTGTGCAATGTCCTAAAGAAAAACCTCTCTGCTGGAACCACTGGAAGACTTGTTTAAAATGTAAAATGTACAAATATTTGATGACAGCTCAGTGACAGTTTGTCAAGTCATGTGCAACTTGTGCGATATTTGTTTGCATTTTAGATTGTAGATTTTGATTTGACAAATTTGACTAGTCAAATAATTTCCAGCTTGCTTAACCAAATATAAAATTTTTACTCAGCCATTTTGATTGCTGAGTATGAAGCCACTTATTGTGGATTACAAATGCTATCATCATACATCAAGCAATACTAACACAATGTTCTTTTCTTCTCTGGGTCCAGTGGACACCACACGGCTCCAATGCCAGACCCAGACCCCTGTCGCTGGCGTTAGGGGACAAGCTCGGAGCAGACCACAGACAGGATGAGTGCAGGGCTGGAGCAGACAGACATCCTGTCCACGGGCATTCTGGTCAAGGAACGATGGAAAGTAGTAAGTCTGCAGATTTTATCTAATGCACATCAGTGTAGTGCCTGGCTTGTAAAATGACCAGACAGCCTAGTTATTGATTTAAACAGTTCTTAAAGAGATCATTGCTCACAAAAATAAAAAATCCTGACTGTGAAAAGAAACAGAAATCTGCTTTCACATACTGGAAAGTATGTGATACTGTGTGTAGATAGTAGCAGGTAGTGAGTCACTCCTCACGCTGATCTCGTAGTGCAGTGTGTGTTCATCTGTGACCGGCTGCTTTAGTCAACTGATCAGTAATACGTTGCTTCCTCTGACGAAACATGTTGTATAAGCTCACTGCTGTTATAATCCCTGGAGAAAACCAGATTTGTCACTGTACAGGGAAATCTGAGGGGAAAAGGAAGTGACATAAGAGGGCAGAAAAGATTGTGGCACAAAGGGACATGTGATGCCAAAAGAAATAAATAGCAAAATCTTGAAAGTGCAGTCCGACTGCTGTGCAGAATATTCTGTGACGCTGCAATTTTCTTGTTTTATTGCTGTATGAAGCATATTTAAACGTGTAAATTATTTTAATTATATTGATTACGTTTTTTTCCTTACTCAATATATTTAACACCAAAAACAGTCAAATTTACTATTTTAGTCTGTGACTAAGATACATTTTACATTTTTTTATTATAGATGTGATTTGGATTAGGTTTGTAAACGGTGGAGTTATAATTTAACTTGCTTAATTACATTTTTAAAAAAATGTATTACTAGTAATTATTGTGATTAATAATCTGAGATTAATTATTCATCTACAAATTCAAAGATAATATATCACTTTGGTTTTTGCTTTTTACCTCAGCTCAAGAAAATTGGCGGTGGCGGCTTTGGCGAGATCTACGAGGCTCTGGACCTGATGAACCGCACCAGTGTGGCTCTGAAAGCAGAGTCCGCTCAACAACCCAAACAGGTTCTGAAGATGGAGGTGGCAGTGTTAAAAAAACTGCAAGGCAAGTTGTTAAGCAGAGTGGATAAATGTGTGTAAATGTGATTTTTGTAAATTCACAAATGGTATACCTAAATAAATTCACAAATGTACTTATTTTTTAAAAGTTTCATATGTACTACAATTCAAAAGTTTGGGGGTCAGTATGTTTTTTTTTTTAAACAAATGGGTACTTTTATTGAGCAAGGATGCATTAGAGGGATAGCTCACCCCAAAAATTTTTTAATTACTAATTACTAATTTTTAATTACTAAGACATTACTCATGTTGTTCCAAATAGTGTTGCTTTCGTCAACGAAAATTATGACTAAATATCGTTGTCAATGAACCTTTATCACCTGACGAAGTAGTATTGTTGACGAATAAAACGAGACGAGAGAAGCAAGAGAAGTGTGGTAAAATGAGACGAAATGTGGTTTACAAAATAAAAGCCATGCTAAAATGTCTCTTAATTTTCGTTGACCAAAACGAGATGAAACAAAATGTTATAACGTTATTATTTTGCAGTTTCCTGCGTCTCGCTTCAGGGGCTGCATCAGGTCGCACTGCATAGGCGCACACAACATCACTTCCTCAAAAAGACCATACCATCATTCACTATTCCCTACATTAGTCCACTCGTACAGTTCACTTAAAGGAGTGAAAGAAAACGAGTGAGTGAATTTGGACAATGAGTGCACCGGAAGAACTGCCCCTTTTGCATAGTTTGCTTGCTGTTTAATTATCATTTGAAATGGGCAGTAATAATTTGTACACTGTATGACGCCATGGACCAGCGCGTTGTAAAATGAATTAATGGATGATTCAGCTGCGGGCGCCATCTTTTTGATGCGAGAATTCATTCAGCGTGCAACTCTCAGTGCATAGGGTCTCTAGCTGTTGAGTGTACATTTTTGAGTCTATAAAGTAACATTAATATAATAAGAAATGGGTTTGGCTAAAAGAAAATTTTGTTTTTGTCCATACTACTAGGTATTTATACTATATTGACTGGGTTAAATCGAATTGCATTACTAAAAATATACTAAAATACAATTTTCATTGACTAAAACTAGACGAAAATAGTCATGGATAATTCGGACTAAAATAAGACTAAAATGCTCAGACTTTTAGTTGACTAAAACTTGACTAGACTAAAAAGAGTATGAACGTGACTAAAACTAATGAAAACTAAAATGACAGCTTTGCACAAAGACTAGACTCAACTAAAATTAAAACAGGCCCCCAAAAACACCACCAGTTCCAAACCCATAAGACCTTTATTCATCTTCGAAACACAAATTAAGATATTTTTTTTGAAATCTCAGAGCTTTCTGACCTTGCATAGACAGCAAAGAAAGGTATTAAAGACATCGTTAATATAGTCCATGTGACATCAGTGGTTCAACCGTAATGTTATGAAGTTATGAGAATACCTTTGGCGCTCAAAGAAAACAAAACTAACGACTTTATTCAACAATTTCCAAATCATTCCAAATCATCATAATAGGATCATGTGAAACTGAAAACTGGAGTTAACTCCTAAAAATTCAGCATTGTCAACACTGGATTAAATTACATTTTAAAGGGGTCCTATAATGCTCTTTGGGGGTGTACTAAAACATGTTCTCATGCTAGGTGGTTTGAAAAACGCATTATTTTTCACATCATTTACATTATTACAACAGCTTGGCACAAATGGCTCGATTAGTTCTATGTTTGAGGAAGGCCCGCCTTCCGAAAAACGAAGTGTGTTGTGATTAGTTAGCTTTCCCACTGTGTTATCATTAGTGAACAGTTTAGACAGTGTTTCAGTACTGTCACAACCCTTGCCAAAGCATCAAGCTCGGACTTGGTTATAGATAAGGATATATGTCGGCCTGCCAGATTGCCAATATATGATATTATCGTGCTAATTTATTAAATTATTTACATACTTTCATTGCCCGAAACCAGCTCCAGCATAAGGCTAATGTTTTTAATATGACTTAATTTGTATTTAACATGACAACAATTGAATAAAGACATTGTAAGTTACTAATTATAATGCTTACATTTCCTTAGTTATTCAAAAAGCAGAGAACAGAAAACAAGTAAAGAACATTAACATTATCAAATAACCTCACTGATTAGCCTAGCCTAGTCTAGTGCAAGTATATGCATTTAAAAAAAAACACTTGCATTATAAGTGAAGCTATCTACACTGTATAATGAATAAGTCTCTTACCACACACTGCACACATCTGCGGTTACGGCTCTGATGCGGCCATCGGATCCGAACGCGGCTACTCTAGTCAATGCTTGTGTTTATATCAGCCGTGCCTCGGCATGTGTTTTGCCCCCCATACTGCAGGCGCAGGACTCTGACATGGCCACCGGAGGAGATCGCAATCACTGTAGTCAATGCTTAAAGCGATGCGGCTCGTTGAAGTGTCCTCCATGCTGCATTACAACCATTCGAATTTCAGTAGGCAGGGTTTATTAACATATTTGGACCGCGTTATGACATCATAACATCTGGAAAACAAAGCTTGTAGTCCAAGTGAGCCGTTTGTTGTAGTTGTTATAATGTAGTTTGTTGTAGTTCTTGAAAAGGGATTTTTTAAAAACGAAATATCTCCCTTTGGAGTGGACTTTGAGATTTGTAACTTTGTAGATCTTTTTTATGCACAAACATACACACCACATACTGACTAAAGTTCAAAAAGTGAAAAAGCATAATAGGACCCCTTTAAAATCTATCAAAATAGAAAATATTTATTTTAAATTGTAACAATATTTTACAAATATTACTCTTTTTACTATATTTTTGATCAAATAATTGTGTTACATAAATAAATACATGCAAATATTATTTTAAAAAATCATACAGACTCAAACCTTTGAATGGTAGTGTATTTTTCACATAGAGCAAATAGCATCTATGTTTATAAAGCAGCTCGTAATCGTAAGGATTAAGCATCGTAAGGAACAGTAGCCAAGCTTGAAATCAAACCGTGTCTTCTTTTCCTCTGGCAAAGAATCAACAAATCAATTAGCAGAGCCCAGCAATGACACCATCATTATCCTCTTTCCCTCCCTTTACAGTCGTCCTCCATTATATCCTCAACCTCTCAACTCTGCTTATGAAAAAAAAATCAATGTACTTGTGTCATGTTGGCTGTAATATGGCTGTATGATCGGACAGAGAGGTTTTATCTCTTCCTGAGGGAAAGACTTGTAACTGGAGATCTCTCTATCTACCCGCCGGCCCCCACCACATTAGCAGAAATGTAAACAAAAAAGACCCTTGTAACAGTGTGCATTACTTAAAAAACAATAGCAATGCACACATGAAATTAAACTGTTGCTTTTTTAAAGTAATATATGCAAATCTGTCATTTTTCATATATAGTCATGTAATTTTCGCATAATTCTGTCAAATACTGTGTAAATAATGAAAATGAACAATGTGTTTGGAATAATCATAATAATAGAGGACCAGAGACTGGGAGGAAGAGGCATGTGAGCAAGTGAGGGTCTTGCGGTGGGCTGTAGGGTGTGTCAGGGCAGAAGGCAGGCGTAGATCAGAGTAGAATATGGCTGAAGCCGGTCTGATCTGTTACTGCAGCCCAGAGAGCATCCCAAGAGAGCTGAGCCGCACTGAACTAAATCTATAACCCGCCCCCTCCTTTGGACAGACCTCTATTAGGAGGAGAAGTAGTGGAGCACATGGATAGAAAAATAAACAAACATGTAGTTGTATTGTAGTCATTGTTTTATTTACCAAAGCAACATTTTCCACCTTCTCTTTAAATCATTAAAGTTAAACAGGCTTGTTTGCTACAGTACCTTTAAGACTGCTATGTGTAAATGACTTCTATGACTGGTTGCCATAAAATGAGTTACAATGATATGTAGTCTAATGAAGTGTTGTCTTGTCGTTTCAGGAAAAGATCATGTTTGTCGGTTTGTCGGATGTGGCCGCAATGATCGCTTTAACTATGTTGTCATGGAGCTTCAGGTGAGGCCTGATTGCAAGGTTATGCATTTATGGTTAAAACAACTATGTGATCTATAAAAAATGTATCTGTAAAATGTATCGCTTACCTACAATATACGTTCATTTAATTTTGCATGTAGATTCGTTTTTTTTGTTTGTTGCAATTTGTATATAAATTTGAAGTCTTCAGGGATTGTGGTCTGTGTGCATTTATTAACAAATTAATATTAAACCTGTCTTTCAGTCAAATATTTGCAGCTAAAATGATTAACTGTTACCTTTTTGGCTTTTGCAGGGCCGTAATTTAGCAGATCTGAGGAGGAGCATGAACCGCGGCACTTTCACAGTCAGCACTACACTTAGACTAGGTCTGCAGATATTGGAGGCCATCGAGAGCATCCACTCAGTTGGCTTTTTACACCGTGACATTAAACCGGTAAGAAGTTTAAACTTATTTAACTGCCGCCAATACAAATTATGATTAATAGCGATTACAAAATATAGTTCTGTATTGTAAATAAATAGTATACTTAGAGGGATAGTTTACCCAAAAATGAAAATTACCCCATGATTTACTTACCCTCAAGCCATCATAGGTGTACTTTCTTCTTTCAGATGAATATAATCGAAGTTATATTAAAAAAAATGTCCTGGCTCACCTGGCAGTGAATGACTGTTGAGAATTTGAAGCAAAATAAAGTGCATCCATCCATCATAAAAAGTGCTCCACACGGCTCTGAGGACTTAATAAATGCCTTCTGATGCAAATTGATGTGTTTCTGTAAGAAAAATATCCAAATGTAAAACTTTATAACCTGTAATCTCTATAAACCCTAAAAAACTTTAAATATATAAATATTTTTCTTACACAAATGCGTCAATTCACTTCAAAAGGCCTTTATTAACCGCCCCTGAGCTGTGTGGAGTGCTTTTTACGATGGATGGATGCACTGTATAGGACTGAAGTTAAACTATTGAATATTAACACCCATTCACTGCCATTATAAAGCTTGGAAGAGCCAGGACATTAATATGTAACTCCGACTGTATTCATCTGAAAGTCATATACATCTAGGATGGCTTGAGGGTGAGTAAATCATGGGGTAAATTTCCTTTTTGGGTGGACTATCCCTTTAAATAGTAGTAAATAGTAATAGTAACAAAATGGAACTTAAAAGTTTAATTTTACTCAAAATATTGAAAACTTACATTAATGAATGACATGTTCACACTGTTTTCAGTCCAACTTTGCCATGGGCCGATTTCCTAACACATGCCGAACTTGCTACATGTTAGATTTTGGTTTGGCACGCCAATTTACAAACTCCTGCCAAGAAGTCAGACCGGTCAGTATCTATAGTGAATTCTATTGGAGTTTTTCTGATTGGACTTGTTTATATGTTTGTGTGTCTTTATTTGCCACTGGGTTTTATATATTTGTGTACTGTAAGATTATATTCTCTCTCAGCCCCGTCCTGTTGCAGGGTTTAGGGGTACAGTACGATACGCCTCAATAAATGCCCATAAGAACAAGGTAAGAATCCCCGTTTGCTCTGTTTGTAATGTTTCGGTAACCAGGATAATTCTGTTCTGATCAGATTTGTTTTGGTCTTACTGTTACAGGAGATGGGGAGACATGATGACTTGTGGTCTTTATTCTACATGCTGGTGGAGTTCTTGGTTGGGCAACTCCCCTGGAGGAAAATAAAAGACAAGGTGCTGATCAGGCAGGAAGAAGAAGTGCTATGAAAAGCATTTTCCTGTGTGTTGAATAGTAATGATGATATTTGTGTTTATGCATTAGGAGCAAGTGGGGAAGTTAAAAGAGACATACGACCATCGTCTCATGTTGAAGCACCTGCCGCAAGAATTCAGCGTCTTTCTGGACCACATCAGCAATTTGGACTACTTTACCAAACCTGACTATCAGGTACAGATTTGACACTTTAATAAATCATTGAAGTATCTAGCAGGTACTGGTCAATCTCACATGAAAAATTCTCTCCATTCTAGCTACTGAGCACCATTTTTGAGAATAGCATGAGAACATACAACGTAGTGGAAAATGACCCGTACGATTGGGAAAGGATGAGCTCAGATAGCCCATTGACAATCACCGCCGCGGCAAACACGCCACAGCACCATACTCGCCTCACACCAGCTCAGATGGGGTAAATCATATGACTGTTTTACTGTCATTTGCATTTTCATAGTAGTGGTATGACCATGAAGATTTCTCTGACGCTTCTGTTTTCTTCCAGCATTGTGAATGCCTCATTGGTGCCTGGAGATCTTCTGAAGGAGAACACAGATGAAGTTCTACAAGATGAGCAGCTCAGTGATGGGGACAATGCTCGGCCCGAGCACCTGCCTGGATCTCCGAACCTTCATCTGAGAAACCAGGAGACCGATGTCTGGGAGGACCTGGACCGCAACCGTAACCGAATCTGTCCTGCTGTCTGGAAGGTACCAGAATGCGTACCATGAACTATGAATAGACATCTTTGTCTATTGTTGGACGATTCATATTCTGTCCTTTCTTTCTAGATGGGGACAGAGGATGAGCATAGCAACCAAGGCAATCAGAGCCCCCATGCAGGGCCTAGCATTGGTTCACCAGTGCGGGTCCGGTCAGAAGTGGTGCCCTCAGATAGAGACACTCCTCTTTTGAGGAAACTGCGCAACATCCATAGCTTTGAGTTGGAGAAGAGACTAACATTAGAGGCCAAACCCAACACTGAGCGTTTTGTAGAGGCCTGGTAAGACTCTTCTACACTCATTTGCATTTTTATTTTCAAATATTGAGCATTTAGCAACTGTTCAGTATGTTCTGAAGACTAAGTGTGCATTCTTTCGGTTTCTGTGACCAGTTCTGGCAAGCAGCCACCTGGTGCAGCACAGGACCGGGAAGCTGATGGTGTCCCTGGCATGGCCATGTTGAACGGAAATCACACAGAGCATGTTTGGCACTACGACGAGGAATTCCGCTCTGGCGGTAGCTTGCCCAAGCCTGCTTCGCCGGGATCTCCTGAGCAGGGCGAAGGTGCAGCCAACAGTGGCTTTGTGGCTCTAAACTTGAGCTCAGGTCTACAAGATGTAGAGTTGCGTGATTGGGTGATGGTGGAGAAGGGCTCTGACCTGCAGGACTTCAAAGAGGCAGCAGGAAGTAGCCCTGGTCGTGAGGCTAAACTCACTAGTAGCCCATCAGATGATTGTGAAGAGGAGCCAGAAGTTTTACAGCCGATGGATGAATCACCAGATAAAGAATCCACTCCTAGTCCCATACAAGGAGATGTCCACATGCCTCACACAGTCCAGGACCCACAAAGGATGGATCGGTTGGAGCTCAGTGTTTTCCCTGCTTCTGGTGGACCTCCTGTTACTCCCACCAGCCCTGGTGAGGCACTGGCTGAAGGAGCACTCACACAGGTAACTATTGGTTTCGATACTTCTACAATTTAACATTTGGTCATGTGATCTTTAGGCCGATCCTCAGAAAAATTTCAAATGGTTGAGTTTCAAAACAGCTTCTCAGTTACAGCAAAGGCCCCCAAAGAAAAAGGCCCTATCCTGGCAATGCTTTAGCTTATCAAGACAAATTTTGGAAGGTATTATTAGTACCATGGCCTAAGGGGACCTGAACGGTAGTATGCCAGTTCCACATAGTGGTCAGAAATTTAGGAGAAATCACAACGGCTTAAAAGTAATTATTTCTTGATTCACCCATATTAAATCTAATATTTTACATAGCTTGTGTAATCCCAGCCAAATTTCTCACTAAACTTAGATATCTTACAAATGTGTTCATGATCAAGCCAGACAGGAGTATGAAGAGTATGAGGCAACACTGTGCCAAGGATTTTGGTAACACTTTAATCAAATGCAAAACAAAAAAGACTAGCTATCTAGCTAAACTAGTTGATTAAAATGCATGTGTGTAAGTTGTAGTGTTATCACATGTTACGCAATAAAATGTTATTTAATCTCCTGTGCTCTTTTATTTCGATGTTAAAAAAATTAAACATTACAGTAATTAGTGTTTTTCACTTAAAGGGGACATCGGATGCCCATTTTCCAGTCCTCAGTGGCTCTGATGTTGTGAGAAAATTAAAACTCTTACATTCACTTTTACATCCATGTACAAAACATTTGCATTACCAGCTACTTGAGCGTGGAGAAAATGGTGGACAGTGTACAACTGGCTGAGGGTGGAAATATGGTAATACGGGACAATCCATCAGTGGGCGTAGCAGGACCTGAACAGTATGACATCATACTGCTCAGAAAATCAAAACGGCTTGATAATTAAGGTTATTTAGGTTTTTGGGGATTAAAAAAGGTGGAAATAGGCTAGTTGTGTCCTCACACTTCTAAGACACATTTGTATGCAAACACCATGTAAAAGTGAATTTTGCATCCGATGTCCCCTTTAAACACCCCTCATGAAAATTTCCTTTCTACTCTACTCTTTTCTGGATGTCGTAAATAAAGCTAAAACTTTCTATGCCACACACACTTATGTCAGCAGAATAAAGGTGGTCTCTGAGGGCTGCTCACCTGTCAGTCACAGTAATGAGATACAGACAGCTCACCCTCAGGTCTGTGATGTAAGATTACGGTAGTCTGAGTTAAGCTGATCTTGTTACCTGAGCTCTTGTATCCTCAGTGCCCAGGTCAGGACAATGTCTGTGGAAGGAGTGTTGTAAAACCACTCAGAGCTGGCTTATTTTGTTACAATGTTGCAGATTCAGGCTCATTACTGACCTTATGAAAGTTTGATTTAAGTGCTATGGTATCTGGAAGATGTCCGTGAATTTCTTCTACCTACATGACGATCTGTAACCATCTGCTTCCACTTATTATCCATTACCTTCTATTATCTTCTCTTTTTATTTGACTTTTTTTTCTATTTTCACTACCCATTCACCGCCCTGACTCACCTGATCCACCTCACTAAATGCTCTTCGCCTCCCTTCCACTGTTCCCCACTTTCCTTTTATAGCTGCCCACCTCTCCTGCATCCCAACCTGAGGAGCTTGTGGCAAGGACGTGCAGCCCCCTGCACCTGCGCTCCCCTAGCCCGCACACCCTAATGACCACCCTGTCGGATCCCCTACACCAGCGCTCCCCACCGGGGATACGGCGCAGCCAATCTGTAGACCACCAACACCACCCTTCCTTGTCCACCTCCTCGTGCCACGCCTCGCTGCCACTACCTTCCCAGCCCCGTGCTGCCCATTCGCCTGGACGCAGGAAACTTCCTGCCATTCCAGCGACTGCTGCAAACACCAAGTTCCCCTCAGTCATACGAATCACCCGCGCTCAGCTTCAGCAGGTGAATAGGCACTCCCATTCCGTGCTTCCCATAACTTCAACCATCTCTGCCCACCAAACATGTCTTCTCTCCAGTGCTAATGCTTTCTATGTTCTGTATGTTCTTGATTTTTGTTGTTGTATTTGACTGTAGTACTGAAGTTTTTTGTGCACTTTCTCCTCAAAGAACCCCAGGAATACTGTTCTGTACATTATGCATGCCCAAAAATTCTGTAAAGATTGTTCTTAAAACCGTGGACTTTGTAAATAGCTCTGTTCCTAGTAAACCTAGTGAACTAGGTTTGGGTCTACCTTGTCACATTGGTCCTAGGATAGTCTGGGATAGACGTTTTTAATTGTAGCAGATAAGCTTTCAAGTGTCTTTAGCCTGGTGTGTTGTACAGCAGGTTATCTTTTCTAGGTATACAGTACATTTTATTGTTTTACATTTTTGATCTGCAGGGCTATCACTATTGTTTTTGTGCCCCTTGGACTTTTTATGACAGGGGTGTCCAGTCCTGCTCCTGGAGGGCCACTGTGTTAGCTTAGCAACATGCTAACTTAAAACTCAGTTGGAATCAGTTGTAAGTCAAGTCTCCTGCTTCACTTCAGGAAAAATATGTGTGCGGTGCTTGTGCCATGCAGAAGTAATGCTTATTTAGAGAGTTCCAAATCAGTCACTAGGTTTTGGAACAGGGCTTGTGTTTTCATTCCTCTGAATATGTGACTAACCATCTCTTATCCTGTAAGTCAGGTTTTGCTTTTCGTCCAAGGGGTCTAAAGCAGGGGTGTCTAATCCTGCTCCTGCAACTGTACTATAAAGTTTATCTTCAACCCTAATTAAACCCACCCGAACCAGCTAAATAATGGCTTCTGGATTACTAAAAAACATCCACCTAGGTGTTTTGAAACAAGTTACTAAACTAAACTCTGTAGGACGTTGTCCCTCCAGGAGCAGGATTGGACACCCCTGGTCTAAAGGATTATAGACATTCTCTTTTCACTAACATAAAGGTGTTATGTGCAGTTTGTCAAAGATCTGTTTATATCTGCATGCAAGCATGTTTTGTTACCAATACAAGCATTCATATCAAGACTGAACCTGAATTTGTGATCCCCAGGTGACAGCAAGGACATGAACATATGTGTAATGTATAGCTAATTTTCTCTATTCCTCTCTCAGCTGACAGCTCAGCGACCCTCTGTGCTGTCCTCCCAATCTGCATCCGACAGCGTTCCACTGGAGAGACGTGATACTGAAAATGGTAACGGTGTGATGCATCCACAAGACAACACAGCTGACATCAATTCCCCACAGGAGCATGTTGCCTTCCAGCCCACCAGCTCCTCTAATGCTGAAGGAGATCCTTTGCTAAATGGGAATGGACCTCAGAAACCTTCAAGCCCAGTGCCAAGCCTGGTGCCACGCACGCCGCCTTCTCCATGTAGCCCAGTTCTGATGAATGGCTGTCTCACACCTCCTTCAGATGAACAGAGAGATGGCAACGATCAGCCTCCTAAACTAAAAGACCCCAAGAGTGATTCTCCTATCTTTGAGCGCACCATAGAGCCTAACCGGTGCACTCTGGAGGAGGGAAAGGAAAATGCTCCTTCCAGAAACGGCCCCTCTTCACCAGTCTATGCTCCCAAACAAGACCCCAGTCGTCGGCACAGCCGTATCCCAGTGTTAGAACCATCTAGCCTTCTGGATCCACCACCTGGATCTGCTAAAGAGAAGCTGCTGCAGAGGAGGGTTCACCACATTCCACTTTCACCCTCCGCCTCCCCGTCATTATCCTCAGACAGGCGAGTCATCGTGGCTGCTATGCAGCGGGACCAGATTTCTTCTGCCTCATCTGAACGCTCTCAAGATGAAGAGTCACTTCTGGGTTCTCGTTCCGATCGTCATGGAGATGATGCTCTGTCATTGTCCTCATCCTCTAGCCCACTTTTACGGAAGAGCAAGATACCACGTCCAGTTACCCCCACAACGAGCGGGGAAGCCATTACTGCACACTTCATGCCCCGTCCACCACCAGGAAAACCCCCTAGCCGCTCCACTGTGGATGCAAGGTAGTTAGCCAACATATTGTTATTGTACATGCATGGTCCTGCCAGAATCTCTAACCCTAGAGCAGTGGTTCCCAATCCTGGTCCTGGAAAACCCCCAACAAAGTCTTTGATGTCTCTCTTATCTGACATACACACATTTGAGGTCTTGGAGTCTTTACTAATTAGCTAATGAATTAAACCATGTGTGTTTGATTAGGGATACATATAACGTGCAGTTTTGGGGGTTCTTCAGGATCAGGATTGGGAACCATTGCCCTAGACACACATTTCTTACATTTTAGACCAGCAGTTCCCAATCCTGGTCCTGGTGAACATCCAATACTGCAAGTTTTTTATGTCTTATGTGACACACATTTGAGGTCTTGGAGTCTTGATGTCTGTCTTATCTCATATACACTTTGGAGGTCTTGGAGTCTTTACTAATGAGTTTATAAATTGAACCAGCTGTGATTAAGGATAACGTGCAGTTTTGAGGGTTCTTCATGACCAGGATTGGGAACCACTGCCACAGACAGACATTTCTCACATTCTAGACTAGTGGTTCCCAATCCTTGCCCTGGAGAACCCCCAACAGTGCTGGAGGTTTTTCAGGACAAGGATTGGGATCCACTGCCCTAGACCAAAATTTTGGACAGTCTAGACCAGTGGTTCCCAATCATGGTGCTGGAGAACCCCCAACACTGCACATTTTGATGTTTCTTTAGTAATGATCTGATGATTTGAACCCGATTGTTTGTTTAGGGAGACATCTAACCAGTTTTGAGGGTTCTATAGGACGAGGATTGGGATCCACTGCTCTAGACAACTAAAATTCATACTTAACTTGGGAAAACTTTGGGCCTACCATGGTAGGTTTGGTATGTCCACCAAACTTGGCATAGTCCTTCAGGCTGTTCTAATCACCTTATCAGCTGTCTGCCAGTGTTTCATAATGAAATAAGTGTTTTTCTCTAGTTCATGTTGGCCGCAATTATTGGAACCCAATTAGTGCAGCGTCATTTTCCAAAGATCTCCTATAATCTCTGATGAGTTTGGAGAACACCTGACAAGAGATCAGAGACCATTCCATCTCATACAATCTTTTCAGGTCATCAATCAGGTCAGGTGATTTCGATGTTTGTTTTGGATCATTGTCCTGATGGAAGATCCAACCATTGTCCATTATAAGATTTCGAACAGAGGTAGTCAAGTTTAGGTTTTTTTAACTGTTTACATTTGATAGAAACCATACAAACAAGATGTATGTATCTAAACAAGATGTCCAGGACCTCCAGCAGAAAAATAGACCCACAGCATGAAAGATCCAGCAGTATATTTAACAGTTGGGATGGGGTTCTTTTTATCCCTGTTTGCACTAAACCCATCTGGTGGGTTTGCTGCCAAGAAGCTCTTTTCTTAGTTTCATCTGACCATAGAAACCAGGGAATGTAAAGTTCCAGTTGTGTTTGACAACTGAATATGCTGGAGTTTGTTTTTGCATAAGAGAGGAGGATTTTTCTTGAAACACTCTTCAAAAACGAGGTAATGTAGGGGCTTTCTCATCCTAAGATTTATGAATGTGAATATACTTCAGAGATATTTTACTCACAAGAATTTCTAGGGGTGCCAATGATTGTGTCCATCATGCATTGGAGAAAAATGCATAATGTGAGGCCCCTTGCAACTTTCAACTCAATTTCTTATCTTCAATGAAAGGTTAGAATTTTGTGTCTAGGCAGTAGCTAAGGCCTTTTGAGTGGTAAGGTATTCTGGGTGGATACTTTTTGATATTTTTGATATATTCGAATTTTTCAGTTGCATGCTAAATGATAGTTTGACTTCTCCTCCAGGCTACGGCGGTACAGGATTCGTGCCGGCAGCACCAGTGACTCAGATCTGCTGACCTGTCTGGCCCAGCTAATGCACGCCAACTCGCCCCGTGGCTCTCCGCACCCCAGCTGCTCCTCTCCCCAGCACATGGGCCCGAGGCACGTGTTCGTCAGTCCTACTGCTGCTCACCACCTCCACCAGCGCAGCTCTAGCGCCTCCCCTCGCAGTTCCTCCTCACTACAACGCTCCGTCAGCTCTTCCCCGTCCCGCCACGAGCACCGCGGGGGCTGTCTGGGCCGCAGCCGCTCTCCTCCCAGTTTATCGGGTTCACCTCCTCTGCGCCGCTCTCATCCTCACACACAGGAAGGATGCTGTGGGAGACAGGCCCGCTCTGCCACCATATACACCCAACGGGGCAAAGCGGGCATCCGTGAGTTCAGGTGCTTGAGCAAGTTGAGCAGATAATCAACAAGTGAATGAGTGAAAGTGGGACCTTTGGGTTTCAATAGCTAAAAAAATTATTCTTATTCCCTCACACATCTGCAACTTTTGCAACTCTTTTGCTTTCTCTCCATCAGTAGCCTCAATTTTAAGATGCTGGCTTTTAGGAACACTAAAGTCACTTTCAGAACATGGGAGGTTATACATGATGGCGGTTGGCTGGATCTTTAGAATTTTATAGTTTCTTTTCTTTCAGACATTCCAGAGCTTTTATGAAGATGATTGTACGTATTCATGATCTACGCAAGGTTTGCATCAAGATCGGCTGTACTATAGTATTTATTATGTTATTTATTTGGGCTTTGATGCATTGCAGCCCTCTCCAAGCAGTGGCAGGTACACTGATAGATCATGCCATCATTAACCCTTTATGTGCTTGTGCTTTGGCTCCTGTCAGCACTTAGATGTGGCCTGAAACACTCTACGCAAGTATGTGAACTAAAATTCATCATTTCAGGTGTTGAATTTGAAATGTGTGGAACAAAACTTCAGTCATTTGTGTTCTAACATGGTAAGGGTTTACTTTCAGGTTAGAAGAGAACCTTGCTGAGTTAACTTTCAGGGATAGTTCACCCAAAAATTAAAATGTTGTCATGATTTACTCACCCTCATTGTGTTCCAAAACCTTCTTTCATCTGTGTAACATATAAGAAAATGGAAATTCAGCTGAATTCAAACCTGTAGGGGTGGAAGATATACCGGTAGACATGATTAACTGGTAGAAATTTGTCAACCGCTAGAGATTTTGGCAGTTCACACTCATGTGACATTGTGTTTTTAGGCATTGCAGTTTAAAAACAAGTGGTTTTAAGCTGTTGAAACGCAATCAGCAGCAAAAGAGGACTAATTTTGCGCTGCGCGCTGAGACTTTCTGAACGCTGTCAGAGAGGGAATATTTAACTTGAGGCCAATTTATAGGCCTTGAACAGTTAAATACACACACTTGTATATATCAAAATAGCCGTCTTTGCACATATTCTCAAAAACATAGTAATGTAGGTCTTAAGTGAAAGCAAACCGCTAGCAGTATATTGGATCCGGCCAGCTCTTAAAGTGACAGCAGTCTAATATTCTTGCTGTCTGTCATTCATGTTAATTAAACAACAAATGAGAGAAAATCTCTCACTGCTCTTGACTAGATCGCTTTTGTAACTTTAATAAAAAGAAATATATATTTAATTTACACATTGAATAATATGCAGTGTTTTTATACATTGTATTAATTTATACAATATATGTTGCATTTCTTATTTATTTGTTCTACTGTAGTTTTTTATTCTTATTTAATCACTGACTGTTTACTTGTCTTTAGTGAGCTTGAGGCTTATTTTCGCGGTATTTAGGCTAGTATTCATTTTTTGTGGAATTAGCAATGGTGACAAGGATTATGAAATTTCTTCATCTTCAAATTCATAAAGGCCTTATTTAAAGCAAAAATAACCATTTTCTGATATAAGATTGTGGTCATATCACCCACCCCTGGTTATCAAGATAAAAAGACAAAAGATAAAAAGAAAACCATACACATTTGGAACGACATAAGGATGAACAAACAATAACAGATTTGTCATTTTTGGGTGAACTATGCCTATGTATAACGGGGCCATGCGCTTGTAATGGGTTGGCCAAGCATTTGGGTGGGTGTACTTGGTTTCTGACCTCACTGAGTTGGCAAGAGAAAGAGTTCTACCTTTTTCAAGAAAAGATAAACACTGAAACAGTGGGAGGGTAAAATGTTCTTGCGCTTTGACATGCCTAAAAAAGTTTTGCTTTGGAATATACAGTACATAGGACAGGCTCAAGCTTTCAGAATCTGGAGTCACTATTTGTTAATTTTCTTTTTCTGTAGAGCCTCCAGTTTCCAGCACTGTCATATAAGGCTGTTTACACTAGTGCGCTTTCGTTTTAAAACACATAATTTTTGCTACAGTTATGCCTGTCGTTTACACTACTCCGGTGTTTTCGACCCTCAAAAACAGATGCTTTCTAAAATGAAAAAGACGTTTGAAAATACTACAGACCCTGTTTTTGAAAACTCATAGGTTGCATAGGCTAAGTTTACACTAGTGCATTTTCGTTTAAAAACTCATAACTTTTGCTATGGTTATGCCTTTTACACTGTCTCCAGTGTTTTCAACTCCAGTGTTTTCAACCCTCAAAAACAGGTGCTTTCTAAAACGCTCCAGACCCCATTTTTGTTTCAAAAGCCAGAAGTTGTGTTTCAGTGTACCCTGTAAAAAACAATTTGTTAAGTTAACATAAAATAATTTGTTAACCGGCTGCCTTAAAATTGTAATGTTAGTCAATGCAAAGAAGTTTAGTCAACTTGAAATTAAGTTGTACTAAGTGACAACTTAGATATTTGAGTTGATTCAACTTAAAATTTGAAGTCAGCAGGGTAACAAATTATTTTAAGTTGACTTAGCAAATTGTGTTTTATTTTTTACAGTGTAAACAAAAAACAATGGCTTGGCTGCCCACATTCACTCTGGATATCCTTGACAACGTTTCATTTTAAAACTTTCGCTACGGTTACGCCTGTCGTTTACACTACTCCAGTGTTTCGACCCTCGAAAACTGTAAATGGAAAAAAATGGCGTAGCTGGCTACATTCGCTTTGTGGATCCGTGACGACAATAAGACTACATTTACACTAGTATGTTTTTGCTTTTAAAATGCATACATTTTGCTTGCATTGTTTGTTTCATTTTAAAACTTTTACTAGGGTTACACCTGTCGTTTACACTACTCCGGCGTTTTCAACCCTCAAAAACTGAGACTTTTGAAAATGCTGCAGGCCCTGTTTTAGTTTGAAAACTCTGTTGCGTTTGTGTAAACGAACCAAAACAAAGACTTTTGAAAACACTGGCATAGCTGCCAACATTCATTCGTTCTGCGTATCCTTGTCGATCTTGTAAACACTAACATTAGGGTGACCATATGTCCTCTTTTTCCCGGACATGTCCTCTTTTTGGACTTAAAAAAATGCGTCCGGCCGGGACTCCTAAATCACCCAAAATGTCCGGGATTTGGCTTTTGCTTTCTACAGTCCCCGTTCATTGTGTGCATTTTTGTATTATAGCCTTGTGCGGGAATGTTTTCTTAATCTCGCTCCCGCAAACATTCTAATATTGAATATCATTTTTGCTATCAATATGCAGAGTATTTAAATCGCTTTGGATGCAGCTTGTGTTGGATGTAGGGCATTTTTTCCATGGAATTGGGCTGATTTTAAACTGTTGCGGGGGTTGATTTTCTCCCGTGGGTTGAAAGTTTGAAATATTGCATAAATTCCATTTGACTGAAATGCTTGTATTGAAACATTTTGCATTCTACCTGTGATAAAACTGTGGTAGATATTAGTTTTGTGAAGGATGGCCACTGTGGTACACACTAGTGTAAACAGCCTAACATCATGCTCATTATTAATGGTCATGTGACATAAGTTTTCGGTGGTGTAGTGTAGATGGAGATCGTTTCTGAAACGCAGTGAAAATGCCTGTGTACATGAGGATTGTTTTCATTTTAAAACAGTTTTAAAACAAAAATGCACTAGTGTAAACGGCCTAACATCATGCTTATTATGAATGGTCATGTGATGTGTTTTCGAGTGTAGTGTGAATGGAGATCATTTCTGAAACGCAGTGAAAACGCTAGTGTATACAATAATCAGATTCATTTTAAAATGCAGTTTTAAAACAAAAAGAACTAGTATAAACAGAGCCTAACATCATTCTCATTATTAATGGTCATGTGACATACATTTTTGGTTGTGTATTGTAGATGGAGATCGTTTCTGAAATGCAGTGAAAATGCCTGTGTAGATTAGGACCGTTTTCATTTTAAAACAGTTTTTAAAACGAAAACACACTAGTATAAACAGGGCTTAAAGGGATAGTTCACTTTGAAATTAAATTTTGATATGTTTTAGCTTACCCCAAGGGCATCCAAGATGTAGGTTTCTTTGTTTCCGCAGTAGTTTCAATTTTGATATTTTTAGGTCCAACCGTTCTTGTCTGTCAGTCATATAATGCATGCCTATGGTCACCTCACAAAAGAAAACGCACAGATTCAAATGAAACAATTCCCCACCGTAAGTACACATTAATGACCTAAGACACGAAACGAGTGGTTTGTGTGAGAAAACGAACAGTATTTATATCGTTTTTACCTCTTGTAAACAATCAAGTCCAAGTTGAAGGGGGCGTGCTATCTGGTGTGTGAGCGCATTCTGGCTTATTGATGCGCGGGTGTTTAAACATCCCTAAACATACCTTTTTTGACCATTTCTTGTTTAAACATCCCGGATAAGCGCAAACGAGTACAATTTCTGTTAGCCGTCTTACCTATAATCGGTGTTCTGTGTAAACAATGAGTGACGTTCACGCACGAGAGATCACTTCCGGAGCTTTCCGGGAGTAGCGCCGGCGCGCTCACACACCAGGAAGCGCGCGCACTTCAACTTGGACGTGGTTATTTACAAAAGGTAAAAAACGACATAAATACTGTTCGTTTTGTCACACAAACCGCTCGTTTCGTGTCTTAGGTCATCAATGTGTACTTACGATGGGGAATTGTTTAATTTGGACTGTTTAATTTGAATCTGTGCATTTTCTTTTGTGAGGTGACCATAGGCATGCGTTATATGACTGACAGACAAGAATGGTTGGACCTAAAAATATCAATATTGAAACTACTGCGAAAACAAAGACACCTACATCTTGGATGCCCTTGGGGTAAGCTAAAACATATCAAAATTTAATTTCAAAGTGAACTATCCCTTTAACACCATGGATCATATTAATGGTCATGTGACATACGTTTTTGGTTGTGTAGTGTAGATGGAGATCTTTTCTCAAAAATGCAGTGAAAATACCCATGTACACAAGGATCGTTTTCATTTTAAAACACCGTTTTACGCACTAGTGTGAACGGCCTAACATCATGCTCATTATTATGATGGTCATGTGACGTGTTTTCGATTGTGTAGTGTGGAAGGAAATCGTTTCTGAAACGCTGTAAAAACACCAGAGTAGACGAGAACCGTTTTCATTTTGAAACACTGTTTTAAAACAAAAACGCACTAGTGTAAACAAAGCCTAATATCATGCTCATTATTAATGGTCATGTGACATATGTTTTCAGTTGTGTAGTGTAGATTGAGATCGTTTCTGAAATGCAGTGAAAATACCTGTGTACACAAGGATCGTTTTCATTTTAAAACAGTTTTAAAACAAAAACGCACTAGTGTAAACGGCCTAACATCATGCTCATTTTGAATGGTCATGTGACGTGTTTTCGATCGAGTAGTGTGGACGGAAATTGTTTCTGAGACGCAGTGAAAACGCTAGTGTATACAAGAATCTGTTTCATTTTAAAACGCAGTTTCAAAACGAAAACGCACTAGTGTAAACAGGGCCTAACATCGTGGTCCGTATTAATGGTCATGTGACATACGTTTTCGGTTGTGTATTGTAGATGGAGATTGTTTTTGAAATGCAGTGAAAATACCTGTGTACACAAGGATCGTTTTCATTTTAAAACAGTTTTAAAACAAAAACGCACTAGTGTAAACGGCCTAACATCATGCTCATTATGAATGGTCATGTGACGTGTTTTCGATTGTATAGTGTGAACGGAGATCGTTTCTGAAACGCAGTGAAAACACTAGTGTATAGAAGAATCAGTTTCATTTTAAAACGCAGTTTTAAACGGCTTAAGTCACACCTTATTTTTAAAGGTTATTTGCAGGCCCACACATAAACAGTATAATTAGCAGAAAACTCTACTTAAAACTGGAACATCCATCATTCACAATTGTATTTTAAATAGAAAATATTTTATTTAATGTGACTTGTGCTTTCAGCTACCAATAAGAATGACATTTACCGTTGTTAACTCGTTTTACATTTTCCGAGTAGAAAATCTGCATATTCTCTCTCAGTGTCTTGGCTTTGCATATCAAAAATGACTACTCACTTTGCATACAATATCAGAGATCTGTCAAGTTAATGTTAAAAGGAAAAGTTTTAAAATCGCAATACTTTTACATTTTCCTGTTTGATGGGAAGTGTAGCCAATAATCACTAATTAAATGTATAGTTTTATTATATGTGCCACATGATGTATCCAGTCGAACTAAATTGAACAAATGCTAGTTTTACATTCCAAAACCTCAGCATTTTTGGCTGCTTTTTGCCACTCAAATCAAAGTTTTTATGTTTTAAAGTTCATGAAAAAGAATAACACATATTTTTAAAAAGCATGCAGCTAATTCTCTTCAAAAGTTCTTCAGTCGGTACATTAACACAGTCGTCTTCCTTCTCCGTTTGTAAAATGCTGTAATATAGCTTCCACTTCCCATAGAAGGCCAACTCTTTGCATGAGCTACAGAAAATTAACAAGGCGCTGCGATGTACAATAAACACAGCTTACACGTTTTCATATACCTGGAGTTTGTAGCCTGAGAAGTACTGTCAGCTTGTAAATAGGGACTTCATGTTTGTTTTCCTGCCTGTCCTCTCTGGTTTATGTCTTAAATTTATTCTCTTAACCTCATTACCCGTTTTAACCTAATATCAGCACTTGCAGAAAGAACATTTGTGTACTTACTCAGTCCTCAGCTGGTTAATATGCGTTATTGTGTATGAGGGATATCATCACATGTCATCATAAAAATAATATTTTCTCAAAAAATGAAATATAGAATTTAGAGAAAAGACATTAGTAGCAAGAATTTTTTTTTTTTTAATTATTATTATTATTATTATAGCATCACTTTCGTCAGACACTATTCACAGTTGCAGCCACTACCTTTTATAGTCAGTTGTTGGTAATAATAGCAAGATTTAAGCAGATAAGTTTTCTACTATCACTTCAATAAATCCTTTGGCCGAAGGAGATTTCACCATAGCAAAGTTTATGTTCATCAGATTAGTTAATTAACAAAGAAAACAGCACTGAATTTTTCAGGATAACCTGAAATGCTGTTTTTCATTTAAAATTTCATTGACAAGCTCCTTTGCCTTCTGTAAAATGAAGTGAAATGCCATTTAGTATACTGGTTTTCCATCCAAAACAGACTATTCAAAAACAAATTTACACATCACTGAAATTTTTCTTTGCTTGTTGAATCTCTGCCTATTTTTTCCCATGCATTTTGTCTGTATATTAAACACTTAAACTCACAGTATTGTTTTGACAGTGGATTGAAAGTTAATCTGTGTAGTACGATTTCTCTGTTTGCATTTCATCTCTATTAATGCAAAGGGAATGAACAAAACTAATAAGTTGTGAACATTCCAAAGGCTGAATTTCTCTATTAATTGTCACAAAATGACAAGTAATGATATGGCAGTATGAGAAAAGAAAATATACATCTGTATAATTTTTATTTATTTATTCTTACTGCATATTGTTGTTCACAATTTGTGAAGTTAAATGTACAGTGTACAAAAGAATGTTATGGGGTGGGACATTGTACATTATTGTAATTATTTGTGTTATTTTTATTTGTATCATAAATGCCTTGTACAGTGTTATTTTTTTCGTTTTGTTGTTTTTTTTTTCTCAGTTGGAATTATTTTGTATTTTATTTTTATAAACTTGCTATGAATAAAATTTTCATTCAGCATGCCAACAGAGGTCCCTACACATTAAATGTCTCTAATGGTTGTACATTTTGAATTCTAAAGCACAAATGGAGCGGTTGGGACTTTTATTTTGAAAACCTGACGTAAAGCGTTACCATAGCGTGCTTTTTTGTCTTATTGATTCTACTTTCACAGTTTGAAACGGTTACTATAGAAACCGGACCTCTTTATCGCTTACTTGTCGAAATGTTGGACTTCACGGTTAATTTAACCTCTCTCGGGTTTGAGGCTGGACTTAGTGAGCGTGAGAGAGAGTTGGTTTATTTGCGCAGTCGGTCCGCTGGGTTGACTGTCAGTGGATGTGCTCATGCTGTGCTTGCCTATGAACTTATCAGTTTATTAAGGTAAGCAGAGTCGAAACCTGTTAACGTTATGTACGACTCTAACATAATTTCCACATAGATGCCGTTTTCACTACAGTCATAAACATTTTCACACAGAAAGAAAGTGAATGCTGAGAATAACTGCACTGCTGAAGCACATCTGTCTGTTGGCATATTGGGAGGAGGACACATGGGCAAACAGCTGGCGATGGCTTTACTACATTCATCCAGCCTCAAGCCACGCCACATCAACATATCAACCAAAAGACCGGAGACATTAGGTTAGGGAGTAAATAAATTACTAGTAAATATTGTTAGTAATATTAGTCAATTATATACAGTGCCTTACGAAAGTATTCAAACCACTGATCTATAATAGAGATCAGTGATTCAAACCCCTTCATCTTTTTACGTTTTATGTTGCAGCCTTATGTTAAACTGCTTTAAAAAGCTTTTTTAAATCAGTCTACACTCTATACACTATGAAAAACAAGTTTGTAACAACTTTGCAAATGTATTAGAAATAAAAAAGTGAAATTATTCCATTGCATAAGTACTACTTGGGACAGTTGAAATTTAGCCCTGGACCATTAATATTGCGTGTAGATGTTACTACACTTTGAGTGGAGTTAACCTGTGACAAATTAAGTTGAACTGGCATGATTTGGAAATGCACACACCTCTCAATAAAGGTCTAATAGCTGAAAACCCAGTCCAGAGAATTCAGAACCTCAGACTCGGCAGAAGGTTCACTGTCCAACTGGACAATGATCTTAAGCACACAACAAGAGTGGCTTATAGACAAATGTTCTTGAGTGGCCCAGCCAGAGCCTGGACTTGAATGCAATTAAATATTTCTGGAGAAACCTTAAAATGTTTGTCTGCCCCCTTTCAAGCTAAATAAAGCTTGAGAGGTGAAGAACTGAGGAAAAGAATGACAGATAATTGCCAAATGCAGATGTCAAAATTTGTCACATCATACCCAAAAAGACTTGAGGCTGTAAAGGTGCTTCAAGTAAGTAGCGCGTAATGGGTATGAATACATATGCAATGTACTTATTTCAGTTTATAATAAATTTGCAAAGTTGTCACAAATAATTTTTTTGCTTGTTATTATGGTATATGGAGTGTAGATTAATGTGGCAAAAAGTTATTTAAAGCAGTTAGGCTGCAACATCATTAAAAAATGAAGGGGTTTGAATACTTTTGCAAAGCACTGTGTGTGTGTGTGTGTGTGTGTGTGTGTGTGTGTGTGTGTGTGTGTGTTTATACACTACCAGTCAAAAGTTTGGACACACCCTCTCATTTAATGTTTTTTAAAGAAGTCTGGTAAGGCTGCATTTATTTGATCAAAATAAAAAGGAAAAATAACATGGTAAATGGCATTACAATATAAAATAATGGTTTTTATTTTAATATACTTTACGATATAATTTATTCCTGTGATGCAAAGCTGAATTTTCAGCAGCTGTTACTCCAGTCTTGTCACGTGATCCTTCAGAAACCATTTATTATTAGAATTATCAATGTTGGAAACAGTTGCGCTGCCAAATATTTTTTTGCAAACTGTGATTTTTTTTTCAGGATTCTTTGATGAATAACAAGTTAAAAAGAACAGCATTTATTCAAAATATAAATCTTTTCTAACAATGTAAATCTATGCTATCACTTTTTATTAATTTAACACATCCTTGATGAGTAAAAGTATTAATTTCTTTCAAAAAAAGAAAGAATAAAAATGTACTGTCCGAAACTTGTGAACAGTAGTGTATATTGTTAAAAAATCTTTCTATTTTAAATAAATGCTGTTCTTTTTTAACCTTTTATTGATCAAAAAATCCTGAAAAAAAGTATCACAGGTTCCAAAAAAAATATTAAGTGGTGCAACTGTTTCCAGCACTGATAATAAATCAGCATATTATTTTTAAAGGACCATGTGACACTGAAGACTGGAGTAATGATTCTGGAAATTCAAATTTAATTACAGATATAAATTACATTTTAATGTATATTAATATAGAAAAATATTGATTTACATAGTAATAATATTTCACAATATTACATTTTTTTCTGTATTTTTGATCAATTTAAAACAGCCTTGATAAGCATAAGAAACTTCTTTAAAAACATTAAATGAGAAGGTGTGTCCAAACTTCTGACTGGTAGTGTATGAAGAGTTCATTAGCAAAAACAGATAACTCAGTTTTCAAAAACAAAAAACAAATAACTAACACAAAAAAAAAAAAAAAAAAAACTAGATTATTAGGGGAAAAAAGGAGTTATCCGTTTTTGAAAATAAACTCTTCATACATACAATCAGTTGTGATAGTTCTCAGATCCCTGTGTCAGGTTGGACATATTTATGATTTGGATCCTTGGAGGCCCATCAAAGCTGCATAATCATGCACACAGGCGTTGCTATAGAAACGCATGTGAAGGTCCACCTGCATGTGAGCACTGGCGCCCTCTTGTCATGATAATCATGCAGTCAAGAGCAGTTTCCACTTCACATATCATAAAAAATACTCCTGAGTCTGGTGTCATTAAGTTTAAAACCAGACAGTTTTACATTTTACACTGTATGACTCATGTGCCATGATAGATAAATCAGGATTTTCACATCAAGACTTTTTTTCGTTTAATAAAAAATCTCTTTTCTTTGATTGGCCTGTAGAGGAATATTCAAACATGGGTGTTGAATGTTACTTTGACAACATTAGACTGGCTAAATGGGCAGACGTGCTCTTCCTATGCATCTTGCCCTCTCATCTACCTCAAGTCTGCACAGACATCCGGTGCCATCTGCGGTCATGCTGTCTTGTGTACAGCTTTACCTCAGCAGTGCCACTCAACAGGTATTGAGATGGACATATTTCAGATTATTAGCCTTATTTTTAATTACAGCTGTTATTATTATTATGGATTGAGGAAAGTTACCTGTGATTTATATCTGTTTGTTGACTGAATGTCAGTCAAATTTTGATAATACTTCCAAATTGTACATTTTGAGGAAATAATTGCAATAAAACATTCATTTATATATTATTTGTCTTACTTTTTAAGGTATCTTATTGAACTTCATAATATGTTGCCACAGTATGTCATTCCATTATTAGGTATCAGCTTGTCATCTTTTCAGAGTTTTTTTTTATTTTTTTCATTTCAGGCTTGCTTTGCTCCTTGACCATAGTTTTCTTATTAAACCCCAGTATGAATTTGTGGCTTGTGATGATGTGACTACAAGTTGGCTTCTCCACAATCAAGTGACCGCAGCTTTAAAGGATACAGAAGTGATATCAGCCTCAGTTCCTCTTTCAATGAATGGTGTGTGAAAAATGCAGATGTATCCTTGAGAAAACATTTTTATTTCCCCTAAAAATATGTCTATATCCATCTGTCATTATGATACACATTAAAATAAATAACTAATAATAATAATAATAATTATTATTATTATTATTATTATTATTATTATTCACTACCATTCAAAATTTGGTGTCAGTATTTTTTTTTTAAGAAATTAATTTTATTCATCAAGGATGCACTGAATTAATCAAAAGTGACAGTCAAGAAAAAAAAGTGTTAAAATAGATTTTAATCTATTTATCTATTATTATTCACTACCATTCAAAAATTTGGTGACAGTCAAGAAAAAAATCTATTTAAAATTGATTTTAATCTATTTATTTTATTAATACTATTAAGATATTAATCAGTACCATTCAAAAATTTGGTATCAGTAATTTTTTAAAGAAATTAATTCCTTTATTCATGAAAGATGCACTGATTTGATCAAAAGTGACAGTCAAGAAAAAAGATCGATTTAAAATAGATATTAATCTTATTATTGTTATTAAAATCTAGGGTCAGTAATGTTTCTTTCTTTTATGAAATTAATACTTCTATTCATCAAGGATACACTGAACTGATCAAAGTGACAGTCAAGAAAAAAACTGTTTAAAATAGATTTTAATCTATTTATCTATTTGTTTGTTTGTTTGTTTGTTTATTATTATTATTATTATTATTATTAATTATTCACTACAATTCAAAAATCTCGGTCAGTATTTTTTTTTCTTTTAGGAAATTAATACTTTTATTCATCAAGGTTACACTATTTTGATGAAAAGTGAGAAAAAAATATTTAAAATAGGTTTTAATCTATTTATCAGTTTGTTTGTTTGTTTGTTAATTATTATTATTATAAATTCTTCACTACCATTTACAGAATAGTCAGTATTTTTTTTCTTTTATGAAATTAATACTTTTATTCATCAAAGATACACTATTTTAATATATAGATTATTTAATCTATTTAATAAATTGATTTTAATCTATTTATCTCTATTTATTATTATTATTATTATTATTAATTATAAATGTATACATTTTAATCCTTTTTTTTTTCTTTTGAACTCTCATTCTCTCAAAGAGAATGAATCATGGTTTCCAGAAAAGTATTAAGCATTTTACTTTTCTAGCATAACTGTTTTAGCATAACTGTTTTAGACCTTGATAATAATAATAATAATAATAAAAATTGAGCGGCAAATCTGTATATTAGAATGATTGTGTCACTGAAGACTGGTGTAATGTAATGTGTAAATTTTGTGTTCCATCACAGGAATAAATGACATTTTAAAATATATTAAAACAGAAAACACTTATTCCACAATATTACTGTTTTATTAAGTAAAAATAGCATAAAAGACTTTCCACAAAATGTAAAAATCGTATCAACCCCAAACTTCTGAACAACAGTGTAAATGCACTAATAAGCATTTTTAAACAGTACAATTGCGTTTTATAAAACTATATTTAACATGTTTCATGAAACATAATTAATCTTCTGTGTATTCTTAAGTTTTTAATTATTTTTGCAACTTTATAACTAGCTGCTTAAACACACATTAAGCATTTTATTCCCTTCCAAATATGTCTATATCCATCTGTCATGTGAAGTCAATATGTTTTTTACATTTTTACAGTGAGCTATAAGACTCCATTAAGTAAACTTGCACTGTTTGCTGAAGGTGGCCTCTTCCTGGATCAGAGATGGGTATCTGCTGTGCTCTACTGTCTCCTCAACATCTGCACAGCAGAGAAACTGAGCTCTGGAATGACTCTTCAGCTGCTAAACGGGCTGTTTAAGACAAAGACATTGACTTATCACAGTTTTGTAAATTCTTCTGCATCTGATCTCAATAACCCTGACGAGTAAGTCTAAAGCATTTCATCGTAGTTGTTCAGAATGAATTATGACTATTATTCAACCTTGTTTTATAATAATAGTTTGTCTCTGTTGTTTTACAGCCTTTTCCCATGGATCAATTTGGTCGATGCACAAACTAAAGACACTGCATTGACTGATTTGGTTTCAAGAGATAAAGGTTTGCGAGACTGCATTTCAGTCATGTACTATAATGTATTTTTTAAAACTTAGCAGAAGGATACATCATTTTGTTCTGTTCATTAAGACACAGCAATTAAATTGTGCAACATTTAAGTTTCAGTGTGTAAATTTTTGTGTTCTTGTTCGATCTGTTTATCTTTAACCAGCTGTTTTGTGCAGGTGTTTGTAAAGTGAAGTTTAAAATAGGTGTTAATTAAACTCAGGGGAGAAGTTAGCATGTCAGCTGGATCCCTTTGAGCTGCCCGAGTGCTATATTTGTGTTTTATCCTCTGCAGATTTTTGTCACACAGGTCCAAATGACTTTGAAACATTTACCTGTATACATTTGACTGTGCCAAGTCATTTACCTACACAGAATATATGGTGCTAATGAACAAAATTGCCAAAACTGTTCACTTATCCCACAAATATTGTAATGCTACCAATATGACACACTTAAAAATAAGTCAAATAAATGTGAGATAAAATAATATATATTTTTGCATTGTATTTTATTTTAAGAAAAGTAATTTATGTGTGAATAAACAGTGAAGTGACAGTAAAAAAATAAAAAAAAACAAGAATGACAGAATGAATAGAAGAATGAATAAACTATATTTAATTATATTTTATAATGTAACATTCTCTGTAGCTGGTTTTACTATATATATATACACAGTAAATACAGCAATATTGTGAATATTATTACAATTTATACTTTTTAATGTATATATTTAATATATTTCAAAATATAATTTATTCCTGTGATGGCAAAGATGAATTTTCAGAATCATTACTTCAGCCTCTAGTGTAACATGGTCCTTGTACGTTTCATCTTCTTCTTCTTCTGTTAAACAGTTTACAGTTGTATTTCTTAATATTTTTGTGGAATCCTTAATACATTTTTCAGGATTACTTGATGACTAGAAAGGTGTATATATGATTAAAAGCAACTGAAAATCTTTTAAAAGCAACAGTAAAGTAATATATATATATATATATATGCTTTTAATCAATTTAAATTGCCTTAAATTGATTAAGGCATGGTTGCTAAATAAAATATTTAATTAATAAGCATTAATTCCTTATATAAATAAATATATCACTGGCCTTAAACTATGAAGAAAAAAATTTTTTATATTATACATGTCTTTACTGTCACTTTTGATCAATTTAGGGCATTGTTGTTGAATAAAGTATTTTGTTAAGTATTAATTTCTTTAAAAAAAAAAAAAAAAAAAAAAAATATATATATATATATATACACACACACACACACACACATTTATTTGTAATATATATAAACTTTATTGTTGCTTTATTTGTTTCACATATATATGAAGTATATGAAGAGTGTGTGTGTGTGTGTGTACATATAAGAAATTATTACTTAAAGAAATTAATTCAGAAAATTATATATACCTTCTTCCAAACTACTTTTGATCCATTCAAGGCGTTATTGCTGAATGAAATATTGAATTGATATCTATTAATTCATTTAAAAAATATATCACTGACTCTGAACTTTGAAATAAATAATTTATTTATTTTTACCTGAAAATCTTTCTTATTTAACAGAAATAGCTTCATCAGAAAATTAAGGTTTTATTGCTGAATAAAGTGTTAAATTGATAAATATTAATTTCTTAAAAAAACACATCACTGACCCTATATATATATATATATATATATATATATATTGTTTTGTTTGTTTTTAACCTGAAAATCTTTCTTATAAAACAAAAATAACTCCATCTCAAATAGCTTTTGGGAGTGTTTGAGTGGTTTTATTTCTCGGGACTTTTATTATGTAGTCGTGTGTGTCTGCCAGCCATTCAGAAAAGACTTCACTCTTGACAACACGTATTTACAAATTAGCGGACTTCCTGGGCGTTCAACGTTATTTGTCAGTCAACACTGTTGCATCTACAGCATCACACGCTTGCCGCAGGTACGTGTGTGTACATTATATTATGAAATAATACTGTACGTGTGGGTTTAACACATACGGCGGGTTTGGTTTTAATGCAAATGGCTGTTGTGCTCGAGCTTTTTTTCCTCTGCTGAGATTGATGGTGAATTTCACTTTAGTTACTCGACGTGTCAAAACTGATTCGTGTCAGTTGTTGACGACTGCGCACAAAATATAGTCTAACAGCCTAATTTATATTTACAGATGTGTATATTTAATATTAGAATACAGTTTTATTTCTTGCAGATTTGAGTTTCATGAGGTGCATTGAAAGACACCTCTGAGTCAGGTAAGAGTTTTCAGCTGATGGATTAAATCTTAGATCAGATATTGTGAGGAGTGTGATGATTTATATGTTTTTATAATGTGTTTGCTGCTCTAGAGATGGAGAAACTAGAGACTTCAGAGCTTCAGTCTAGACTGTCATCCCTATCTGTTTCTTCTTTCCCTGGTATAACGTCAAAAAACTGTGAATCAAATCCTTTAAACAGGTTTGTGCAAGTTTTTTTTCACTACTGAACAATGGTTATTTTGATATCAAAGGTATATAAACCTCATCCTTCCCACTTTCATTTTGAAGACTTCAAAGCACAGACCTTTCCCGGACAGTAATCCAACCAGACAACCAAACTAAAATGGATGATAACAGCAATAACAGAGAATCCGCACAATCTACTGAGGTACAGTGATTTCAAGCCTGTCAGATGTGAAGGAGTGAGCTGTAGTGCTGTGCTTGTATGTATGAATTGTGATGTTGTCAATAGGAGCCCAGCGCATCTCTCGGGAAGGCAGAGGCGGGTGACTCACAGGAGAGCAGTACTTCACACCCTGGGGAGAAAAAAGGTTAGCAAACCCTCTATTAGAGAAGTGAAGCTAAGCTTAGGAAACCTTCTCATCATCTTTCATCATTGCCCCTCGAGAATAGAGCTGTCAGAAAAAAGGATGTTTGTGCTATTTGTAAAGTGATCTTCACAACCTTTAAGACTAGTTTTTACACTCCAAAAACAATGGGAACCTTTCTATATATATTTTTCTTTCAAGTCACTATAGGGCAGGTCACGTGACTTGCAAAAATAGCATGCCGCGTACATTATATAGGCCAAGTTCTGTAGTATGTGGTACAAAAGTAGTTTTATATAGCAGTCATTTAGGCTGTGATTGCATAAAACTTGCTGTAGAAGATATTGATATACAAGACAAACCAATTTAACTTTTGATTGCTTATCATTTTATCTCATAATGGGTTTGGTCTTCCCAATGCATAAATATTTTTAATTTTAAATATTATTTAAATTATATTATCAAACTTTGTTGTCCTTGTAAATGTAGTTATAATGTAGTGATTTATTTATTTATTTTTACACTTTATGCACAATGTTTTTGCTATTTAAAATAACTTTTCTGTTTGAATATATTTTAAAATGTATTTTATTCATTTGATTTCAAAGCTGAATTTTTAGCATCATTAGTCCAGTCACATGATCCTTCAGAAATCTTTTGGAGCATTATAAATGTCTTTATCATCACTTTTGATCCATTTTAAGCATCCTTGCTAAACAAAAGTATTAATTTCTATCTTTACTTAGCTTTTAAACGGCATAGTACAAAACCTTTTTTTAATTTCAGATAAATGCTGATCTTTGGATCTTTTATTCATCAAACAATCCTGAAAAAATATACTCATCTGTTTAAATATTGATAATAATAATACAAAAAATGTTTCTTGAACAGCAAATCAGCATATTAAAATGATTCTAAAGAGGATTATGTGATGCTGAAGGCTGGAGTAATGATGCTGAAAACTTAGCTTTGATCACAGGAATAAATTACAGTTATTTTACATACTAAAAATATTTCACAATATTACTGCTTTTGCTGTATTTTGGATCAAATAAATGCAGGGTAGGTGAGCAGAAGAGAATTCTTTAAAAAACATAAAAAAATCTTACGGTTCAAAAACTTTTGACTGGTAGTGGATATGAATGAAAATATGCTATTTTATTTAATGTAAATTCTTTAAAAAATAATACAATTTTATATATATATATATATATATATATATATATATATATATATATATATATATATATAATCGGCAAGAAATTGGGAAACTTTGTGATAAAAATAGAATGCAAAACGAAGGAAAAATATTTAATAGCCTTTCATTTTCTTGGATGTCTTTTTTTTCCCTTTGATTTGGGGATAATTTGAAAGCATGCACAGCTGTGCAAATATGAAAGAATATCAATTGAGCAGTCTCTTATCTCTTTTGCAGCTCTTCCTCCGATGAAACCTGCATCTACATGGACCTCCGTGGCCCTGAAGGAGCTGAAGACTAAGCTGCGTCAGGAAAAGGACAGTGTGGTGACGGTATATCGTGGAGACATAATGACCGTTCACGTGCCCACTGTTCCCGAGGCCAAGCGTGTCTGCTGGGAGTTTGCTACAGATGGCTATGACATTGGTTTTGGGGTTTACTTCGACTGGTCACCCGTCACCAGCCGAGCCATTACTGTCCACATTAGCGAATCCAGTGACGACGAGGATGAAGATGATGACCTGGAAGGTAAGGGAGTACTTCCTGTCTTGTTTCCTGCTTTTGTTTAGACTAACTGCTAAGACTTGCTATGTCTCCTTTAGGGCTGTGCCGATATTTGCATGTGATTATCATGTGTATCTCGTCAGTAATGCCGACTCTGTGATTAGTTGTAGATCTCATTCACGTGTTCATTCATGCAGCCGCGTTTACTACACAGAGCCGTAGTTCACTGACAAGCTACGCAGTTTCGTGTACATTGTCGTTGCGTATCGCCTGCGATAATGAAGCCGATATTGCGTAGCTTGTCAGTGAACTACGGCTCTGTGTAGTAAACGCGGCTGCATGAATGAACACGTGAATGAGATTTACAACTAATCACAGAACCGGCATTACCGGCGTTAAATATCGCACAGCCCTAGTCTCCTTTGTCTCTTGAATGTAACCACACAGTTCCCCTCAACTGTAATTAAAGGGTTAGTTCACCCAAAAATGAAAATTCTGTCATTAATTACTCACCTTTATGTTGTTCCAAACCCATAAGACCTTTGTTCATCTTTGGAAAACACAAATTAAAGTATTTTTGATGAAATCCAAGAGCTCTCTGATCCTCCATAAACAGCAAGGGTACTACCACATTCAAGGCTCAGAAGGGAACCAAGAACATCGTTAAAGCAGTCCATGTGACATCAGTGGTCCAATCGTAATCTAAGCTACGAGAATACTTATTGTGCACAAAGAAAACTAAAATGACGACTTTATTCAACAGTTCTTCTCCTCTGCATCAGCCTAGCACCATTTTGGAGAGTATAACGATGCAATGATACTTTGTCTGATGCAGAGGAGAAGAATTGTTGAATAAAGTCGCTATTTTAGTTTTCTTTGCACACAAATGGTATTCTTGTAGCTTTCATAAAATTACGATGGAACCACTGATGTCACATGGACTATTTTGTTAATGTTCTTGGTACTTTTCTGAACGTGGTACCTGTCTATGGAGGGTCAGAGAGCTCTAGGTTTTTATCAAAATGTTCTTATATTGTGTTTCAAGGACGAACGAAAGACTTACGGGTTTGGAACAACATGACAGAATTTTTACTTTGGGTGACAAATTAGTTAACTGGGTGACTCTCAAGAAACCTTTTGCCCGGGTCATAATTGACCTCATATCCAAATAATGAAACAAAAATTATTTTCCATTAAAATGTTTTTTTTATGTCATTTAGGATGTTTTGCAGTGTGACACTTTAGGCCTCTCTGCCCTTTTTGTCATCATTATATGAGGGAAAAAAATTATATATTTATAAATTATATAGACTATTTTTCAAAAGCTTGAAGTCAGAATTTTTATTTTATTTTATTTAGCAAGGATGCAATAACTTGATCAAAAGTCACAGTAAAAATGTTTACATTGTTATTAAAAATGTTATGTATTGTATTTGAAATAAATGCTGTTCGTTTGGACTTTCTCTTTATCGCAGTTTGTACAAAAATATTGAGCAGTGCAGTTTTTTAATAGCAAATAGCAAAAATAAAAAATGCACCAAATCAGCATATTAGAATAATTTCTAAAGGATCATGTGACATTGAAAACTTCAGTTTTACCATTACAGGAATAAGTTACATTATAAAATATATTAAAATAGAAAAGAGTCTTATTAAATTATAGCTTTTGCTGTATATTTGATCAAATTAATACAGACAGAAGTTTTTTTTAGTTTTTTTTTTTAACAAATGTAAATTCATGTCCCAGTCACATTTTTAAAGAAACATTACTTGCACTATTAGAAAAAGGGAAAAATATATATGTATATTTTATATTTTTACATTAACAATGTCATCAGTATTAAAGCCAAGTTTGAATCTCATCAAGCTGTTCCAAAGAACTCAAGGCAGTAACAATTTAAACTATATATATATATATATATATATATTATTTGTAAACTTAATAGTTAACTCTTAATTATTTTTTACATTTTTGAATCATCAGTCATCAAAGCTCAGTATTAGTCACAGACAGAGATTTACATAATATTTCGGCAAACTGATTACTCACTAAGAACTCCCACAGATCATGTTTTCATGCCATTTTAAGTTTTATTTTGACATCATAAAGTGGTTATATCTAAGTGTGCAATACAAAATTGTTTACTTACTTTTTTTAAAATAGTCTTCCCTTTAACTGCATTATATTGTTCATTCAGACTGATTCGCGAGCACGGAATGAGCGCAAACACGAGGCAGGATTTATCGCATGAACCAAACACAGCCAAACATAACCAGTCATATCCAATCATACTGCCTCCTTTCATGTGACTTTCCCCCTTTCAAACTCAGTAGGCTCAGGGGAGACGAGAGATGCGGACTCCCGCTGTAACTTTACCTGCTTTGGACAAAGTTTTTAAACACTTTTTAATGTTATGTTTTGTAATACTGGTGTTGTTTCATTTTTGTACTACAAATGTTTTCCCTCTGAGGAAATGAGTCTGATACACAGAGCTTCAAATAAGTAGATGCATATAAGGAACACTTGCAGTAACATATGGCCACTTGTTTTGTCCAACAGGCCCTGTGGTTCCTGGAGATGTTGAGAAGGGCTCTAAATCATCTGCCAACTCAAACTTGGGAGAAATCCTGCCTGTGTATCGTCAGGACAGTCATCTGGCGGTTCAGAGCGGGAACCACGAGTTTCCGGGAGAAGGTACATACCTGCTGAAATTTGACAACTCATACTCGCTGTGGCGGAATAAGACTCTGTACTACAGAGTGTACTACAGTGCCTGAGGAACCAAGTGCACATTTAAAAACAAAGTTTTAGTGATACTATTTTTGATCGTATGTATTAAATTACTGTATAATTCTTGCTATTGTTGATTTGTGCTTTTCGTTTTATCCAAACCCTATTATAGATCAAAAAATTACTTCTATATGTATATATATATACAAAATGCTTTTTTTTACGTGAATGGAATCATGAGGCTCATGATATGTGCAATGTGTTCTATGTGGCTTATGTGCAAGATGATATATTTCATATAAAAGGTCCATATATGTTTTATAACTGTATTGACTGACACCACAACAGAACTGTGGCATCGCATATCAGGGACTACAGAGTAATCAGGGAAAGTATATGGGTGACGAACCGACAATTCAAAAACAAACAAGGAAAGTGAGGAGGTCAATGTAGGTGACGTGGCAGAGGCCACTGTCCATTCAGGTAATGACATATGAGTGTTTTCTGTTCGTTTTTTTTGTTGTTGTTGTTTTATGTCATATAACACTGCATTGTGCAGCACATGGGATGGTTTCTGAGGTCAGACACTATTTCTTACACACTGCTAATACTAGGTTTGTTTTCTCAGCCACAAAGACACTGGAAGCCACAGCTTGTTAGCATGTGTTTAAAATATGTTTTTATGGCTTTTATGGTTGTATACTGTACTAAAATGACTATCACTGCAGTCACCAGGGTTACTACTCATGGAAATGGTCAAATCGAGCTTGTTTACAACTTTAAATCATTTCCTGCCACAAAAGCTAATTTGTTGCATAACTGATCCAATATTTGCATGTCCCAGGCTCTTGTTTGGCATCAGTTCGGTCTGTTGAAGACGTTTTATTTGCATTTGATACCATGCCTCTTTACCAAGGTAACTTACAAAACTACCTATATATTTCTTTTGCTTCGCTCACGTGCAATATGCCACACTAAGTGCTGCCAGCAGGGGTTGTAGTATAGTATGCTGTTTGATTGAAATACTCTGTTCTTGATTATATCAAAACCAAATTGTGCTGCGGATGTGCATCGTGTGAGTTCTTTTCGTACCTTGATTATTTGCATGTCTTGAGAGACTGTTGCATCGTGCTGCTGAGGTACTCGATTCTGCCAATGTGTTTTCTGCTTGTCCTTCTTTGTATCTTTTTTTTTTTTTTTGTATGATATGCATATGATGTATGTTTGTCATCCTTTTCTTGTTTTTCGTTTGTTGTTTCTTTTGCTGTTTGTTGTTCACAATAAACGTTGACTTTGAATTGAGTGTGCAGTTGATGCCTGTTACATGTCCAGCTTTATGGTTCCTTCCTTTTCTTAAAATGCTAGTCTTTAGATAATGCAATGCACTTCCTTTGAGAATAACTGTAAAAATGCTTTCTCAGCATTAAAAATAGGTTTTCATGGATGATCACAAGCACCATTTCCCTGCAAACTGAGGTCAGTGTATTGAGTAATAGTTTGAAGTGTTATAGTTGCTTGTTTTCGATAGAGGGCGATGTTAGACAACATTGTATATTATATGTGTGTGTGTGTGTGTGTGTGTGTGTGTGTATATATATATATATATATATATATATATATATATATATATATAGTATTTATTTGAAAATAGGATGTTTGATTATGATATACGTATAAGATATTGATATTATAATCACCTGTTTATGCTAAATGGGAGTATAATCATTTATAAAAGGACTTTTATACTGATCATATTTTACTTTATGTACAACATAAATTCTGGTTGGCCAGTATTTAATTTTCTTGAAATTTCTAATAATTTTGTATTGATGATCAGTCCTATAAAATAACATGCATGTTTGTTTGTGTTTTATTAAAGTTATTAACATTATTTTTTGTTTAATATCTAATTGCTATGAAACAATTATTAACAAATTAATTCAGGATTACATTTTGTGATATACAATTTTGGATTACAGTTACCATGTGTTTATTATTTTTTTATTTTTATTTTTTTTTGTCTATCAAAAATG